>JARHVA010003024.1:1870000-2211827 GCA_037957365.1 Torreya grandis
TATGCACTTTTAAAAACTACATACATGGAACCATTTCTAACACTCCAAATAGGAATGTTTTTGCTTTTTG
Source organism: Torreya grandis (assembly GCA_037957365.1). Classification (NCBI taxonomy): domain Eukaryota; kingdom Viridiplantae; phylum Streptophyta; class Pinopsida; order Cupressales; family Taxaceae; genus Torreya; species Torreya grandis. The sequence continues at coordinate 1,870,071 of JARHVA010003024.1, forward strand.
ACCCCCCATCTCTATACACTTACCCATAAATAAATGTTAACACCAAAGGTTCAATTGATATGAGCATTCATGTTTATTTAATTACTTTATTACTAAATAATTATTTGAATCTTATTTTCTACTTGATTCAACTTATAAAAATTGAGTGTTATTTCACTTTAATTCATTTCAATATCTCAACTAAGATAAAATAACATCAAAAAAAGATTACAAAAAAGATATTAGGCTAATGCAAAAATGAGAGGGCATCCTTGATCTAAATGAGCTTCTTGATGCCAAAGGGCTCAAATCATGCCTAACTATTGTTATACCAGTATATGCCTAGTCTATAAATTGCACAAACATTAGCCACTCAGTGGTAAGGTTTCTAAGGACAAGTTTGAAAGCCATTTATTAATTGAATTGATTTTAAATAAAACTACTCATAGTCTATAGATGTTGTACATAATGGCTAAGAGAATTCTAAATAAAACATGAAATAACTATATAAACTAGCTATGATAACTAATTCACAATATAACTATGATAATCATCTATATCCATAGATATTAATAGTCTAGCACCAATTAACTAGCTAAATCAAAAGACTAAAGACATTAAAAAAACCAAACAATAAAATCAATATCCATCATTCTAAAATCAATTTATTATAATCAATATCTCTAAGTAGACAGTCTAGGTAAAACATATAAAGAAATGTAGGTACAATCTTGGCATAATTCCAACATTGCTTTGATGCCTCAAATGTATACCCTTAACCATGACAATCCAACCCACTTAAATAAATAATTCATGAAGCTTATGGCCTCATCTTCTAGCTTAGCCAATTAATAGAGTGGTTATAAATATTCAATAATGATTTGAAAATGTAGTTAGGATATATTATTCCATAATATATTTGAATGTTTTCCCCCTTCTGTAGTTTGAGGCCATGCCTCTTTAAAATATACCTTTTTCATTTAGCTCTTTTTGTCTTATATAGACCTATAGTACTTGGTCTTCCACTATCGATTTGATTGCATAGCCCATTCACATATTTGATGGACTTCATAGTCAAATAGGTCATCAATTTTTGTTATAAAGCCTCCTAAACGACTTGGCATGTATACATGGCTCATCGATCTTTACTTTTATCCACTCAACTGACATTATTTTCATGTGGTGTTTTATCACTTCCCTTCTTATTTTTATTTGCTTTGGTGTTAGGTCTTGCCACATGTCTTCTCCTCACTCTTTTATTTCTTATCTTGGGGATCGATATATGTTGACTATTCTTTGCTCATGGTGTAGTTAGATTTTTCCACGTGGTGCTATCTTGTTAACCCAAATATTAGGTGTGTACTAAAACTATACAAACTACTCTAGGATAATGCATTTTCAAGATGATTTACCCATGGAATTGAGTAATTTAGAGAGGATAAAGAGAGGTAAAAACACATGGGATGAATATCCCCTCATTTGGTTCAATCTAAGGACCAAGTAGTTTAACCCATTTTACTCTAAGATCATCAATTGTTAGCACCATGGGTTCAATTGATATGAGAGTTCATGTTTATTTACTTAATTTTTTGCTAATTAATTGTTTAAATCCTATTTTCTTCCTGATTAAACAAATAAACAATTGAGTGATATTTCACTACAATTCATTGTAATATCTAAACTAAGGTAGAATATCATCCAAAAAAGATTAAAAAATAGAGCAGGGTAAGGAAGAAAAAAGAGCAAATATTTGATCTAAATGATCTTCTTGATGCTAAGGATCTGAAAGAATACCTAACCATAGTTATATCATTATGTTCATAGTCTATTAATTTCAAAAATGTGAGACACTTAGTGGGTAAGCTTATAAGGACAAGTGTGAAAGCCATTTATTCATTGAATCCATTCTAAATAAAACTACTTGAAATATGTAATTTTTACACACAATGACTGAGAGAAGTCTAAATAAAACATGAAATAACTCAATAAACTAGTTATTATAGCTACTTTACAACATAACTAAGACAGTCATATGCAACTAGGCATTTTAATAGTCCTAACACTAATTAACTAACTAAATCAAAAGACTAGAGACATTAAAAAAATAAAACATAGTAAAATTTTTATCTAACATTCTTAAATGATTATGTTATAATCAATATATCTAGGTAGACATTATATATAGAAAGGAAGGTAGGTGAAATCATAACACAATTCCAAAAATGCTTCAATGCCTCAAATGTCAAACCTTAAAAATGGTATTCTAACTTGCTTAAATAGACAATTCACTAACCTCATGGCCTCATCTTCCAATTCATCCCACTAATGTGGTGGTTACAAATATTTAATGATGATTTGATAGATATAGTTTGGATTCATTATTCCTTGATATATTTGAAGGTGTGACCCATTTTGTAGTTGTAGGCCATGATTCTTTAAAATATACCTTTTGTCTTTTATCTTTGCTTTGTATTATATTGACCTATGCAACTTTATATTCCACTATAAATTTGACTACATAGCCCATTCATTCATTTTACATCCTTGATAGCTAAATAGTCCATCAACTTTGGTTCTTAGGGCTCCTTGATGACCACACATGTCTACATGGCTCATTAATCTTCACTTTTGTCCATTCAATTGATGCTATTTCCATTTAGTGTTATGTCACTTCCCCTCCTCTTTATCTTTGATCTATTGATAGGTCTTACCATGTGGCTTCTCGCTATTTCACTACTCATCTTAAGGCTCGATATGTGTTGACTATTATTTAGTCATGGTGTAATGATATAGTATCGCATGGTTTTATCTCACTATCCTAGATCTCATATGTGTACTAAAACAATATGGACCATTATAGGATAGTAGGCTACTAGGATGATGCCATGTATCACAATCCCACTAACCCACTCATCTAAAATGTTTCATAATGTATGTATGGCCTCGAGATGGTGCGGTAATAGGATGTTACCATGTGGTGACATCTTGCTAACCTGGAGGGTATACTACATATGTAATCACCTCAGGAAATGGGTCATTAGGATGTTTCCATGTGGTGAAATCCTACTAACTTATTCACCTGAAGCTTGGATAAATTATTTAACTCCCATAGAGTAGTGGAAATATACTACATGGATTTGAGAAGAACTTAAATAATTAGCTAAGTCCTAAATAATCTTCTATCAATGGGCCAGTATTATCTGGAGCTATGAAAGAGTGTTGTATGTAAAATGAGAAATTTCAAACACCTATGGTCAAAATAAATATAAGACGAATCAATAAGATTGAATTGAACACAAATGGCTAAGTATTTCAAATTCAAACAATTAAGTTTTTTTAAAATGAGAATAAAAGATCCCAAAAACTTAACAAATAAAATCCATTTTCACTAAACTCAAATCCAAAATTCACCATTTTATCCATTAATAAAAATTTGACTAAGTCCCAAGATGAAATAATGTGAACATTTTAGTCAAAAAATTTAAATGAAGTAGAAATGGATTAAATTTCTCAATAAAAGAAGACAATTTTTTTTTGAAATATTTAGACAACTTGCTTAAATCTAAGGTGAAATGTCTTGAAGGGGAAAACTTGATGCATTTCCAAAATAAGATTCAAACTAAGACTTAATAGATCTAAGATAATTCAAATATATAAATCAATGCAGCCTTAAAGGGGAATTTTAGACCAAGTGAATTGTATCAACAGACTTGGATAATATTAATGAAGCATCCATAAGGAAAAACTTCACATCTATAAACCTGTAAACTAGAGACCAAACTAGAATAAGAGGGTTTCCATTTAAGGAATTGATGATGGGGTGTGTTGAACCCAATAGAAAGCATCACTTTGCAATACTTAAAATAATTATGGGAAATCAAAATAAAAATAAATTATGGGGGGTTTTTCATCTTCATTACCTTTATAGGGTAATAAAAAAATTAAGTTTCCATAGGCCCAACTAAGTAAAAGTAGATAATCAAGGAATCAAACCTTAAGGCCATGCAATCCCATCAAAATCTCAATCAAGAAAAGAGAGATATTTAAAATAAAATAAAAATAAAAATGATTGGGTGTGATAAATCCTTTCTAACCTAGGTCCTCCACTTTTAAACTAGTAACAACTCCTATAAGGCTTTGCTATAAGGGATGCATTATCTCCTTCAAACTCTTATTAATCCTCTAAGCTCAATATTCTCTTCCAAAATTTGGATAGCATCCAAAGGGTTCCCAATAGGATGGATTTCCATTATCATATGTGGATATATCTAAATTAATTTATGAATGTGAATGTGACATTTATCCCTTCCCATTGCTTTTTCCCTTCTCAATATGTTTTTAAGGCAATAAATATTCTTACAAGGCACATACTCTTTCTCACAATGAATAAGGATAATCATGGATTTCACCACACTCTATATTTTTTCTCCTTCCAATACCATTAGTGAGGATATATAATATCCTAAATTTTTTATAGTAATCCTAAAATTACTCATAGTCTTACCTTTTAGTCAAATGCATTTAATTATATCTTTAAATATCTAAAATTCACTTGTTATAACTCTTTAAAATTTTATTATTTTTCCCATTTTTAAAGTGGTGTATAAAATTTGACTCATATTTAGTCCAAATGGACCTACCATGTAGTTCAATAAGTTTATAATTCATGGCTATAAGGTGTGTGATTAATGTTAGTAGCTGATAATTGCCAAACTTTAAAACTAAAAACCATATCAAAACTAGAAATTGAATTAAGAAAGGTGTAAAATTAGGAAAATTATACATATAATTAATTGTAACACATGTCCAACATTATCCAAATTCCCTCTCTTTTCCTCATTTAATCTTGCATATGAATGCAAACATAAAATTTCTCTATCATAGGATTCCCAAAGAAACTGAATAGAAACAACCTCAAGTGACAATAATAAACATGCAATATATATAGAATAAATTCAAACCCACAAGATCACAATTTATCAATTGAGCTAACATCATCAAGTCGATGTTAAATAACCCACATAATAAAATAATATGGTATACATGTGTTATGTTAACTATAAAGAACATCTAAATATGCACACACGCAATACTCATGCAATCATAGAGATCTACTAGGAACATCACATACATGAAATAAAACTATCACAAAATCATTTAATTTATATGGACATCCGCTACCCAAAATTAATTATAGTGTATCATCCCAATAACAAGAACAATGTTATGTAAAGTAAAAATTCAATTACTATAAGAATTGGGCCTTACACCCTGAATAAGTATGTAGGGTACCCATTATTCTATAGAATAAATAGATACCCCTAGCACAAATATGGTGCCTGATTAAATAAAATAGGATGTGATATATTTATTTCTCTCATTATCAAAGGACTATATACTCTATCAGGGAGATAGATATAATATATCTATCATACACAAATTATATATGTTGGGTTAATGATGTTACAAATTATTTAATAGTTTAAGTATTTGAAATATGATAGGGTAATAAGATCATTTGATCTTACATAGTTTGTACACCCAACCATTGTTATCTAGTGTAGGAATCGAAGATTCCCCTAGAGTCATGAATAGTAGGAAATACTTACCTTTGAGAAACAAATTCCCACATATAATAAGATGATTGGAGGCATCCTGACCTTGGGGTCTATAATTTCATAGATATAGAGGTATTAAGGGTGTGTTGAGTTGGGGTTCATTGACAAGTGCCATGATTATCACTGAAAAAGGGATATTATCTTAATGATAGATATTATATATAATATCTTAATGAGTGACGCATAATCATCCAAGGTTAATAGGAAATATTTCATCACCATAAATTATAGCAGGAGTTTTGTGTAATTTTTAATAAATTTATTGGTTAAATAATGGGTTCTCAAATATCACATTATTTTTTGGAAGCCCACTGGGTATAACCCAAAAAAGGGTATTTTTTATTTAAAATTTTACTTTAGTAATGTAAACCAAATTATTTTCAATTGAGATAAGATATTTGATATTTAACTAAATTCATGTCATTTAAATAAATGGTTATGATTCATTTAGATAATGATCAAAATGATAATATTTATCAGTATTACAAATTCAATCCATCACAAATTTTATATCTATTTAATATTATCTCAACCAACTACTAAAAGTTTATATAATAAAATTATATAATAAGAGTAGCCAAATGCTAGTTATTAAAGTACAATAATACAAAGTTTTTGCATCAGAGTGAATATAGATACATACTATATTCTATGGAAAAACTAAATATCAAAACCTTTAAAATATATAAAAGAAGTAATCATGAGTAAAATTATCTATTCGCTGACTGTTGGAGGAGAAGGAGAGCATCATCAAAGTGATTTTCCACACCAATCATGGACCCTAGATCCCCCATAGAATTACACAATTATGGAATTTCCCTCCCTTCATGGATGAATAGATGATAATGGTGCAATTATTGAAAATTAAAATAGAACCCATTTATTATAATATATTCATTACATGCAGCATATCATAAAGAATTCTATTCTAAAATGACATCATGCATAGATGCATATTAATCAAATAGGTGAAATTATAATTCTTAACTATAAACATTACTTTGTCCAAATTTTTCATATATTTTAATATTCACATAGATCAATCATATTAACACAAACACTCAATTGAGTTTCATTTATTCCATGTATTAATGACTCTAAATAAATGTGTAAGAACCTTATCACATAATTATTTCCTTAGTTTCATTAATACAAAAATTTAGTATATAAGTCATATACAATATTCTATGTAATTCTCATATACATTTAATAACAATACCACAATATTTAAATACAAAGGAAACAACATGAAATAATTACATTCTATATAATAAAAATGTGAAACTTGATGTCATATTTTATAAGTTCTAATGCAACCTAATGTCCATTTCAAATAAGGCAATATTACAAGTGAATTGATTACTAAAAATATTTATAATGGTTAATTATTTACCAATTTTATGTAAAAACATCCCTTTTCATAGTTATTACAATAAAAGTAAACACAATTTAGTAATTTCATATTAAATCCCAAGATATTAAACAAATATAATAACCACAAAATTTATTTATTTTAATCAGCAACTAATTATCTTCCATTAAATTAATAACAAAGTTAAAATGTTATAAATCAATTAAATACATCACCATTTTGATATGCATATATTTAGTCAATATGGTTTTATGCGGGCCTATAGAATGTCAAGCAAAAATAGGGTTGGAAGCATGAAAACTCACTTATCTCCCAAACAGTTGATCTAAATCCCTTGAAAATTTGCAATCAAAGGATATAATGTGTATTGAAGAGGATATAAGTGGTATTATACTTTTTAAAAAATCAAATAATAATTTATCAATAAACATTACTTTGTCCAAATTTTTCATATATTTTAATATTCACATAGATCAATCATGTTAACACGCACACACTCAATTGAGTTTCATTTATTCCATGTATTAATTACTCTAAATAAATTTGTAAGAACCTTATCACATAATTATTTCCTTAGTGTCATTAATACCAAATTTAGTATATAAGTCATATACAATATTCTATGGAATTCTCATATAGATTTAATAACAATACCACAATATTTAAATACAAAGGAAACAACATGAAATAATTACATGCTTTATAATAAAAATGTAAAACTTGATGTCATATTTTCTAAGTTCCAATACAACCTAATGTCCATTTCCAATAAGGCAATATTACAAGTGAAATGATTTCTAAAAATATTTATAATAGTTAAGTATTTACCAATTTTATGTAAAAACATCCCTTTTCATAGGTATTACAATAAAAGTAAACACAATTTAGTAATTTCACATTAAATCCCAAGATATTAAACAAATATAATAACCACAAAATTTATTTATTTTAATCAATAACTAATTATCTTCCATTCAATTAATAATTTATTTAACATGTTATAAATCAATGAAATACATCACAATTTTCATATGAATATATTTATTCACTATGTACAAACATCTATTTACCTTTTAAATTATCTTTATATAGATATATACTACGTATGTCCAATTATATATGGTCTTATGTGTGTGTGTACACACACACACACACATTTTTATGAACTATTCATAAAGAATAAGGTGACGTCTTTATGTATAATTCATATATATATATATATATATATATATATATATATATATATATATATATATATATAAAGAGAGAAAGAGAGAGAGAGAGAGAGAGAGAGAGAGAGAGAGAGAGAGAGAGAGAGAGAGAGAGGGTTTAATCATCTATCCTAAGCTCTAATATTAAGAAAACATTAACTCAATTTTGACCAAAAAATATAATTCACATTAACACCACACAACACCTAATGTCCCAATTAAATGCCTTAAAACATAAAACTCTAATTGTGAAATTTTCTATTATGTACCATATGGTACATTGAACACAACCAGTTAAACATCTTTCAATCATTCATATAGTAATATTACTCTCAACCATTTAACATTATGAAATAGTTCAATTCATAGCTTATATCATTATCTATATATTACTATTCATATATGTTCAAGATAATGGAAACCTAAAGTAATAATTTATATTACTCAACCTAACCATTATCTATTACTCAATAATAATCAACACAACTAATTTCTTAATAATAACTATTATCTTAAATGGGGGCTCACGTCTGTGTGGCCCCCTCAAACCCTTGCATCTGCACGGCATTGTATTACCAGATTTGTTATTGCGTGGAACTTTATTTTGGAACCCGAGTTGGATTTCCAGCCTAAGTGTGTTTAAATGGTGTTGCGGGGGAGTCGTACAGGGTTTTCATGGAGGCCACTGTGGGTAGCTAGGCCAGGTTCTGGCTAAGATTTGTGTGCCTCTATTTCAGGGGCAAATCTACCCACACCGTGTTGGCATTAAGGAGAATGGCATGCTGGATGCTATGGAATTGTTGGGGGAAACCCCTGTGGGGGAGCCACAGAGAGTGTTATTTAGCAGCCATTATACTGAATAAATCCCTAACCCTTGTGGCTGCCTTATTCACCATCACATTCTCTCAACTGGGGTTGATGCTCATATTGAGGTGCTTCCAGACATTGGGGATTTCTTTGACAATTTTTGATTGCCATGGCAGCATATCCTCTACAGAGGGGGAGTTTGGGCAAATGATTGGGTGGATGGAATGGGTGTTGGTGGCACTGGTTCTGGGGCTTGTTTCTTTGTTTGTTGTGCTATTTTTTGTGGGCAACACATTTTTAGGGTTTGATGGATCGAACCTGGGTATGGCCATCATTATTGTTGGATCTGATGGTGTCTTCATCATTCTTAGTGATAGAGAAACCAAAGGTATTTTGGGGTTTTTTATTGTCACAGAAAATTCTTGTGTGGCATTATTGCAATGTTAACTTGCATTGTTGGCTAGGGCAGAATGCTAAAGATATATATTTTTTAGCATTGTTTCAGGCTGTAAAACTTGGTTTTGTTAAGGTTTTAGGTCCTTGTAAAACTTGGGTGCTTTTATTGGTTTATGTTTATGGTTTCAGGTCCCTGTAAAACCTGATTTGATACTATTTTTCAGTAGGTTTTATGAATGCTTTTCCTGGTGGTTGTTAATGCTTCATCTTCTTGATTTTGTAAAAGGGTTTTAGGGTCCCTTCAAAACTTGCTTTTACCTTAATCTAAAACTATTGTCACTAAATATTGCACCCCTAGAAGAATTTTTTCAAGCTTCTTCCATATTTGGGCAACATGGGAGAATTTATAGGTATGTGGGTGTACCTATATTGGAAATGAGCCTCTAAAATTAAGGGCTAGCTCCATAAATGTATCATGCAATGCTTATCACTTAAACTATAACATACTTATGGGGAAAAGAGTTAGAGAATGAATAAATTAGACCTATTCTAAAGGAGGTGATACACCAAAATGTCTTCCACATGACCATCATATTTCTACCATGATATAAATTAGACTCTAAGTCTTAATGGGTTCTAACATGAGCATTTCAATTTAAAGGTAAGATATGAGTAGCAACACAAGTCAAATAAACCAGAGGGAAGATTACACACTCCAAGGATAATTATATACTTGAAAAAGATTTACACACTAGAATACACTCTATATGACCTATTAGACTAGGAAATGTTACTCAAACATGAAAGGTTAAGGGAATGAAGGATAGAGAATTATCACTTGTCATAACCATATACCACTTGTAGACTTAGGCAATTGTTCAAAACTTAGAAAAAGACTCACCATAAATGGTGTGGTCTTATACCAAGGCCAAAATGGTAGCTACTTATAGAATTTCAAAGAGATAAGTGGTAAAATAGAATCCCCAAGGGGAATTAAATTGAGTTCAACCTCATTTAAACTATACTTACAATTGCCTTTGTTAGTATGCTTCTTTGGAACCTCCTAATTGATCTAGGTCATCTCAAGCAATTTTAATAGTTCATTATTCCTTCACTCATGCTATATACAATTGAAATGATGGAATCAAGTGGTTTCATGCTAAGTTTTAGCATCAATGTAGTTACAACAATCAGATCCATCTATTATAAATTTGTCTTGGTGTTAAATACTCCTAACTAGTGTATCATGGCATGAAAAAGTGGAGAGAAGGGTCCCTTTCCTAAAATTTGGTCCTAAGAATGAAACCATTGGGGTCTACGTGTATTTCTTCATGGCATCTTTACAAAATATAGCTCTTGTTGTAATTGGATCATGCTCGAACCTATCCCCATGTTCATAGATTCACTATAGATAGAAAACCAATCTTGGACTATTAGTTTTCCTATAGTCTTTATATTGATGCAGACATATCTACTACATAGTACCTTTTCTAGATCAAAATAGGTCCAAATATACCCATTCTATCTCTATAAGAGTCAAGAATTCACCATATGCATAGGTCCCTTTATTAATGGTGAACACAGTCATAAAATAAACCCTACATGACACACATATGAACTAGAGGTCTGTATTTAGCCTTAATAACATCCCTTTATGTTCTTGATCACCTTAGATACATCATTGTATCTACTTCATGGTGTTTTTTGAGCTCTAATGTTAGATCGATGATCCCTGAAAGCTTGCCCTGGTTTGAATTTGGTCATGTGTTCAATTTCCATGAAGTCTTTTAGCTTTTTGACCTTTAATTTCATTGGTTGTTAATATCTAGTCTAGATCATTGACTCATTGACCCCTCTCATACCATTGATCCTAATCAATAAAAATGATCATAATTTTTTGATCTTACCCTTGACTTGTAAACTTTTTCCAAGCTGATGCCATGTGGTATGCCCACATTTGATTTTAGGATCCATTATCATCCTATCAACTTTAATGTTTATCTCTTATGTCAAATGCACATTGATTTTAGGATATTTTTTCAGTCTATCAGCTTCAATTCTTGTGCCATGTTTTGGCCTCTCGATCTCCTTGAGCTTTTGACTCATCTCACACTGTTAGATCAAGATGTATGATGTAATATAGACTATTAGATTTACTGGGACCCATTATTTGAAAACCAATGGTTATTTCATGAGTTAAATTTGAAATATTCGTTCCTATCAAATGATGTTCATACAACCATCATTGACATTCATGAAACCATAAAATTTAGTCTCAAAAGGGGTTTTTTTTTTCTTGAGCTTTATTTTGATGTTTGCATAGACATCTTACTTGGTATGTCTAACTTTGAAGCTCCATAACTTGAGCTAGAGAACTCAAATGGGCATGAAATTTTTAGAAAATGATCCTAGTATGTAGAAATCCATGGAACTATAATCCTTTGGCTAGTGGGGATTCTTGAGTGAAGATAAAAAATACATAAATGAGCTGTTTTGTTCATTCTTATGTGATGTGCAAGATGGCCTGGCCCCTTAAACTTAGCAAGTAGAACTTGGAAGGCTTAGATCTCAAGATAAAAGACTCATCAAGATATTAAACTTATAGATCATGATCTTAGAACTAATGAAATTGATCATGCATGGTTTAGGGGTCCCAATAGGCTCTCTAAGCATATTTATAAATTACACAAACAAGTTGTTCCATTTTGGTTTCCATGTGTTATCTTGATGATAGTTTGGCTTCACAAATCTTGTTCTTGAGATACTACTTGATATTTGAAATATCAAATGATTTATTTGAGGCATAAGAAAATTTTTTCCATACTCTAATCGCATTTATAACCATTTAGACCTACCACTTGCATATATGACCCTAAAATGAACCATAAGATATCAAATGGCACAAGGATTGAACCAGACCATGACTAAGACTAGAATGGAATATGAAATGACATCAATTAAACTACAATCATGCACTATGACATTATAAAAAAATTCCCTATAAAGTATTTTGACTTTAGGGGGTTGACTTATTTTGGCATAAGGAAAAAAATGGTCAACATATTTTATGATTTCTCAAGAGTGGAATGTTTGTTATTCCATGACCAGTTGCCTAATCCTATCCATTGGGTTATGGAGTCACAATATTATAGGCTTTACATATAAACTATATTTTACATACACTAAAAACAATAGAAAACAATAAGAACAAAATAGAAATCAAGAAACACACATGTGTTTAAGATAAATTATTGGAACACAACACACACAACAAAGGAAACACACATCTATTCTAATATTTACAAAATTGACCTCCAGTTCTCAATAGTAGGGTTTCAAATGTATCCCATTCATAGGGATAGGTAGTTATTATCCATCCATCCTTACTAACTAAAAAGAGTTGCTTTACTTTGACTTGATGATGACATATGTTCCACTCCATAGGGCATCAAATTTGGTATGTCTCCCTAGTTTTTCTTTATCTTCCTCCCATTTTAATACTATGTCACCTTCTTGAAATGATCTTGGATTTTCCTTATTTTTAAAAGACTTATTCATTAGTATTTGGTGATGTTCCATGGCTTGATGAGCTTTATCTCTAGACTCTTGAAATTCCATTAATTATGGCAATCTCACCTCCATAGGAGTGTTCTCATGCAACTTTAGTTGATGTGTTAACTATAAGGTAGGTAGCTCTTGAGAGATAGACAACCTATCTTCCCTTCCATAAACAAGCACAAAAGGAGAATTCCCTATTGAGCCCTTGGGATTTATCCTATCAACCCATTAGGTTATCTTAAATTTGGTGTGCTAATCTCTTTGGTTATGCTCCAAAGTTCTCTTGATGATTCTAATTAGATTCTTTTTACTAGATTTAGCCAACCCATTACCTTGAGGATAATAGTTGGATGAAGTGCTCAAGAATATTCCATTACCATTTTCCCAATTAGTTGTCTTATTACCCATAAAATCAAGAGCATTATTTGAAATAATAGTATAAGGGGTGTCAAACCTTATTATGATTCTTTCATAGAACTATAAGATAGCATTCTTATTAGCTTCCTTCAATGCTACTACCATAACCCATCTTTTACAATAGTTAGTTGTTGTGAGTATCCATTTATGACTAGCACTTAATGGAGGGTTTATAATACCAATAAAATCAAGACCCCATTGCATGAAAGGTTGGTATACTTGGATAGGCTTCAAAAGAAGAGTTACAATCTTCTATTTTACTACAAAGAAGGTACATTGTCCACACCTTCTCACCCAAACATGAAAATCTTTGAAGAGGCTAGGCCAATAATAGCTATCCCTCATGATCTTGGTAGTTGTGGTTCTTGGAGAGAAATGACCTCCTACTGTCTCATCATGGAACTTCTCAAGCAACACTCCAAACTGGTCATTATCAATGCATCTCAATAATACACCATTTATGTCCCTCCTAAACAATACACCATCCATAAGACAAAATGGAATATATTAAAATATAAAATATATCCTTTGTGATTTAATCATATTATTAGGATACTCATCATTTTGAAGAAATATGATCACATCTTGTGTCTAACTTTGTGGAGGTAATGAATCAACTGATTGGGAACAATCATGAATAACTTGAGCCTCTTCTTTTGAATCATGAAGATCTAAAGTTAGATGTTCAAAAATGCCTTTACCCCTTACCAATTTTTTCACTTTGATATTAACATCATACTCCATTACCTTAGTGATCCACCCTGACCTTTTTTCACTAAGATTTTTGCTCAATATAAACTCTTTGGTACTAGGATGAGATACCATAACATGAATCTTATTATTTGAAACCATATGTCTAAACTTATTTAGTCTTGTTACAATATCAAGGACCTATTTCTCCATAAAGGTGTACTTGACTTTATAAACTTATAAGCCTTGACTAAATAATGCAATTGGCTTCTCCACACCCTCATCATTCTTTTACATCAGCATGGTTGAGATAGTATCAAGGTTATAAAATGATTACAACATGAAGTATCTAGTAAATTAGGATTCAAAAGAGTGGGAGATTCTATAATTGATTTCTTTATGGCTTAAAAATTATTATTACTTTATTTGGTCTAGGAAAATACTTGGTTCTTCTTGAGCATAGCTATGATAGGTTTCACCAAAGATGCAAAACTAGGTATGAATCTCCTTAAAAAAATTATTTTGCCTAAGAAAATTTGAAGAAATTTATTATGTAAGGGAAATGATGAGCCTATAATAGCCTCTATTCTCTCAAGATCAATAGTCAAACCATATTTGGAAATAATATGTCCTAAGAGCTTACCTTCATGAATAGAGAATATGCACTTCTTTGGATTAAGAGATACTCCATACTGTCTACATATTTTAAAAACTTTCCTTAAGTGTTTCATGTGTTTATTAGCATCTTTAGAAAACACTGTTATATCATCTAGATAAACCAATAGCATCTCATTGATCAAACCTTTGAAGGCCATGTCCATTGTTCTTTGAAATGTGGCACCAATATTGGATAAACCAAAGGGCATCTTCCTATAATCAAAGTTCCCCCATTTAGTAGTGAAGGTTGTCTTAAATTGATCATCTTCACTCACTAAAATATGATTATAGCCTAAATATCCATCTAGAAGAGAAAAATAGTAAGAACCTGAGTGGCATAAAATCTTTAAGTGACACTCTATTAAGATCTCTAAAATCTACAAAGATAACTATCAAGATTAAAATCTACTCCATTAAGAGTATAAGATAGTGATCTTCAAGTGACACTCTATTAAGATCTCTAAAATCTACACAAATTCTTATCTCCCTATTCTTCTTTATAACAGGCACAAGATTAGTTACTCATGTTGAATGCTTAATGGGAAATATTATCTTAGATTTAAAGATTTTGGTAAGCTCTAACCTCATGAGTTTCCCAACCTTAGGGTTGATGGGTCTTTGTTTTTATCTGAATGATTTAACTCCATGTTCTAACTCAATGGTATGGTGTGATAGGCTAAGATCAAATCCTTTGAGGTCCTTATATGCCCAAGAAAATATATCATGAAACTCTCTACACAACTCAAGGAATGCTTGCTTCTCTAATGTAGAACATACCTTGCCTAGCTTGAGGAGTTTCTCCTTGAAGATAAAGACTCTCTCATAATTATAATATTTTATAGACATAATCACTTTTTCCTTATTATTTTGATCATTATCATTAAACTTTTAGGTATCTTATTGGTTCTTAGTTGCACAATATGATCACCCAATTATTCTTGGAGCTTCCTTTGGTTCCATGAAGAAAACTCATCCTCATTTTGCAAGAAGCATGTAATGTGTTTTTCACTATCAAACACTTGAAAAGACACTTAATTATAGGTACATAAGTTTTGATAATGACCTTAATATGAAACTATTTTCCCTCCTCCTTTATGGTAGTTGGAGTATTAAATTGAGCTCTTATGGTAGCTAATTTATCAATATGAATATTTTGTTCCGTTGGGACTAATTTTATATTGAATGTATCAAAGTATTTGAGAAAATACCATACCCTATGCCTATGTGACTTAATTAAAGAGTTCCTGATAGTAACCACATTCCTTACCTAATGCACAACCAATTTTTTATCTCCATACACTTTCAATTTCTTGATTCCTTTTTGCCTTGCCCATTGAAGGCCATGAATCAAACCTTCATACTCAACCACATTACAAGTACAATTGAAATGAAATATATATGAAGCATAATACTATTGTTTTGATGGAAAGACCAAAATAAAACCATCCCCTACACTAACTTCACTTCTTGAACCATCAAAAAACATCTTCCACAACTCATCATCTCCACCCTCTTCCTTGGCAAGTAGAGGTGTCAGTACTCCTTCATGTATATAATATACTCATAGATCAGTTTCCTCCATGAAATCCTAAGTATCCTAATCATAATTATTAGTACCATATTCATCAAGAAACAAATCTATAATTCCCTCAAGACTGGAAGAAGTGCCATCATATAGAATAGAATCCTTTTCTTCATGAATAACACAATTCAAATTAGAACTTGTCTCAATGTAGGTTTAATATGAAACCTTGAAAGGGGTTGTGTCCTAATTGTCACATTTTCCCTATACCTTTTTTTAAAATCCAATAAATACTAGTGAGCTAAGAGATAGCCACCTATCTTAGTTGTGAAGTCCCTTGATAGGCAGATTGTAAAGTGGGTTAGGAGATCAACCACAACTATGTCTTGCAAGATAGGAAAACTAGGACAACCATGAAAGAAAACATTCAAGACTTTTATTAGTCTTAATATCTTGGTAGGTTTACTATATAATTATAATAACCTTTTGTTTTGTGGCTCATATTTCAAGCCCAGCTCGTCAGCTACAAATTTGGGCATGGTAGAAGTAGAAACTCCACTATCAACTATGCAATTATGTACCAACTTATCACCTATAATGAGGGTGAGGTAAAATGGTGGAGATTTCTTATCCCTAGTGGATGGTTTAACAATGGTACTAGGAGAATTTACAAGAGCAACATGGCCATGACTTTGATTTTAGGTTGAGACACTAGTAGGGATAGCAACTAACTGCTTTTGTAGGAGCTATTTTTAACTAGGCATATGAAGAACATCCCAAAGAGAAATGGATGTTTTAGTGTTATTAAAAGAATATACAATGTTTAAAGAAGCCATACTTACTTTTTTTTGGGCTCTTGTAGGTAGAGAACTAATTATAACTTGAGGAATAGGAGTAGACCTTACCATATTTTAACTTGACAGAGATGTAGAAGCTTTTAAAATTGTCACACTTGCATCCATGTTTTATTGGCTTACACGTGGGCATGTTTTTGCCACCTCCTAGAGCCTTCCTATTGGCCTTTGTATTGTCTATGATATAGGCTCCTTGATTTAACACAAAAGTGGATTCAACCAAAAAATTGGTGAATATTTATCTTGGAGTTTTCCAATCATCATGACTTACATCATCACCCCATCCTCATTTAATAGGAGGGGAGTAACTACCCTTTAATCCACCAAATCTTGTTTTCCATTTTGATTTGCATCCATGTCTTGCTACCAATCTTCTCCCTACACCAATTTTCTATGAATGGGTACCATCTCAATTGCATTAGGGGTAGAGTTAGGACTATATGCATTAGTAGGCCTATTGGGATTAGGCTACCATTGGCCTCTTCCTTTTCCATATTGTTGATAATACTATTGTTGATAGGGATAAGGATTCTAATAGGCACCTTCTTGTATATTAGCTTGCCTATTTTGAGCCTCTAGGGTTAGGAAATTTGCTTTATAATCAACATTGCTTTATTTTTGCCTAGGAGAAATGTTAGTTTTGGTATTAGCATTATGAACTTGGGCTATGTCTAGATTATTAGCAGAATATGAGACAAAGGAGGAATAGACACCTTAGGAGGAAACATTCTATTATATGAGACAATTCTTAGCTTTCATAGCAAGATAATATGCTTCATGAAGAGTGGAATCTCCTATATATTGAATCATTATAACATTTTTAGTCCTAATGTCTTTCAAGTAAGTAGGGAACACAAAGCTAGCAGGTGGTCTCATGAGAGGAGGCAATCTATGCCAAGTCTTCTAAAAACTTTCGTTAAAGTCATGCATTGTTTCTTTGGGTCCCCTCTTTATCATGTTAAGATGATGTATGAGAGAAGAATAGACACTTTTATTTCCAAATATGGAAGTCAACAACACTCCAAACTCATCCCATGTTGTGATGCATCCACCTTCTAAAGTCCTATACCAATCAAGAGCCTTCCCTATAAGGGACATGGCAAGGATTCTAATGGAAATGTTCTCTTGAGAAATATTATGTAAACTAAAAAAGTTAGAAACATCTCTAATGTGCTCACTAGGTGTGATATGAGTCTCACCATTGAATTTGGGCACACCTTTTATGGCATTAAGAGGAATGGCATCATATGCATGAAGCTGAATTGAATTATGATTATTAAAGGTAGGGAAAGCATGAGGTTTAGCCATGTCTTCTTATTTAATATATTCAACATATTTAGCCTCTTTAACCTCTTCTTCCCTAGAAAAATCTAATCATTATTTAAAGGGATGATTAGGCTATGAATACTAAATTACAAGAGGAATATCAGGCTATATGGTTGGGTTAATAGGATTGGATGTTCTATTAGAGGATGACCTAGTGAGAACCATAAATTATGAGGGAACATTTATAAAGAAAAAATGGCCTTAAACTAGATTAACCATGGAGTCACCAAATTCTAAGTAACACACCAATTTGTAGCTCATGTTGTCAAAACTAGCATTTACCTTGACAAGTTGTCTTGAAGACAATGAGTCCCATCAGGCATGCCATAACGGTTGTCACCAAATCTTGTACCCTAAAAGAATTTATTCAAGTTTCTTCTAGATTTGGGTAACATGTAAATATTTTTAGGTATGTGGGTTTACCTATATTGTAAATGAGCCTCTAAATTTAAGGGTTATTTCCCTAAATGTATCGATTAATGCTTATCACTTAAACTACAACTTACTTATTGGGAAAAGAGTTAGAGAATACATAAATTAAACCTAATCTAAAGGAGGCGATACACCAAAATGTCTTCCACATGACCATAATATTTCTACTATGATGAAATAAGACATACAAATTAGTCTCTAAGTCTTAATGGGTTTTAACATGAGCATTTCAATATAGAGGTGATATGTGAGTAGAAATACAAGGCAAATGAATCAGAGGGCATATTACACACTCCAAGGATAATTGTACACTTTAAAAATCCTAACACACTAGACTACACTCTATATGACCTGTTAGACTAGGAAATCTTGCTCAAACATGATAAGATAAGGGAAGGATAGATATTTATCACTTCTCATCATCATACATCACTTGTACACTTAGGCAATTGTTCAAAACTCAAAAATAAACTTGCATAAATGTTCAAAGGAAAAATATGGCATTAGTCTAGTAGGGCTTCACCATACATGGTGTGGTCTTCTACCAAGTCCAAAATGGCAGCTAATTATAGCATTTGGGAGAGAGAATTTGGAAAAGAGAAGACCCAAGGGGAATCAAATTGAGTTCAACCTCATTTGAATCATAGTTACAACTACTTATGCTAGTATGCTTCTTTGGAACCTCCTGATTGATCCAAGTCATCTCAACTAGTTGTAATAGTTCATTATTCCTTCACTCATGCTCCATATAGTGGAAATGATGGGATCAAGTGGTTTCAAGCTAAGTTTTGGAATCAATGTAGTTATAACAATTAGACCTATCTATTAGAAATTTGTCTTGGTGCTAACTATTCTTAACTGATTTGTCATGGCATGCAAAAGTGGAGAGAAGGTTCCCTTTCATGTAGTTTGGTCCTAGGGATGAAACCATTATGGTTTATGTGTATGCCTTCATGGCATCTTTACAAAATCTAGCTCTTGTTCTAATTAGATCATGCTCAAACATATCCCCATGTTCATAGGTTCACTATAGATAGAAAACCAATCTCAGACTATTGGTTTTCATATAGTATTTATATTGATGTAGACCTATATACTACATAGTCCTTTTTATGGATCCAAATATGTCCAAATAGACCCATTATATCTCTATAAGAGCCAATAATTCACCATATTCATAGGTCCATTTATGAATGGCAAACACATTCAAACAATGAACCTTGCATGCCACACATCTATGAACCAGAGGTCCACATTTAGCCTTAATGGCATCCCTTTATTTTCTTTATCACCTTGGATGCATCATTATGTCTATTTCATGGTGTTTGATTGATATATAATGGTAGATTGATGATACTTGAAAGCTTTCCCTAGTTTGACTTTTTTCATGTATTTGATCTCAAGGAAGTCCCTTATTGTTTTAACCTTTAATTTCATTGGTCATGAATATTTGATCCAAATCATTGACTTATTGACCCTCTCACACCATTGATCCTACTTGGTATGAATGATCATGAGTTGTTGATATTTCCCTTAACTTGTCAACTCTTTCCAAGCTGGTTCCACATGGCATCCCCATGTTTGATTTCAAGATTTGTTGTTAGCCTATCAGTTTTAGTGCTTATGTTATGTGTCAAATATATGTTGATTCTAGGATCTTATTGTCAATCTATCAACTTTAGTGTTTATGCCATGTGGTAGCCTCTTGATATCCTTAACCTTTTAACTCATCTTGCACCATTATATCAAGATGTATGATGCAATATGGACTGTTAGATCTGTTAGGACACATGGTTTGAAAACTAATGGTTATTTCATGATCTTAAATTTGATGTTCATAGTCCCATAAAATGAAAATTGTGAAACCATCATTGAAATTAACTCAACCAACAAATTTAAGATCAAAAGGTTTTATTTTTCTTGAGATTTATTTTGACATTTGCATGAATGTCTTACTATATAGGTCTAACTTTGAAGCTCCATAACCTGAGCCAATGAACTCACACAGGCATGAAAATTTTAGAGAATGATCTTGGTATGTATAAATCCATATTGTTATAATCATTTGGCTCATGGGGATTCCTAAGTGAAGATTAAAAAATTCATAAATGAGCTGGTTCATTTGTTCTTATGTGACATGTAGGATGACCAGGCCCCTTAGACTCAGTGAGCTAAACTTGGAAGGATTAGATCTCAAGATAGAAGACTCATCAAGATATGAAACTTATGGATCATGATTTTGGAACTAAGTACATTTATCATGCATGGCCTATGGGTACTCTGAGGGTATTTTAACATATTTATAAATTACACAAGCAATTTTACCCATTCTAGTTTCCATGTGATGTCTTGATGATGGTTTGGCTTCACAAAGCTTGTTTTTTAGCTACTACTTGATATTTGAAAGATCAAATTAATTCCTTGAGGCATAAGTAAAATTTTTCCATGGTCTAACTACATTCATCACCATGTAGACCTACCACTTGAATATATGACCCTAAAATGACCCCTAAGATATCAAATGGCATAAGGATTGAACTAGACCATGAATAAGACTAGAATGGCATATGAAATGACATCAATTGAACTACAATAATTCCCTATGACATTATAAAAAAACCCCCTATACAATATTATAATGATAGGAGGTTGACCCATTGTGGCCTAGGGCAAAAAATGATCAATAATAAACATTCCATTATAAAAACTCAACACACATTAACAACTCAATCATTTTATGCATACCAAACACAGAATTTTAATATCAACTTAGTGGTTATAATTTAAATATAATAACCTAGTTCTTCCCATTGAAGTTAAACGGAATATAATTGAATTTGTTATTTGTGAGAGTGTTACATATACAATATGAATAATATTATGTTTTTATGGGATAATTATGAGTGTTACTTAGTTATTTAGTTCATGGGTTTGATCATTTAGTTCATGGGTTGACAAAAACTTTTTTTTAAAAACATAATAATTAAGTTAATAATTTAAATGCATATCACAACATTAACCATTAGTCAACATAAATTTTCATACCTAGTTTAACCCCTTAGGTATTCAAAAAGCATGTCACCTTAGGTACCACAATAATCACACTCAGCTAGGATTTAGGTTAGATAATGTTTATAAAATCAATTTGTTAAATGTTCTAAAAATGTAATTTATTTCCATGCCATATATAAATATTTTATAATGATATTTTTTATATTGATGCTTTCAAATACATGCCTATATGGTGTCATGCAATCAACAATTCATAGTTAAATTCATCTAATATATATATATATATATATATATATAACTATAATATTATGTAATGGAAATGACATCATAATCATAGAGAACAATAACAACTACAAACATGACTAAAATAACATCTAATCATGAATAAAAAACTAATCAACATGATCAAGCATGAAATAACCAAACACATTGAAATTATAGAAACATATAACTATTCACTCATAAACATTCATGCATTTATTTTTACTATGTGGTGTGTGTTGGGTTCCTTGTAAAATTTCACCACCTCCAAAATAATCATCTACATCACCCTCCCTAATGATACTCTACCTCCATATATGTTTGGAGAGTGGATTATCTCCTACATCCACCTCACAAATGTAAATTTTAGTTAGCCCCTAACAATCATAATCAATAAAAATATTATTAAATCATAATAATATTGAATGAGAATAATCCATATGCATATGAAACTCATGCACAACTAACCAAAAAGTAATGAGTCACATAAAATAGTCATTATATGTTTGTCCATACATTAGCATAAATAAAAATAGTTTGCTAAAAAAGTAAATAAACAAAATTAACGCCATTAAAATATGTTTAATAAGCAAATCAAGTTTAGTGCAGAAATTGGGATGTAACATTATTCAAATTTTTTGTCACATTCCTTATCTCAACTCTAACTTTCAATGTTGTAGAGGCTACATATCCCCTAAGTCTAATAAAGACCTAAAAAATAAAAATGTATGATCTCATAGTGGCCTCTTATTTCACTAATTAATTATTCACATATATAAATGTATGCTCTCAATGTGTCCTCTCATTTCACTAAGTATTTGTGATCAAAATAAATCCCATGGATATCATTATGAAAAACATGAGTTATTAAATATTTCACATAGTTTCAATATCCAAATCCATAGTTTCAAAATTCACAAACTCCAAAAATTCATGAAACCAATAAAGTATTGACCTCGAGAACACCTATTAAAATTCTCAATGTTTGTGTAGATAATTATAACAACCACATAAAATTCATGGAGTGTGTGATTACATGAAGATAACATGTTTCATAGTTTGATTCTCCATACAATGATTGGATTGATAAAGCCTCAAAAGATCATTGAGTTTGATATTATTGATATATCCCCATAGACCTATGGAAGTTATAGGTGTCACAATCTTAACTCATTTACATATATCTTAATCCAATTCATCACAAATCCCACGTCACTAATTTGTAAATTTGATAAATTTAAGTGGATTTTATACACCCATAGATCCATACATCATGGATACCATATTAAATAGATGGATGCATGATCATTATTATGTAATTTTGTTTAAATTCACATATCTTTAGGATTGTACACAAACACTATTCACTTTGAACACTAAAAATATCTCCAAGAAACCATAGTTTTCATGAAAAGACACCAAATGGGAGTTTTATGTCTCATTGGAAATATATTAATGATATTTTTGACTTTGTTAAATCCATTATATAGTTATCTCAAGAAAATGTTCATTGTTATTAAAATTTCCTATGGAATCATAAATAATTTGAGATAGAATTCAAGAAGGCCAATGAGAAAAAAAATGAAAAAGACCTCAGGTTAAAATTAAAAGGGTATTTTCTCTTTAAATAAAGTATAATTTGTAATAGTGAATAGTCAACATACAAAAGAGAGCATTTGATAAAATATGAGAAGATTAAGAGAGAGGAATGTAGAGAGTTAGGCCAACAAGTGTAGTTTGAACACCATAATCCCAAAATTATATTTATGAATGTAAATTTTATTTAAAATTTAATAAATAGAGTCTTTGTCTTTGTGTCCATCATGTGATTATGTACTTAATAGTTATAGAGTGAGATTATCAAAACTAAGGACTAAGGTATCCATTATGTTTTCCCATGATACCTCCCACATGTACCAATCGGTATTAGAACAAGATTATTTTCCCTTATTAGGTTGTGTATGTAGAAACTCTAGATAATTCATTATCAAGTTATGAAAGAGAAGATTAAATTTGGTTGAAGTGATGGTACTTAGAGGTAATCTGATTGGAACATGTGTAAGAGCAATAACACCTAGAGTTAAAAAATTGGCATAAGTGACAAAATGGATACAATATAAAGAAGAGGCATTTATGTTGAAGATGTGAGTGATGATTAATAAGTGTAAAATTAATGTTTTGAAGATGAAGTGGTGGAGATTCTATCTGAGGGAATTTTTTTTAGATTTATTTCAAAACTTGGTAGTTTTCCAAATTTGGATGCAGCTTGATATAGTGGAAACTTTAACCTAGAAGAGCTTATATATTGAATCACAAAGATTGAGAAATATTTTGACTATGAGTAAATGGAGGAACCTAATAAATCTAAATTTTCCTACACATAGTTGAAAGGTCATGTGTCCTTATGGTTGGATGAGAGATAGAGTAAAGGTAAGGATAAATTAAATTCATGGGATAAAATAATATGGAATTAAAGGCTAAATTGTTGCATTTAGACTATGAGATGATTTTGTTCAAGAAATTGTACAACCTAGCACAAAAGGAGAAGATCATCATAGAATATATTAAGGAATTATATTGGCTTGATATAATATATAGTTATGTATAATATGACATAGAAAGCATGGATAAATACATGAATGGGTTTCTTAACAAAATAAATTTAGAGGTAGAGGAATGTACTTGAGAGGAAGATGGAAAATTATTGGTGGAAAAGGTTAGCAAACTCATGATGGAAAAATACTAGGGGAAGAGGATACTATTTCAAAGGAAGACTATCCTTAAGAAGAGTAAGATATATAGGATTTATCAAAAACCCTATTGGATGAAATAAATATGTTGGAAATAGAATTTATGAGTGTTTAAAATCAACTCAAAATAGTGGAAAATAATTGAAGGGACAGTCCATATTGCTCATAGTGATGAAGAAAGTCTTGAATCTCCAACCCACACAAAAAAACTAGAACAAGAAGAGGCTCTTATGATGAAATGATTGTTTTTGAATCCAACTAAGGAAATGAATAAACATATGCAAATAAAGAGTTATTTTTTTGATTGTTTATAAATTGGTAGGTATGTATTATAAGGTAGTTAATTATATTGTTAGCACAAATAATTTGGTGTCTCAAGAAATTATGGAGAAACCTAGACTAAAATGGTCAGTACATCCTACCCCATACAAAGTTACATTATTTCTTAAAGGCCACCAATTGTAGGTAAATGAAAAATACATGGAGAATTTTCAAAGTGATTCATATAAGGATGAGTTTTTTGTGACACTATGCACATGGGTGTGTGTCATGTGATATTGGGAAGGCCATGGTAGTATGATAGAAGAGTTGTGCATGATGGAAGAAAAAATCATACACTCCTATGAAGGATGGAAGTAAAGTCACCTTGAGTACATTGAAGGATAAAGGAGTGAACAATAGTTAAAAGGTGATGATGGTTTCAGGCAAATAATTTTTGAAAGTGGTAAATGAAGAGGAGACATGTTTTGATTTCATTGAAAAACTTATATCAGTTGTGAGAGACACTAAGTTAAGTGACCTTCCTATTTAAATTTAGAATAAATTAATAAAAAAATTATTATTGAGACTTTGTAGTTTGTTTTGAGTTTTTGAAGATTTATTTCTTACCCTGCTAAAACTTCTTAGAGAACCACTTGGAACAACTAGTCAAGTTTTGTATTTTTTCTCTCACCCAAGTGAGATTGTATATCTTGTGCAATAACAATAACATCAAAAAATAGTCTCTAACTTTAAATATTCAATTTTGATTGCTTTGAAGGCTTGATATACTTGTTTAGTGACTACACAACAAATTTAAGACCCTTTTGTGGCTTATGCAAATTATTGTGCATTCCCCTACTACTATTTCTACACCATTCCTTTCCTGGAGCATACTAAAGGTTAGTATTAAATTTTTAAAAGACTATTTATTAAATAAAATTTTTAATAAAATAAATATTCATGTAAACAAAGTTTTGGGCCCCACATTGGGAATAGTGTTTTACATAAAAAGTAAAAAAATATAATATTTTTAAAAATAATTTTTTGCATGCACAAATTTAATTATTTATTTTTTTAATAAAATTCAATTAAATAATCTTTAAAAATAAAATCTTGCGTGTATTATTTTAAAGTTTTAGAGTTGAAGAGTTGGTACTATTTTTTACACTAGAAACTTGAAAAAGGGGAGGTCTTGTGTTCGAACCTCTCCAACCCTCTTTAAAAACTATTTTTTTCTTCCCAAATTAATTAATTGTTATTCTATTTTTTTTTTATGCCAAATTTATCACGTACAAACCCTTCTTTATGTCGACCTTATTTATGACATTTGACTTAGTCAAAGCCTTTTCAACCATAGTCATGTAACTAATCAATTCCTAAGTTTTGGCATGTTTTAGATGCATTGGTGTGGTCTATTTTGTGTTTTTAAGCATATTATTATAGTTTTTACACCTCTTTTAATCATAATGTTTATATATTTGTTTTATGTGTGACTCTTGCAACACTTAAATTAGTACATTTTTACTTCATTTTTTCACGTAATTCAGCATATATATGAACATCTATTACTTTTTTATACTTATAATTTACTTTATTATCAAATAAAGTTAAAATTCACATTAAAAAAGGTTCATTCTTAATAATTATTCCTACATTAGTGTATTTTGGTGGCACCTTGACACCTAATCTTATTTCAATAGTTCATAATTTTCTTGCTTTGTCTAGCATTAATATAAACAATAATTGTTTGTTTACACTTTAAATTTACATTTAAATAGAGTATAGATTTACATTTAAAAAGGGTTCAAATTTAAGCTTTTTCTAGTGTCATAGTGTTAATTTTAAAGGGAATCAATGGCTTATCCTAATTTTTTTTATATAAATCATAAATACTTAATGGATCAAACTATAAAAAGTGAAAAAATCATGTTATAGTGAATTTTATGGCCCAAAATTTTTGGAACATTGTCATTGAGACTAAAAATGCCTCATTAGGATGATAGGTGACACCTAAGATTTAAAATGTGTTTTAATAAAAATTAGAAAAAGTCATGTCAATTATTTTATGAAGTGTTAATAATGAATTATTGCTTCACATTGATAATCAAGAGTCTCCTATAAATACTAAAAAATTCCTTGAGTCTATACACAAGGGCACTCATCTCTCAAAGAGTATTAAATCGATTCTTGAATGATTGATTGTACCTATGAAAGGTGATGAAAAGATTGTTAGTTTTATTGCTAAATTCAAGAATATTAAAGCTCAGTTAGATGGTTTTAATTATACTTTATTCAAGATCAATTATTTTATTTTATTATTTGGTTAAATATTCATGAAAAAAATCAAAATTTTATTTCTATTCTGAACTCAAAGTACCAAATAGAGTAATATATCCCTGACCTTACTACCATGTCATCTATTATGATTTAATAACAGTAATTTATGACTAATTTTAATTCTAAATATAATTCCACTTAGGTACTTCATGATCTCAACCTAGTTTATAATAACAATAGAAACCAAAAACCTAATCCTATTTCTACTAAAGGCAACAATGGGAACAAGAGATCTAGAAAAAAAAAAGAATAATAAACCTAAGTTTAATAGGAATTACAATTTTTGTGGTAAGTTTAGTCATATAAGTAAAAATTATTATAAAAAAATATAGAGTTAATAATCAATATTCTAAAAATAACAAAGGAAATAATTCTAATCAAAACCATCAGAAGAACCAAAACCCTAATCAAAATAACAATCAAGATCAAAATTTAAATTTTATTGTTTTATATGCTACTTTATTTGCTTTAAATGAGAATGAATGGATTATATATAGTGGTGAATCACATAATATGACTTATTTATCTAATATTTTGTATGATTCTATACATATCTCTAAAAAATATGTTTAAGAGATAATTCATTCTTAGAACAACTAAGAAAGGAAAGGCAAAATTTATAAATGTTTTTAATAATGATGTGTTTTATGTACCTAATATTAATTTTAAAAAAATGTATATATTGTTCTCAAATTAATAATAACAGTTTCATTTTATCATTTCATAAAGATAGTTGGTCATTTAGAATTCAATCTAGTTCTCTGATTGGTGAAGGTGTTCAAAAGAATAACTTATACATTTTTACTGATTCTTTTGCATGTTTACTTTCATCACATAGTAAGAATGAATCTTAATTATGATATTAAATATTAATAAATTAATTTTAGAATTTTAAAATTTTACATGATATTTATTCTCATAATATTGTTGTTGGTTTACCTTTTTTTTCTTCCCATCATGAAACTTGTGAAAGTTGTTTACATGGTAAGCAACATACTAATCCCTTTCACAAAAATTATGATGTGAATTCCTCTCATCCTTTAAAATTAATTTGTATTGATTTTTTAAGACCTATTGAAGTTTTATCTCTTAATGGTTCTTTGTGTTATCTTAATTTTATATATGATTATACTAGAATGATCTGGTCATATTTTATTAAAAATAAATCTAAAGTGTTGTCTAAATTTAAGAAATTTAAAGTGATTGTTAAAAATGCTTCTAATTTTTCTATTACGAGATTAATATAAAGAGTTTTAATGTTTTTTTATTTAATTTGTGGTATTGAAAGGGAAATAAAAACTCCATATTCCATTCAACAAAATGGTGTTTCTGAAAGGAAAAATAATATCATTATTGAGATGGCTAGAATTATATTGCATTATGTAAATGTTCCTATTTTATGGGTCCAAGCCAAGAATACTGCTATGTATATTTTGAATAGAGTCCATACTAAATATTTTAATTTTCTAAACTAAATTACATATATGTTAATGTTATATCATTTACCATTATAATAATTTTCTATTAGTAACTAAATCGATAGTGTCTCAACTACATTTATATTTATTAGTAAAACTATTTAGTTTGATTCTTACTAATTTCTAGTTATAATTATATTGTAATAGATTTTTTTTTCCTAAGATAATAAGTGAAGAAAATATACTGACATTATATTTTCAATTCATATGAGTTAGCATTGAAATATATTATATACATAAGCATTTTGCTCAATTTTATAATATGATCATGTTTAGTTATTGCATTTGATAAAAATACCATCCTTGGTAAGTTTGGATATTTTATGTTTCAAATTGCTAAGATGATTTCATTTGATTAGTGGGAAATTTCATGCTTAGATTCTTCATTTGATAATGAGATATGTTATGCAATTTTAAGTGTAAATAGATTTTGTATTATTAATTAACTCTTCATCATTTACTTTATTGAACATTCTATTCATACATATATAAATTTTTTTGTTTTAATCTCATATCTAGTTGATTAGATGATTGCATATCATGCCAAAATTATCCTTATTTAATGTATTGGAGGTTTTATACCTCAATATTTTATTCAATCCAATTATATTATCATTATAAAATTGAAGCATATTAAAATTGCAAAGTTTTATTAAGACTCAAATTATAGAATGAATCATTTATAATAAGATATCTAATGTTCGGATAAATTTAATATCATATTATTATTAAAACTATTATACATGCATTGCATGATAGTTGGGATGCTCATATTTTCAATATTGGACACATCCAATAATTAATTGTATATAATAATTTATGTGTGTCACTAACTTTGTAATCAAATTAGTGAACTTGTTTTCCTAAAACATGATTTCATTATTTAAGTTTGATTTACCATAGATAAACATATGTCATATTTTATCTTTATGTATTTTTTAATTGTGATTTTAACCATACTATGTTATCATAAATATACTTATAGATACATTTTTAAGTTTTATGTAGGTGTTAAAGTTATATAGCTCTAGCTAAAAATATAGTGAAGCACCAAAAAACTAAATATATTGAAGTTCATGTATTTTATCCAAGATAAAGTCATAAATGGTTATATTGATCTACAATTTTATCCTATGGATGAACAAGTGGCATATGTCTTCACAAAACTACTTGGTGCTAACAAGTTTTGTTAGTTTCATATAATATTGGGCCTCTCAGAGTTACCATTGAGGGTGAGTGTGTATGACAATATCATTCCCTAACATCCATTCGTTAATTCTTCTTCTCTATACTTATTCTCATTGTAAAGCATTGTAAACTTCATGTGGAATTTATGTAATTTAAGTAAAATTTGTGTGGAAGTTTTAATTTTTTACCCCAATACATAAAATCATACTCTATAATAGAGGTACTTATGTTATAAATTTCCCAAAATATGCTTATTGATTATTCATGATAAATTGTGATATGTAGTATCACGATCATGCTAACCTAAACTTATTTTGAATTAGTTTATTGATTATAATTCTTTTTGTTTCAAAAGGTTATGTTTGGCATGATGAAGGTTTTTAAATCCTTCAATTATGTATATTATATAATTTCTTTTTTAAGGTGACTATGACTTTTATACCCACTTATAATTAAGGGGCAGTGTTAGAGAATTTAATGTATAAGTGGGCTTAATTTACCCTTAGATTACACTAGTAATTAATTAAATAATAATATATTATTTATTAACACGAGGTAAAAACTTTATGAAAATAAATAATTAAATTATATTTGTTTAATACTTATCAATGTTTTAAATATCTTTTAAGATGGTTGGACCCCTTGGTTAAAATGGTCACCTCCCTTAATATTTTATTATAATTAGGGTTTTACACCTATTGTAAAATATTATGAATTGATAAATCAATATTTATGTGTGGAAAATATTGTGAAAGGATTTGTGAAGATTATCTAAAAAATGAGAAGAAGAAGAAGAAGAAGAAGGTATTTGTATTGGGGTGTTTCTCAAATATTAAATAATCACTATGTGTTTTTTACCTCATTTTGAGGTTTTCCCACCAACATCTATGTTATGGATATGCATTATGTGATTTTCTAATTGATTCTATATCTAGATCTATTTATTACATTTCAAATATTATCAGATAATGGGTTACCACCCATGAGAATAATTATCCATCATATAGATTTAGTGTAGGGAACAAAGCTTCCAAATAAGGTAGATAATATATTTACCATAATGGATATTTAAGAAATAAAAATATAGGTGCAATAATTTTTGAATAAAGGTTTAATTAGAGAGAGTTTGAACCCATGTGCATTTATAGTTACATTAACACCAAATAAAGGTGGAGAATGGAGAATGTGTATATATTCAAGGTAAATAAAAATAAGATCACCATTAACAACAATTTTTATTACCAAGGATGGGTTATCGATCCAAATAATTCAATAAGTAGATTTGAAGAGTAGGTATTACCATAATTTGATTAAGAGAAGGTGATGATGAAAACCCACATTCAAGACCAAATATGGGTTGTAAGAGTGTCTAATTATGATTTTTAAGTTAAAAAATTATCTAATTACATTCATGAGAATCATGAATGAGGTTCTTAATCTATTAAAAATTAATTTTATGGTATTTTATTTGGATGACATTTAATTTTTAGTCATTCTAAGGAAGGGAATTTGAAGAATTTGAGACTAGTCTTTAATAAATTTAAGAATGAGAAGTTGTTGAATAATTTGAATAAATTTATCTTCATACAAGAGGAACCAATGTATTTAGAATTTTTTTATCTCAAGTTAAGGGTCAAGGATTGACCCTAAAAATTTTAAATTAGTTATGAATTGGCCTTCACCCAAAAACATGTTTGAAGATAGAAGTTTTCATGGATTAACAAGTTTATAGTGAAAGTTTTTTATTAAATTTTATGTTATATGTGATTCTATCATAAAAATATGAAGGGGGATAAAATTAAATTTTCATTACATAAATATAATAAATAATAACTTTCAAATATTGAAGATGAAGATAGTAGTATAGCTAGTGTTGGCATTGCCTAATTTTGCGAAGGTGTTTCAAGTGGATTGTGATGCAAATAGAATAGCCATTGGAGAAATGTTAAGTTGACAAGGTAAGACTTTGACATATTTTAGTGAAATTTTAACTAAAGTAAAAATAAAATATTTAGTTTATAATCAATAATTTTATGCAATAGTACAAGAATTTAAGAAGTGGAGGCATTATTTTTTGTAGAAAAAAAAGTTTTGTACACTAATCACCAAGATTTATAGTTCATAAGCATCCAAGTTGATATAAACTAGATTCATATGAAAATGGTGTAATTTATTCATATATATTACTTTGTTTTAAATAATATAAGTGGGAAGTATAATAAGGTGTGGATATCTTGAGTGAACAAACTCTTGTTGTGAGATAATTCAAACTATAAGTCATTGGCTTTGAGTCAATGAAATAGTTTTATGAAGATGATGGAGATTTTTGGATGCATGGAAAACATGCAAATATCCCACAAAAATTGATGTAAATCCATGGTTAGAATACATGATTCAAGATGGGTCTTTATTTAAGGGGAAGATCTTATGTGTACCTTAAGGTTCTATGAGAGAGAACATGGTTTAAATAAAAACATTGCAGATGCATGGATAGATATTTTGAATATGATCAAAATTTGGAATAGAAAAATGATAAATATTATTGGCCACAAATGACTAGGTATATGAATAATTTCATGTAAAGGTGAATAATTCTATAGTGTGAAAATGGGAAAAGCTAGAATAATAACTACATAATCCATTACATGTTCCAAACAGACCAGGGGATGCATTAAGCATGGATTTATTTCTTGGATTACCAAAAAAAATGTGAGGTAATAACTCAATTTTTGTTTTTGTATACATATTTTATAAACTGAGACACTTTATGGCATGTAAGACAAATGGTGATACCATAAATATTGTTAACATTTTTTCTAGATTAAGTTGTGAGGTTGCATGGGTTGCCAAAGAGTATTGTTGTGGACATAGATTCTAAATTTATGGGAGATATTTGGAGTGAATTATGGTGTAATTTTAGCATAATATGAAACTTTATTTAAACCTATCATCCCAAAACACATGGGCAAACAAAATTTGTGAATTAAAGTCTTATTAATGTTTTGAGATGTTTAGCTAGGCACACACCCAAATAGTTAGGTTTGGTACTAGCCCAAATTGAACTCATTTAAACTATTCAACCAATAAAAGAAAGGTATGAATCCTTTAAAAATTATATATGGTATCATCCTAAGAGGTGTATTTTAATTAATAATTATAGTTAAATTGAGTAGAATTAGTGTTGAAGGTGAAGAATATGCACAATTTATGCATGATGTCTATATGGAGATAAAGAGGATACTAGAATAAAGTGTCAAAAACATAAGGAACATGATATTTAAAAGAGAAGAGAATTTAAATTTAAAATTTTTGACTTGATATTGAAACATTTGCTTAAGGATAGTTTTTCAAAAGGTGAGTATAATAATCTCAAATGGAATAAAATTGGACCTAGAAAATTCTCAGCTAATGCTTATGAAATTGAGTTGCCAAAAGGAATGTATATCTCCCTATTTTAAATGTGTATAATTTATAACCATATGTGGTGGTGGGAAGTGAGGAATATTTGGGAATGTATTTTATAAACATTGGTTGGAAATATCAACTCCTAGCTAAGAAAAAGGAAGGGATAGAATCCATTCTAAACACAAAAATTTGTAATAGGTTGAGTAGAAATAAGTGTTATAAGTCCTTAGTGAAGTGGAATAACCAAGAAAATAAAGATGTAATTTGGATTAATGCATATAAATTTTTAAAACATATAATAATGGTGAAATAACTATTAGTAGGTTCATGAGCAATAGCTCATAGACAATTTCATTTACCTTGGGTGTTTGATGCAATAGCATCCAAGGTGTGCATAAAATATTTCATCACCCAAATATATAGTAGGAGTTTTATGAAATTTTAAATAAGGTTTATTAGGAAAAAATTGAGTTATCATATATCACTTTATTCATATTTTGGGTCACATTCCTTTTCACAACTATAAGTTTTAATGTTGTGGAGGTCACATAGTCCCTAAGTCTATTTGTGTTTATGACTAAGTATGAAGCCTAAGGAATTAATTTTAGTATTGATGAGTTAGTAAGTGTTTAACATAGTTTCATATATATATAGCCAAAAATTATTATATTTCATGAAATCCATGGAGTCATAGAACCAAAAAATCATCGACCATGGGAACACCCCTCATAATTCTCAAAAAATTGTGCATAGAGTTATCAATAACCACATTAAACTCAAAATTTCCATGATTCTATGAAAAGAGAATAGGTTTCATAGTTTGAGTCTCCATGAATTGGTTTTCCACAATAAATTACCATAATATCATGGAGTCTAACAATCTCAATATCTTCCCATGGATTTTGTGTAAGTGATGGGTGTCATAGTTACATCTTGTTCACTAGGATCTATGTCCAAGTCATCATGAAGGCCACATCACTAATGTCTATGAATGTTAACATTAAGTGTATTTTATATATCCATATATACATAAAGCATGGAAACCATATTAAATGAATGCATTCATGATTTCTATTAAGTGAATTTTTTAAATTCATAAATGTGCAAGATTGCATAAAGACACTATTCACTTAAAATGCCATAGAGATATCAAAGTGGCCATGGTTTTCATAAAAATTGGTTTTTTTATATAATTAGAAATTTATTTATGAGATAATTTATTTTATTATGTCCATTAGATAGTTATCTCTAGTACGTGGTCATTGTTACAAAAATTTTCCTAGGAATTACACACATTTTTAAAGAAATTGAGAAAGCCAATGAGAAAGAAAATGAAAAATATATCAAGCCAAAAATAAAAAAGTATTTTATTTATAATTAAAAAATATCTAAGAGAGGTTATATTCAACATATTAAATATATTTTTTGACAAATTAGGAGATGAAAAAGAGAGGGAAACATATATATTTATTCCAAGTATAGTTTGAGCACCTTGATCCCAAAATTATGTCTATGAATGTAAATTTTGTATCAAATTCAATAAAGAGATACATTGTATTTGTGTGCATATTTTATTTTCATATTTTAGAATTAGAGAATGTTATGATAATTGTTAGTGAATGTATCCATTAATTTGTCCCCTTATACCTCTTACCTACATCTATGAGCTAGGAGGGTAAAAGATGAACCACTTTTTGTTTCTTAGATTTGAGCTATAGGGGATCTAAGTGACTAATAGGGACATATAAATGAATAGTTCAAACAATTTTTTTTTAAATATGGTTGAATTTTTTATAATTAATTTATTAGTATCTTCTTAGTGTGAAATAAAGATGGTGGATGATTGAATGATCACCATCATTACCACATTAATGAGATCAACTTTATAGATACTCAAATAAATACAATATTTTTCCTTGGTATAGGATTTAATCATGGGTTTCACATATGTTCCAACAAACTTTACAAACATGGAGAGATCACATAGGAACATATATAGGTTTAAACACACATCTCTCAATTTGATATTTTACTAGTCATACTAACTAAGTAAAGAGACCAATAAAACATGAAATGATCATTCCCCATCCCTTAAGTGATTATATTTCATATATCATACTTTTATAATACAATTAGATAAATTAATAGTGCACATAGTCTAGGATAGATCTCATGAGGTATCAAGAGACATGTGCCTTAAGATTAATATCTAGAGCTAGGGTATGTTGATGCTTCTAAATGAACCATAAGTTCTCTTAGTGTTTAAAGAACACTTCTCAATTTATAATTTATAAAATTCAAAACATGAGATACAAGTTTGGCAATCTAGTTTACTATGGTGAAATAGTAGTAGGGAAAGATAAACTATTCCACAATATTTATATGATTTGGTGTTTGGGATCAAACCTGGTCTATTCTTTATGAATTACATAAAATATTTGTTAATAATTAGTGAATTATGTTCCATATTTAATTTAAAAACTAATCTAAGTAGATATTTATAATGAAGCTAAAACTAAAGTCATATGGTATAAAAAAGGAGCGAAGAGAAGAGTAAGGAAGAAAAGAAATAAGTGATTGCCAATTTTAGTCTCAAATATCATGACAAAGCATCAACTACAATTGAGCATGCAAACCAATATATAATGTAAAATAGACTTACCTCAATTTCCACTATATATCAGACAAACTTCAAAGAATAATGTAAAGATTCACAAGTAAGAACCAAGTCTACTTTAAGGATTTACTACTATAATTAAATAACATTTGCACATATGAATATAAAGCAAAAATGAAATGAAGTAAAACCTAATATATTCCAACTAATCTAGCATATACACAAATTCGAAACCTTGCGATTAGAAAATGCAACTCAAAATTCAAAGACACTATTCAAATTCAAGACCTAAACTAGAAATTGAGAGAAAAGCTATATGTGTAATTGACATATCAAATGTGGACAATCCTCACAAAATTCCTTGATTATATTAATTACTTCAAGTGTACAAAATTTTCTCAAAATCTCTCTCCCTTTTTATAAATGGTGATACATGCCTTTATAGAAAGATCAAGTAGTATAATAGTTAGTTATAATATACAAGTGTACAAAAGACAAGGACAACTATCCTTACAAGTTCTAAAATACACTTGTTCTTCATAGTTAGATTGACCTAGAGGCAAATATGCTAACAAGCTAGCATATGCCTTTACAATAGAATATTTTATTTCAAAATGATACAAAATAGAATATTGTCTAATTTTTTGGTGGGCAATCTACTTGTTATTTTTGGAGGATGCTCATGGATTTAGCATGCTACTCATCAACTATCTCTAGATCCACAATAGGTTTCAAGATATGCTCCTCCTCTTGATCTACCAAGTCATTTAATTCACTATCATTTCTAGCCATGGCTTCTTTAATGGTCTTAGCTTCATTTATGATCTCTCCAACATTGAATATCATGTCTAGGATCTTAATTTTATCAGCCCCAGATTTGCCTTGGCTCTTTCCTTTGATTTCTTGAGTTGCTAAAGTAGCCCTATGTTTGAATTCCTCATCACTTATGATTCCAAGGGTAGTGAGTTATGCAGGATATATAAGCATGGTCCCATAAAAAATTTCAATCCTTGAAATTAGATTTTTATCATCTCTTAGGAGTCTTTCCACATCATTTTTCCATGCACTCAAACTTTGAACCTTATCAACCACAATTCATATAATTATGCTCAAGAGTCCTGAATTGATAGTTTTTAAGCCTATGATCTATTTTTTAATTGAATGTTGAGAATCTCAACTATCTTTTCTTTTAAAGCTTGTCATTAGGTGACAAAACTCTTAGATAATGCACTCTACCACTCTAATGCACTCTACCTCAGCTTCATTACTTTGAATGCTTCAAACATGTCATAAAATGACTAATCAAGCATCTTGGTCATTGCATCAAGTATTGATAGAGCTCCCTATGTCTCCAAGTTTTATTTTTACTTTTCTAAATTTAGGATCCTCTACTTCATTCCTTGGATCCTAGCTTTAGCTTGTGTTGATTGTGCCTCAATCAATCTTTCCACATCCTCTTCATGAATGAAATCCTTGCTAAGTTATTAACCCTCAACTAGGGTTAATCCCACAAAGGGATCCACCATTTGAAAGGTGAATTCCTATGTTCCAACCATATCTATCCTAGTTGTAACCCTTTCTAATCTAGTTATTTTAGGGTTGAATTGGATGGTAGTGACTCACTTCCTGAATTTGGGAGGTTCTAGGACCTCCACACCTAAGCTACTAGATGCTCCTAGAGCATCCATATTCTTAATTTTTAGTCTTTGAATGGCCATAATCCTCTATTTTTATTACTCTTTATCCTTGGCTTCATGTCATCTTTTATCTCAACATCAACAACCCTTGTCATGGCCCATGAATGGGAAATAAAGGGGATTTTTGTAATTTCCCATAAATGAACCAGTTAGGGATGACTAGCCCATGAATGGGGAATTCATCACTAAACAATTTTACCTCCCTTGTGGGGTAGGATATGGTCAATCTTGGTCTCTTCCTTGGTCTTATAATAACCAATGATAGCTTTGCTTTCCTCTTTTCCTGGGATGTCATAGGGACCATACCTAAAGTAAGCTCTTTTCTTTTGTTATCTCCAAGTTCTCCCACTTAGACTTGGGTTTCTTCAAGCTACTTCTCATCCCTATCTCTATCATATGCCTCTATAAGTTTTTTGATAGAACCCTCAAGTATCTCTTCTAGTTCGAACGTAATCATATCAATATACTGAATTTGGGAATGTGGGCTTTATGGGAGTGTTGAAGATGAGGACCCCTCCCCATGTCTCTCTTCCAATTTCACCTCCTCCAATTTCTCTTTATCATGGTTTTATTCATCTTGGCCTTGTACAACCTATTCTTGGGGCTATGGCTATGGCTACTCTACTTGAGGTTGTTCCTGTGTTGTTCTAAATGGTCCAGGTAGTAAGTGATACTACAAAGGAAGCATTTTCCATGCTTCTCTTGATGGCTTGTCATCCTTGGTTAACCTGTGTTCAAGCTTGATGTTGTGGCCTTAAATCCTAGCCAATACTTCTTCAAAATTATTATCCTTAATATATATGGTATCATGAACACCAATTTGAAGTACATACTCAAGCTTAGGGACCCTCTTACCTTTAAATACTCACCCACTATGTTCTTTGCATCCCATAATTTTAGTTCTTCTAGCTGAATGCCAAATGAATCCCTATGTGTGGACATGATTTCCACATATTTCTAATATTCTAATATCATTTCCCAATAATCAAGGGGAAATAGTGTATTATACCCTTCTTCTCCTTGCAAGTCCCATCAATGCCATGGATGTGTTGGGAGGCAATTTCTTACTCTATAAGCTTACTTGGAACATATACTAGCAATTTGTAGGGCTAGGACATGATCCCCTCAATCTTGATAACTATATAATTAGGGTAATAACATATGTCCCCCATCATTTCAACATACTTCTTGATGAGTGGGTGGACCTTAGGCATGAGAACACCTGTGATGGCCTCGACTATGGCTAGGTAGACATAGTCATAAATAAATTAAATATAGTTTCTATACTTAAAGCTATGCAACTTTGAGTAATGGTGGGAAATGGTATTTTTCCCTTAGAAGACCAATTTATAATTCCAAGGAAGTTGATTGAGGTAATATGGAATCCATTAGGTATGAGATTATGTAAAATTACTTCGATGTCTTTCTTTTAATGGCAATAAAATGGGATAGGAAAACATTGATTAAATCTCCAATTGGAGGGGTGAGATTTTATTCCACCATGAAATAAACAAAGGGAACCTAGATTTTTTTTACATAGGTGGTTTAGGGGGATCCAAAGGCTCTATTCAATAGGGTCGTTATAACTTTGATTCCCTCTTTGAATTTAATTATTGATAGTTTACCCTTAAAGTCCCTAAAGATATGGGGTCCTTGATGTAGCTAAGGTCTAAGGATAGAATCCAGGTCATGGTTGCTGGTCCATTCCTTGATCTTAGACATGTCCACATGGGGAAGAGGGAGCTTATAATATTTTTAAAAATCAACATGGGAAATATAGGTTATATTTTTAGAATTTCCCTCCCTAATGATCCATTTATTATCTACTCTATAATCAACAAATATAAGGCAAGGATGTTTATACAATGTAATACTTCAAGTTTTGTTGTGGCATGGTGAAGGCTAGCCATTTAGATTGCAACTAGGTTATAGTACGTCCTACTTGTGGTTGAAATTCTCTATTTCTCCTTAGAAATGGGTGGTAACCCCTCTAATATGAATAAAATCTTGAACCAATTCTTAATGCCTAAGACATTTATGGGTACAAGCTCTAATTTGGTATCTTTGAAGATCTGACCTTCATTGTCTATCAATAGGTAGAGCTCAGTTTCTTCCTTTAATTTTTATTTGTGAGCTACCATGGTTTCTTATTCTAAAAATTACTCACACTAGATTAAAAATGATATTTTTTAAAGATTTCTTGCACTCATAAACACAATTAAGTTCTCCTTGGATCAAACTATAACCAATTGAGTCTATTTGGATTACTTTTATGTAGGGTTTAGGGTTTTAGAGCTTTAATGGTGAAATATATCCAAGCTTTGGCTTATATGTGCCTTGAATTTAATTTAGGCCTTTGCATTTATACCTTTGAATTTTTAAGCACACAAAATCTTGTATTTTATCCTTTTCTACTTATGTGGTGCCTATGTGGCATTGGTCTCAGCCTTTCAAAACATTTTTCATAAATGTCATTTGAGCACTAGCCATTGGCATTTAAAAATGCCTCTTTTATTTTGCACTGTTGGATGAAAATCTTGGATTATCATGAGTCATTTATTGTAATCTAGGCCCTCAACTATGATTATCTCATTTTATGGTAAGCTCCATGGTTGTGACACTTGGTGTCCTTTATGTGCCTCCCAATGCTTCAAATCTTATGTCAGTGCTTTTTTAAATGAACATTGGGCATGTGGTGAGCTCATGGGCTTTTGAAAATTCATGAGCACCCTCACACTATTGGATCATATTCCAATGAAAAATCATGAACCATCAAATCATCCTATCATATCTTCCTCAAATGTGCTTTCACCACATGTAGAGCTCGTGGACTCTTTAGGCCTCATTGAAAATTCCATGATAACATCATGTCATTAGATCATCCTCTAGTGATGAAATGTGAACCGTTGATATATAGAGATTCTCAAAATTTGAGTTAACATATTATTAAAATGGGACTTATGATTAAATTCCTTAGGCTAAGGTTTACTACATGTTTAATAATCATGAAGCAAACCTTAGGCTAAGGGATTTATATCTAAGTTTTCTAAATCATATAAAAGGGGGCCAAGGTTAAATGTTCTAAGCCAATGTTTACGTTGTTTTCAAATAAACACAATGTATGCATTGGTCTAAAATATTTAAGCCAAGGATTATAAAATATGCTCAAAAATATCATCATGACATAATGGTCTAACAATAATAGGATTTTAATGTATTGACAAACACATTAAAACCTTGAGCTAGAAATCACTTAGTCTAAGTCCTACATAACAAAGATCTCTTTTTTAAAATAAGACTTAGCATAAGTTTTATATTTTAAGGTTCATGATATTTTTAAAAAATTCCATGGGAACCCTAAATTTTATATTTAGACTAAGTTTTCTTTTGCATATATTTAGACCAAAAGACCATTTCCATATTTTACAAATCAAATATTTTATATGTTTGAGCATCTTTTGAGCACTTCCCTAAATTTGTAAATTAATTTCCATGCCTTCCAACAAGATTTTGGAGTGCATTTTGAACCTAAAAAGAATAATTCATTATCTTAAATTTGATGGTCTCATAAATGTAAAATACATCCTTGCAGACATCAAATGATGACTGTGTGAATGTCAATTTTAAGCTAGTAAAGCTTTTAATTTGATGGGTTTAAAGTTGATAATCACACTGGCATCAAATATGTCCTTGAAAATGTCAAATTATGATCAAATGAACATAATTTTTAAGCT
This sequence comes from Torreya grandis, assembly GCA_037957365.1. NCBI lineage: Eukaryota > Viridiplantae > Streptophyta > Pinopsida > Cupressales > Taxaceae > Torreya > Torreya grandis. The sequence continues at coordinate 1,911,650 of JARHVA010003024.1, forward strand.
CATCAAATTATTATGGCCCAATATGGGAGTGCCTCTTAGCACCTTCGTGGGGTTTCCCATGGTTTTGGACTTAATTCACTCTATCAGATCAATATTTCTAATGAAGTGACAAATGTAAGATTGTGATCTAAGAACTCACTCATGGTTGATAACTTTTTCAAGAAAGACACATTTGTATTTGATCATAAAATGCAAGGGTGTCATGTGTTAATCATTCAGCCTTTTTAACTGTACCTCAATCCATCTGATTGAGTCTTTATGATGAAGCAAGAACTATTTATCATGATCTAAGAGATTTAACATGATTGGCTAGTGGGATATGTGCAATATTATGTTAGGCCTTCCGCACACCATCTAATCGAAAGGTTGTGAGGAAGCATAAACCATTAGATTATCCAAGGTGCATGTTACTTAAGCCAAAGCTTGAGGTTTACTCACTCTATTGGATCAAATTCCATGATAAAGTGAGGGTCGTTGGATCCTACAAGATGTAATAAAGTTAAGTTAGGACCATGGTGATATAAAAGACCTAGGCTAAGGTATTAATACTAAGGTCCTGATTATATTAATAAATATATCAGGGCTTTAGGATTAAAACCTTAGGCTAAGGTATAAATTGAAGGACCAAGCTAGCATAGAATTGGAATCAAGGAACCAAATATCAAGATAAAATTTTAAGGCTAAGGTATATTAGTATTTAATAAATTCAATAGGGCCTTAGGGTTAAAACCTTAGGTTAAGCTAGGAAATATTAAAAAGACCCTATAGAATGAATATTAGTGAGGCCCATAAGGAACTTTAAAGGGGGAAATAATAAAGGGGACCAAGATTTTTTAGGCTAAGTCTTAGTTGTGTTAAAAAAAACATGACTAAGCTTTAAAAAATGATTTGTATGCTTAGGTCCAAAATGAATTTTAAGAGGGTTCTCACCAATTTGGTTCCTACCATTATTCAAATTTGAATTGAGGGTCTTGTTAGGGTTTTGGAATATGAAATTCTCAAGAATAAACACCATGGAAACTGTAACTAGAATCCATAAAGAACATTTATTAGCACTATTAGGCCAAAAATAAATCAAAACATAATAATTGATGAAGTGGATGATCTTCAAATTCTACAAATAATCCTAACATGCCATATTTCATGTTCAAACTTTAGGGTTTCTCAAGGGTTCTAATTTTTCAAAAAAATGGGGTATGTTGGCCCCAAAAAATGGTGACTGAAGGGGGAAAACATAGAAATATGTTAGAACCTAGAGACTTTGATTTAGACAAATAATTAGGTCATTTACTCCATTTGATCAATATCATCATCCATATTAGATTATAGTTGAAACAAACCTTGCATTTGCAGAGTTAGGGCCAAATACCAATACATAGCCATACTATGTGTGTGTCTTGGTTCCACTTACTATTTTCCATGGGGTTTAAGAAACAAATTCTAAGCTTCATATCCTTAATCACTAACACTTGACTTAGAGCATGTTGATATATTCATAAAGAACCATGCTTTCAACTTAGGAAGGCTTAAGCATTGCTCTGTTGTTAGCTAAACATCCATGACCCTGATAGAGATGCCTTTGGCTCTTATAAAGGCCTTAATCCACTACCATTTAGGCATCCATAGCCCTAGTGGAGATTACCAAAATCACCTATCCTAAATATTTTTTACTGAGTTATTATTTTTTGTATTTTCTTGAGACTTTTATGTTATTAGCAAGGCTGAAAACTAGAATAGCTAGGTCTTAGGATTTGGCCAAGTGTCTAATCTTCAAATAATCACCTATGGTTATAACAATTATCCCAAGTAAGTATGTTGATTAAGTGATAGTATGACTATACCATGATAGTTTGAATTTTCACCCTACAAGTGCAAGTCTTCTTAAAACTAGTTTGAGGTTAGGAAAACAATTAAGTTGTCATAAAATGATTAACTTATTCTATTGGTCTTTACCAATTTCTATAAATTACAACATTATGCCTTTATATTTTAGGACTATGGTCATCATATGCATGGGGTTTACACCTATAATTTTGAATTATGGGGTTTTCAAGAAAACTTCACAACTTTGAGCTCAAGATTGTTCAATAGGACTTATTAGAACCACATAAAAAAAATCAAGAAAGAAAGATAACAAAGGAAAATAAATAAATATATACATGTTATGCACAAACAATGGATAGGAAGTAAATAATTGAAAGGAAACTAGCTAGCCTACCTACTCTAAATTTAACCATCTTATAGTTTTACTCCATGAAGACCTTAGGAGGAGCAACCATGAAGTAGTGCTTGAGGTATTTTTCATTGGTGGGAAATTTAAACTCTACTCCTTGTATATATTTGAGCTTTAAGGTGTTTTTACCCAATTTTTATGCAATTTGGTATGGACCAATCCAAAAGGGTGTGAATTTATGATGTTTGCCCTTAGGCTTAGATGATTTATCCCAAAGGAGGACCATGACTCTTTGTCTAAACACCTTAATATTTGATATTTTATAAAAAAATATCTTGAATATGGTTTGATATCTTCTAAAATAAGAAAATGATTTATCCCTTTCATCTTCCATCTAAATGATGTCTAGTAATCTAGAGTTTTCTAACTCTTAACTATCTTCCATATATTCATACATAAATCTATATGTAGGCAACTTGAGAGTGATAGAAAATATAGGTTCTTATCCATACACCAATATAAATGGTGAGGCTCTTAAGGCTTCCTTGATTATTATCCTATCAACCCAAAGTGTAAATTTAAGGAGCTTATGCCAAGTCTTAGGTTTGTCTACAATAGACTTTTTGATTGCCTTCATTAGGTTCTTATTTGTATATTCAGAGACTCCATTCCCTTAGGGATAATGGTTGGATGCAAACTTGAGAGTGATGACATTATCATAAGCCTATTCATTAATCTCTATAGATATGAATTTATACCCATTGTCACACACTAAAGAGACTAGGGTTTCAAACCTAGTAGAGATGTTTTCTTCCAAGAAGTTAATCATTTCTTTAGTCCTACATTGTTTAGTGGTTGTAGCTTTAGTCCAACTTGTATAATAGTTTGTGGTAGTAAGGACATACTTGTGAAATTTAGATGAATTGGGGTTGATTACCCTCAAGAATTCTAACCCCCATTATTCAAAGGGTTTGTCAACCATGACTAGTTATAGAGACATTACTACCTTTGGCTCCTTAGTGCTAAAAATCTAACATGAGTGGCATTCCCTCACATGTTTTTGAGAATCCTTCAAAATAGTTGACCAATAATAGCCAAATCTAAGAATTTTTTGAGGTTTTTTCCCTCTAAAATGGATGTCCACTACCCCAATTTTCATTAAAAATTCTCATGATTTGGGTAGCTTAATCTTGTGAAACACATCTCAAGTAAACCCATTTAAAATTTCATCTATACAAGACCTCATCCTTGATCAAGTAGTGGGTTGCCTTGAAAATTAGGGCCCTCTTTTTCTCCTTGGATAATCCTACAATTAAAGTAACATTATTTATAAAATGTATGATTGAATCATACCACTTACTAGCTTGAAAATTTTGTTGATCCACTTGCATAATACTTAGCCTAAGGTTAGTATTAGAAATCATCTGGATCAAACCTTTGCACCTTACCAGTTTTTTTTTGTTTTCATCTCTAAGTCATATTCCTAAAAAATTTACATCCACTTACCTCTATGTTCTCCTAATTCATTATGACTTAACATAAGTTTGGTGGCAGGATCAAGTAAGATAACATATACCTTATTTCTAGGGATGTAATGCCTAAATTTCTTAACTGCCTTAACTAATGCATATTCCTACTTATAAATAAATTAATAATTTAACTTAGAATTTTTAAAAATATTTATCATAAAATCTATTGGGTGATCAAACCCATAAATATTTTGAGTTAAGGCTATAGCCATAGTATGATCAGATGTAAATGAATAGAGGTATAAGTCCCTTGAGAAGTCAGGACTTATGAGGAGTGGAGCCTAGCTAATGGCCTCCTTGATATCATTGAATGACTTTTTGGAATATTCATTTCATGTGACCTTGTCATCCTTCTTAAACATGTCATTCGATGGCTTGACAATCTCTACAAATCCAAAAATAAAATTTCTTACAACATTTATCTTACCAAAGAATGATTTTATCTCTTTTTTACAATTTAGAGGTTCTATTCTAGATATGGCCTCCACTCTTTTAGGATTTATAGATATCCCATATTTATTTATAACATGACCCAATAATTTACCTTCAATCATACAAAAGATACTCTTCTTAGGGTTTAAGGAAATGCCATACCTTCTGCATCTTTCAAAAACTTGTTGCAAATGCATGAAGTGATCTTCCCTATTTTTAGAGAAAATTGTTAGATCATCCATATAAATAATGATGCATTTACCAATAAAGCCTTGGAAGGCATGGTCCATATCTATTTATAAAGTAGCTCCTAAATTGATTAGCCCAAATGGAATCTTATTATAAGCAAAGGTTCCCCACTTTGTGGTGAAAGTTGTCTTCATCTTGTCCTCTCTATCAGCCAACACTTAGTTGTAACCTAAAAATCCATCAAGAAAAGACATCATAACTAAACCTAAAACAACTTAAATCACTTAATCTTGGGAAGGGGATATTTGTCACTTTATGATGTTTTTTTTTATGTTTTTGAAATCAATAAAAAGTCTAATCTCACCATTCTTCTTATTGATTGGCACTAAATTATCCATCTAGGTAGAATGCTTGATGGGGAAGACTATCATAACATATAATAAACTTTTGACCTCCTTGAAGATCATGGATTCTAAGATAGGGTTTGTAGGTCTCTATTTCTACTTGAATGGTTTGAAACTCTCCTTAAGGGGTATAGTATGGGTAATGATCCTTAGATCAAAGATTTTTAAGTCATCATAGGACCAAGTTATAGCATACTTATATTGGGTAAAGATCTCTTTGGATTTATTATTTTTAATGTTTGTTCAAGCTTTTCCAACATTTATCAGTTAGGATTGATCTTATAGGCCAAGATCAAAAATGTTATAATATTTCCCACTTACCTTGGGAACTTTGGAAATTTTAGCCAGTTTGTCTTGATCAAACTGTCTCTCCAAAGCAATCATCCCCTTGGGTATCTTGTTGTCATTTAGTTGAATGACTTTACCATCAAATTTGTCCTCCTTAGACGTATTTTCATTAGTTTCATCAATAACATGAGCATAAAATTCTCTATAATTGGTTATTAAATATAATATCTACTTATCATTAGTGAAAACCTGGAAATGGTTAACATTATCAGGCACTGAAGGACAAGGGATCAACTCAATGCTAAAATTAGGGGAATCTTGGTTGGGCATGAGGTTGGTTGTAGCAGATGTCAACTCATCACTATCTTGGTTTTCTCATCTTAGGATGGAAATGATGACAAAGACATAAAATTATTCAATCAAATCCCAAACCCTAAACTTATACCTTTTAAGGTATGAGAGCTTACATTGGTATTTGATTTTTACCTAGTTGATAGCTAGTTTTGAATCCCCATAAACTAGAAATTATTTGACCTTTTTCTTTATAGAAAATTATAAACCTAAGATAAGGGCTTCATACTCAACAAGATTTTTAGTACAAGGGAAATGGAGCCTATAAGAAGCATGGTACTTTCTATTATTAGGGTCAGTTAAGACAATACCAACACTTGATACAAAATTACACCTAGCACCATCAAAATACAACTTCCATAATCAAAGAACAACATGAGCACTCTTGGGATCACATAGCTTATCAGTATCTAGGGTGAAAACCCCTAATTTTGAGTCAATTATGTTGACCCTCTCATTCATAGAATTGTACTTAGTTATCATATGTTTCATCCTTGGCTCTCTCTCAACCTTGATCTAATTAGGAACTCCCTTCCAAGGTAGCTAGAGATGTGAGAAATCTATGGACATGTAACCATTCAAAGCCTTGGTCCATTCCCTAATCAATAAGATTCCATAAACATCAGGTATATCAATGAATTGTTACACCCTAGGCTTAGAAGCTAGTTTCATGTGAACATTTAAAATCTCCTCAATTACCCTAACTCTAGATTTGTCTAATTGGGTGACAACCCTATTAGACTTAATAGGAGTTAGGCCAAGTTGTTTGCATATACCTAAAATCATGACATTTGTAGATGCTACTAAATCTAAAAATTAATTATGTAAGTTCTTACCAAACATCTTGATAGTGAGCAAGAAAGGAGGAGATTTATCCTTAGCTTTATGCATAGTCACATTGGCATGATCAAGCCTTGGGTGGATTGTTGGAACATTTTGATAATGTATCTAGTAAGAGGTCCCTTTACTTTGAAGTCTATGTGAGTTGATGTAAAGTGATATTATCTTTTATCTTTTTCATGTCTTCAACTATGTTATAACCAATCTTAGAATAACTAAGAATTTATATGTTGGGTTTAGAAGTACTCCCTTTAGGTGGCTCAAGTTTATTGTTTGAATAAGTGTATGGAGGAGTTCAAAATTTTTTTGGAGGTGTTTAGGTAGTCAAGGGTTGCCTCTACTCTCTATTCCTCAAGGGATAGGTCTTCTTCAAGAACTGTTGAAAGGCTTGTATCTCCTTAGGGATCTCATTAGGTTCATTTTCTTCTTGAAAGGGGAAATCAAAGGTGTACACCATGAAGGTTTGATCAGATGACTTAGATATAAAGGTATATACACCACTTTATTTGTTAGGTACCACTTCAAATGTATCTAAATCCTCTTGGAAAGCCTCAAAAGCTTTACAAAATTCAATACAGTCAATTTTTCCATTCTTAGCTATGCAATGTACCCTACAATAATTAGGTAATGCAATATTAGTGAGCTTAATGTCCATGGTATTATTTTTATAAGATGGGTCATTATTCCTATTATTATGAAAACTATAATTCTAAAATCTATTGGTTGGCCTATTATACCTTTAAAATGAGAAGTTCTTACCTAAAATTTTAGTAGTTTTTCCCACTTGTTTTTACAACTGAATAAAATTAGTGTTCAACTTTTAGACCATTTTTAAGATAGATTGATTTTCATTTTTAGGAGTTTCATAATTATGTACCTAGTTATTATTAGTAGATGGTACTAGAGCCCTTTGATCTTTTGGATTGAAGCTATTAGTAGGATGATTTAAGAATATTAAATTCTAATTGGGAGCTACATGACTCAATGGAAACTAAGTTAGGTTTTAGAATTGATTTAAGGCTAGGAGATTTTAGTTATTATTTGGGAATAAGTTTATCACAAGCATTTATGGGTTGATGTTTGGCATAGAATATGACATTTATCCTTGGGGATGCATCTGATCATTAATGGTTACTGCTTTAGCATAGGCTCTAGCTAATGAAGTTATGGTTGACATCGATCTCTTAAAAAATATAGAGGTCATGGGATCTACTGCATCTTTGTAAATCTCTAGAGCTAAAACATCATTAGGCTTATAAGGGTCTATGGTCCTGCTAAACATTTTTTGAAATATAGCATTTAAGTAACTAATAGGCCCACTTTCATCTCTTCTAATGGTGATGAATTTATGGTAGATAACATAAGGGATAATAATCTTACAAAATTGATATATAAACACATTATTGAAATCATCCCAACTAGTGATGTAATTATTAGTCAAGTTTAAAAAATATTCATAAGCAACATCCTTAAAGGTGAAGGGGAATAACATATAAGATACATCCTCATGTATAACATTTAGTAATCTTAAGGTAACTTTAAAATATTTTATATGTTCTTCAACATTTACTATACTCATTGGACTAAATGTAGGCAAGTAATTCTCAAGTTTATGTGGGAGATCATGCACCACACCTAGTTTATTAATTAAGGCTTATCCCAACCAATCAATACCTAGATGAAGATTTAAGGCATAGGTACCTTGAAGAGGTGAATTTGGAAAATATTTGGATCTCTCACATCTACCTTTGTCACTTCTATATTTTCTATGAACCTCAAGATCTAGTAAAGGTTCCTTGGTCTTTGAGTGTGATCTTGTTCTAATCCTGGGTAATTCTACCTTGAAATTTGAAGATCCTACTTGAAATATAATGTATCAAGTTAACTTTTATAAATAATAAGAGTTATACCTACACATTGAGCTTAGTTTGCAAAGGTGGTATGAAAAATTGTAAAGGATGTTGATATTTGATTGAATTAGCTTAAAGATACATTTAATTACATGAATATGATCTATCTTTATAATTCAAAGCCTAAAACAATTGAGATCTATGAAAGATATGCTAACATTTGATCAAAAAAATCCATCCTAACCTTAGATACTATGGATTTTTAAAGTTAAAGCTAATTTTACTAAAAATAAGCATCAATACCCAAATAAATTTAAAGGAAGCATAAAGATACATTATAAACATCAAAGAACAATGATATTTATACTTATAAGAAAATAATTCACTCAAAACCACAAAGATACATTGATCTTTAGATAAAATAGACTAATATCAACAAAGATTCAAAGAATTCATGACCCTCTTTCTAATGCCAATGGAGATTCTCATGTTGATGCTTCTAAATAAATCATAGGTGATCTTAGTGTGTAAAGAAAACTTCTCATTTTAGAATTTAGAAAATTCAAAGCATGAGTGACAGTTTTTGGCAATATAGTTGCCTGTGTTGAAATAGTAGTAGGGAAAGATAAACTATTCCATAATATTTATATGATTTGGTGGTTGGGAGCCACCCTAGTCCATTCTTTATGAATTATAAAAAATCTTTGTTAATAATTAGTGAATTATGTTCCATATTTAAGCTAAAAACTAATCTAAGTGGATATTTATAATGAAGCTAAAAATAAAGTGATCTAGTATAAAAGAGGAGCAAAGAAAAGAGTAAGGCAAAAAAGAAATGAGTGATTGCCAATTTTAGTCTCAAATATCATGACAAAGCATCAACTATAATTGAGCATATATTCAAACCAATATATAATGTAAAATAGCCTTAGCTCAAATTCCACTATATTTTATGCAAAATTAAAAGGATAATGTAAAGATTCACAAGTAAGAACCAAGTCTACTTTAAGGATTTACTACTATAATCAAATAGCATTTGTACATCTTAATACATAGAAAAAATGAATTGAATTAAAACCTAAGATCTTCTAACTAATCTAGCATATACACAAATTAGAAACCCTATGATTAGAAAATGAAACTTAGAATTCAAAGACACAATTCAAAGTCAAGACCTCAACTACAAATTGAGAGAAAAGATATATTAACCATTGACATATCAAATGTGGACAATCCTTGTAGAATTCCTTGATTATATTAATTTCTTCAAGTGTATAAAATTTTCTCAAAAATTTCTCTCCCTTTTTAAAAATGTTGATACATGCCTTTATAGAAAGATAAAGAAGTATACCAATCAGTTACAATATATAGGTGTACAAAAGATAAGGACAACTGTCCTTACAAGTTCTAAAATACACTTATTCTTCACAGTTAGACTAACCCAGAGGCAAATATGCTAACAAACTAGAATATGCCTTTATAATGGAATATTCTATTTCAAAATGCAAGAAAATTATAAAAAATAGAATATTGTCTAATTTTTTGGTGGGCCCTCTACTTGTTATTGTTAGAGGATGCTCATAGCTTTAGCATGTTGCTCATCAACTAGCTCTAGATCCACAATAATCTTCAAGATACCCTCCTCTTGATCTACCAAGTCATCAAATTCTTTGTTGTTTTAGGCCATGGCTTATTTAATGCTCTTAACTTCATTTATCCTCTCTTTAGAAATTGAATATCATGTCTAGGATCTTATTTTTATCAGCCCTATATTTATCTTATCTCTTTCCTTTGATTTCTTGAGTTACCAAAATAGCCCTATGTTTGAATTCCTCATCACTTATGATTCTAAGGGAAGTGGGTTGTGAAATATTTGTAAGCATGGTCCCAAGAAGCTATTCGATCCTTATAATTAGCTCTTTATCATATCCTAGGAGTATTTCCACATCATTGTGCCATGCACTCAAACTTTGAACCTTATCAACCACAATTCCTATAATTGTGTTAAAGTGTCCTAAATTGATGGTTTTGAAGCCTAGGATTTGTTTCCTTGTTTGAATGTTGAGAAGCTCAATTATCTTGTCTTCTGAGGCTTGTCATTAGGTGACCAAACTCTTGGACAATGCACTCTATCACTCTAATGCACTCTGCCTTAACTTCATTACTTTGAGTGCTTCAAACATGTCATAAAATGACACATCAAACATCTTGATCATTACATCAAGTAATGATAAAATTTCATGTGTCTTTAGGTTTTCCTTTTCCTTTTCTAAATTTAGGATCCTCTGCTTCATGCCTTGGGTCCCAACTTTAGCCTATGCTGATTAGGCCTCAATCAAGCTTTCCAGATCCTCTTCATGAATGGTATCCTTACCAAGCTATTGACCCTCAACTAAGGTTAATCCCATAAATCCCTCCACCTTTTGAAAGGTGAATTCCACTATTCCAACCATATATATTTTGGTTGTAACCCTTTATAATCTAGTTGTTTCAAGGTTGAATTGGATGGTAGTGACCAACTTCTTAACTTTCAAAGGTTTTAAGACCTCCACACTTAAGCTACTAGATGTTCTAAGAGCATCCATCTTTCTTGTTTCTAGTCCTTGAGTGACCATAATCCTCCTTTCTACCTATTATTTTACCATTGCCTTTATACATGTCTTCATGTCATCTTGTATCTCAACATCAAAAACTCTTGCCATGGCCCATGAATGGGAAAGAGAGGGATTTTTTTTTAATTTCCCATAAATGAACCAATCAAGGATAACTAGCCCATGAATGTGGAATTCATCATTAAAAAAGTTTACCTCACTTATCAGGTGAGAGATTGTTATTTTTGGTCTCTTCCTTGGTCATACAGGAACCAATGATAGCTTTGCTTTCTTCTTTTCTTAAGATGTCACAGGGACCATACCTAGAGTAATATTTTTTCTTTTGTTATCTCTAGGCTCTCCCACTTGGACTTGGGTTTATTCAAGCTACTCCTCCTCCCTTTCTATATCATATGCCTCAATTATTTCTTAAAGATCACCCTCAAGTGTCTCTTCTAGTTCCAAGGCAATCATATCAATATATTGAATTAGGGAAGGTGGCCTTTGTGGGAGTGTTGAAGATGAGGGCCCCTAGATAAGTCTCTCTTATAATTTCACCTCCTCCGCTTTCTTATTACCATGGCATTGTTCATATTTGTCTTGCATAACCTGATCTTGGGGTTGTGTCTATGGTTTCTCTACTTGGAGTTGCTCCTAATATATTCTAGATGGTCTAGGTATCAAGTGATACTATAAAGGATGTATTTGTCATGCTTCTCTTGATGGCTTATCATCCTTGGTTTTCCTATGTTCAAGCTTGATGTTGTGGCCTTGGATCCTAGCCAATACTTCTTCATAATTATTAGCTTTAATATATATGGTGTCATGAACACTTAGTGCATGTATATACTTAGGCTTGGGGAGATTCTTGTCCTTCAAATTCTCACCCACTGTGTTCTTTAGATCCCACATTTTAAGTTCATCTAGCTAAAAGAGAAATGAATCCCTGTGTGTGGACATGATTTCCACCTATTTCCAATTTTTCAATATGGTTTTCCTAATAATAAAGGGGAAGGGGTGGATTATACCCTTCCTCTTCTCCTTGTAAGTCCCATCAATGCCATGGATAATCTAAGAGGCAATTTCTTGCTCTATAAGCTTACTTGGAACATATAATGGAAAAATATAGGGCTGGGACATGATCCCCTCAATCTTGATAACTATAAAATCAAGGTAATACCATATGTCCCCCATCATTTCAACAAGTGGGTGGACCCTATGCATGGGAACACTTGTGATGGTCTCCACTATAGCTAGGTAGACATAGTCACAAATAAACTACATATTGTTCATGTACTTAAAGATATGCATCTTTGAGTAATGGTGGGAAATGGTAGTTTTTCCCTCAAGAGACTAATTCATAATACTAGGGAAGTTGATTGATACCAATGGCGAACCTAGTAGGTATGACATAATGTAAAATTGCTTAGATGTATTTATTTTAATGGTAGTGAATTGTTTGGCTAGGAAAACACTGATTAAATCTCTAATTGGAGGGGTGAGATTTTATTTCACCATGAAATGTATAAAGGTAACCCAAATTTTGTTTACATAGGTGGTTGAGGGAGATCTAAAGGCTCTATTCAACAGGGTCATTATAACTCTAATGCCCTCTTTGAATTTGATTATTGGGATTTTACCCTCAAATTCCTTGAAGATATGGGGTCCTTAATGTAGATAGGGTCTAAGGATAGAATCTAGGTCATGGTTACGTGTCCATTCCTTGATCTTATATAGGTCCACATGGGGAAGAGGGAGCTTATAAAGTTTTTCAAAAGAAATAGGGGAAATATAGGGTATCTTTTGTAATTTCCCTCCCTAATGATCCATTTATTATCTAAGCTACAATCAACAAAGATGGGGGCAAGGATGTCTATATAATGTAATACCTCAAGTTCTGTTGTGACATGGTGAAGGCCAATCATCTAGACTGTAACCAGGTCATAGTGCCTCCTAATTATGGTGGTGATTCTTTGTTCCTCCTTAGAAATGGTTGGTAACTTCTCTACCATGAATAAGAGCTTAGACCAATTCCTAATTCCCAAGACATTCAGGGCTACAAGGTTTAATTTGTTATCTTTGAAGATCTAACCTTCATTATCTATTGACAAGTAGAGCTCAATATCCTCCTTTAATTATTGTCTATGAGTTTCCATAGTCTCTTATATAAAAAATTTATCACACTAGATTAAAAATGATCTTTGTGAAAGATCTCTTTCACTTAGAAACACAATTAAGTTATCCTTATATCAACTTATAACCAATTGAGTCTATTTGGTTTGCTTTTATGCAGGGTTTAGGGTTTTGGAACTTTAATGGTAGAATATATATAGGCTTTATAATATACATGCCTTGGATTTGATTTGACCTTTACCTTTATACCTTAGGATTTTTAATCCCATAAGATCTTGTATTTTGTCCTTTTCTACTTACATGGTCCCTATGTGGCATCAGTTTGGGCTTTTTGTGGCATTTTTCATAAATGCCATTTTAGCACTAATCATTAGCATTTAAAATTGCCTCTTTTATTTTATATCTTTAGATCAAAATCCTAGATTATCATGAGTCATTGGTTGTAATCTGGGCCTTTTCTTGTTATTGGATCTTTTTTGGCAAGCTCCATGGTTGTGACACTTAGAATCTTTATGAGCCTCCCTATGCTTTAAATCTTATGTCAGTGCTTTATTGAATGAACATTGGCCACATGGTGAGTTTTCAGGACTTTTAAAAGTCATGAGCACCTTTGCATCATTAGATCATCCTCCAAAAATAAAGCATGAACCATCATATCATCCTATAAACTCTACCTCAAATGCACTTTCACCACATGTCAAGCTCATGGGCTCTCAGGGCCTCATTGAAAAGTCCATGGGAGCATCATGTTGTTAGATCATCCTCTAATGATGAAATGCAAACCATTGATCTATAGAGATGCCTAAACTTTAAGTTAGCATATTATTTAAATGTGACTTAGGCTTAAATTCCTTATCCTAAGGTCTACTACATGTTTATTAAGCATAAAGCAAACCTTAGGCTAAGGGATTTATGTCTAAGTTTTCTAAATCACATAAAAGGGGGACAAGGTTAAATTTTCTAAGCCAATGTTTACATTGTGTTCAAATAAACATAATGTATGCATTGGTCTAGAATATTAATGCCAAGTCTTATAAAATATGCTCAAAAATATCATCATGACATAATGGTCTAACAACAATAGGATTTTAATGTATTGACAAACACATTAAAACCTTGAGCTAGAAATCACTTGGTCTAAGTCTTACATAACAAATATCTCTTTTTTAAAATAAGACTTAGCATTAGTCTTATATGTTAAGGTTCATGATATTTAAACAAAATGCCATGGGGACCCTAAAGTATAGATTTAGACTAAGTTTTCTTTTACAAATATTTAGACCATAAGACCATTTCCATGTTTTACAAATTGAATATTTCCTATGTTTGAGCATCTTTTAAGCACTTCCCTAACTTTGTAAAGCAATTTCCAATCCTTATAAAAAGATTTTGAAGTGCATTTTCACCCTAAATAGAATAATTCATTAGCCTAAATTTAAAGGTCTTGAAGATGTCAAATACATCCTTGCAGATGTCAAATCATGGTTGTATGAATGTTAGTTTTAAGCTAGTAAAGCTTTTAATTTGATGGGTTTAAATTTAACAGTCATGTGGGCATAAAATATGTCCTCACGGATGTCAAATTATGGTCATGTGAACATCAATTTTAATCTCATCAAATTCTTTTGGCCCAATGTGGGAGTGCCACTTGGCACCTTCATAGGGTTTCTTAGGGTCTTGGACTTAAGTTGCTCTATCAAATCAAGATTTTTGATGAAATGACAACTGTAAGATCATGAACTAAGAATTCACTCATGTTTGTTCACTTTGTTAGGTGAGACCCATTTTTCTTTTATCATCGAATGCAAGGGTGTCACGTGTTGATAATTTAGGCCTTCTGTAGTCCCTTAACTTTTCAACTATACCTCACTCTATTTGATTGAGTCTTCACTATAAAATGAGAAATATTGATCATAATATAAGAGATTAAATGTGTAGACAGTTGGCTATGTGTGGGATTATATTGGACCTTCCTCATTCCATCTAATTAGAAGGCCATGAGGAAGCATGAACTCTTAGATTATCTGAGGTGTATAATGCTTAAGCCAAAGCTCAAGGTTTACTCACTCCATTAGATCAAATGCCATGATAAAGTGAGGGTCATTGGAACCTACAAGATTTAATAAAGTTAAGTTAGGACCATGGTGATATAAAAGACCTAGGCTAAGGTATTAAGACTAAGTTCATGATTGTATTAATAAATATGTTGGGGCCTTAGGATTAAAACCTTAGGCTAAGGTATAAACCAAAGGACCAAGCTAGCATAGAATTAGACTTGAGGACCCAAAACTTAAGCTAAGACATTAATTATAAGGTCCCATTAGTATTTAATAAATAAAATGGGGTCTTAGGGTTAAAACCTTAGGTTAAGCTAGGAAATATTAAAAGGACCCTACAGAATGAATATTAGCTAGGCCCACAAGGAACTTTAAAGTGGGGAATAACAAAGGGGACTAAGATTTTTTAGGTTAGGTCTTATTCATGTTATAAAACATGTCTAAGATTTAAAACATGAATTTTATACTTAGGTCTAAAATAAATTTTAAAAGGGTTCCCACCAATTTAGTTCCTACCATTATTTAAATTTGAATTGAAGGTCTTGCCAGGGGTTTGGAATACAAAATTCTCAAGAACAAACACCATATAACCTACAACTAAAATCCATAAAGAACATTTATTATCACTAATAGGACAAAACTAAAGCAAAACATAATAATTAATCTCCCTTTTGATGAAGTGGATGATCTTCAAATTCTACAAATGATCCTAAAATGCCATATTTCATGTTCAAACTTTAGGGTTTCTCAAAGGTCCCAATTTTTCAAAAAAATGGGGTTATATTGGCCCCAATAGGGTGTTGGTAGGATTCCCAATTAGTTAAGGTCCAAACCATAGTCACCACATAATATTCACCTTTACTAAAATATAAAAATACATCTCAAGGTTGATATAACTAAGGATTTTATCAATTGGACCACATGGTAAAGATTGAGCTTTGTAGTAACATAGGATGACTTGATTAGATAAAAGGCATGTCTCATATAAACATGGCCATTTAATTATAAAGTATCTATTTGGTATTTATATTATATCATTATAATATAGTAGTTATATCAAACAATATTTGAAGTGTAATAGAGAAGACAATTAATGAGTTACACAATATGGTGATCTAATGCAATATAATAGTAAATAAGAGAAATAGATTAAAGTTTATGGTGGTATAGTAGAAAGAGACCTTCAAAACTTTTAATAGTTGTTTATGTTATATTGATATAAATAAGGAGGAATTAGATCAAGAAATATTTTTTAATGTGTATTGTTTAATATGGATGAACACACCTACTTATTTTTATTTTTTAAATACATAATTTAACTAATTTTAACCAATATTAATCAAGCATAAAACATGTATAGCCAATAGTTCTAAATTTTAAGTCAACATTTGGTGGCACAACATGGACTTTAATTAACTAATGTCCATGGGAAGGTATCTATTTGAGTTATAGAAACCACCATTAATATAAATAGAAAAGTGGTGAAATAAATACTCAAAAAAATCACTTTGAAATTAATTGAATAAGTGAATTTTTTCCTGTGATAAAATCATCATTCCTCAAACCATAAGAATAATAATTTTGGGTCATATTTTAACATATTTAATGGCCTTGGATATTTCAACAAGCATAACATATAAAAAAATTTATATTTCACATTAATATACCTATAAAGTGGAGTGTAGAATGCTTGTGGCACTCAAACACCTTGATACACCTTTAACTTGAGTTATCAATTATCTATTTGAGACTACATTTGATTCATTTCTCATAGTTTTGGATAATCAAAGTTGAATAATTTTTGATGCAAAGAAAGCTGACTTTATTGAAGGATAAATAAAATGCTTCTTGAGTAATGTATCATTCTTCATCCACAATAAATTTTTGGATCAAGGTCTAGTAAAATAAGGTATACATTTATTTTATGGGATTAGCACCTAAGAGATGGTAGGCAGAAAGAAGGGGTATCATCAAAATATGTAGGGGCTATAAAAAATATATAAAATTAATAATAAGATAGTTAAGAGATAAGATATTAGTAAGAGGATAAATTAAATATTTGATAAGAAAATGGTGAATGAAGAGATGAATAAATAGATCAAGGATGAGAAAATTTTGTTAGAAACTAGGGAAGAGATGTATAATAAGGAAAGAGAATAAATAATTTTAATAAATAAGATAATCAATGAAACTAATCTAGCCTTTACTAGTGGAAGTCCTTATATCAACAATCTAGATAATATCCCTCTTCCATAAATAGATGAGTTACTATTAACACCATTAGAAGGCACATATGAAGGTAATGAGAGAATTATAATAGAATTAATTTTATATCACACATCATAAAATACATGTGGAAAGGATCTTGGGTATGAAATATTAACCAACTATGAGTAGCTTGGCCCATAATGGATAAGGCCTAGAGAGTAGTAGAAGAAGATATGAAGAGAATATTGTTAAAATAAGAGATGTTAGTTATATAATAGATCCAAGAGAAGAAATTTTAACAATTGAATGGAGTATAAAAATAAGTAATGAGGAAGAAATTTATACATATAATATATAGGAGAAAATAAATTTCATAATGGATACCTACTCTAAGGAGAAAGTGGTTCATAAATAGATATTAATAGTCATAATAGAGATGTACAGAACAAATATTAGGATGAAGTCAGTTTAACATAAGAGATATTAATTAATGAAAACATTAGATAAAATAATTAGTTAGAGATATAAAATAAGGAAGAAAATAATTGAAGAGACACAACCCCCCAAACCCCAACCACAAGAGGCCCCATGTGTAAATTAACCCTTTGGACCAATCACCATCCTTGTGCCACTTCATAATCAATGCAAACATCCATATTTTAGATGAAGAGATAAATACATATATTGGAGAATAAGTTTAAATATAAATATAAAAAAATTAGTGAAGATATTGAGATTAGAAGAGAGTTTGTAAGAAATTAGGTAAAAGTATTAAAAAGGACAAACTTTCAAGAATAATTAAGAGACAAAGGGCATAACTATAATTTGGTTAAGAATCAAAAATATAAATAGTAGAAAAAACATAGCAGTGCTATAAGAATAAGTACATTGGGCAATATGAATAATAGTGGTAACAATATAAATAGTGGTACTCACACACCACCCAATAAAATAAAAATTGCCTAAAATATAATGAAATTGCCATTGTTTGGCAAGGATACTAAGGAAATAAAAGAGAATTTATTTATACTAGACTCATATTGGAAAATATATAATATCAACGATGAAAAAGTTGTGTTATTTGATTATGTGGGCACACTTAGTGATGATTCCCTTAAATGGTATATGAAAACATATTCTGAACAAGAAAATACTTGGGAAAACATACATAAATCCTTTAAGGGGGGGTTTCACTCTCCTAACATTCCCACTAAAAGTGTCAATAATATTTGAGAATATATACAAAAGGAGTAAATGATAAAATAATAGACCAAAGATTTAAATCACTAGTGAGGAAATTAGAGGAACTGTTAAACAAAAAAAGATAATTGAATGTTTTATTTCTAGATTGATCTTATGCCTCTAAGCTAATATAGATGGGAAAACTTATAATAAATTTTTGGAAATGTTAGATATGGAATCACACTTAGAATCTAGTCCTAGAGACATGACATAGATACCCCCATTAAATATAATGTAGAAATAATACATTAGGAATTGGAATAATTAAGGCTTCAAAAAATAAATTTAGATGAAATGTGATGATTTTGGGTCACCGTAAGTTAAAAATAATGTGATAGACAAGAATATGGTACACTACTTGTTATGTGGATGGGAACTCAAGGACATAATGTCCCCATCATGACATGGGAAAAAGAGTAGTTAAAATTAGAGCATTATAGACACTTGTAGGAATGTCTTCTCCTATTTAGTAAATTATATATGGTTATGGGATACATTACAAAAAATTTAGAGTGTATGATCAACATCCACAAAATTTATGCCCAATCATGGAAGTGGCCCAACCCATGAATCATTTTATGTATTATAATAAATTCAAAAATTTAAATTGATATAATCATACTTACCATACCAATGATGCATGAGCATAAGAACAAGGTACTAATTAGAGAATAGCATTTTCATTTTAAAAAATTCATCACCTTAATTACCCATGAGTAACCTAAATATGTCACACCGAGGTTAATAATATCAAACACCTTCCACACTACAAGACTTCCAATAACAAAACATCCAACTATAATACTATGACAAAAACCAAGGGGGATATAGGGAGGTGGCTAGAGGATATATAATAGAATATCATGAAGTATGAGGTAATTATCAGTGGGGAATATGCTACAATAGAAACTACAATCAAGGTTATAATCAGGACTATAACCAAGAAATATGCCCTGTCCCCACCAACATCCTACAAATGCAAAAAAATTAGGCATATTAAAATAAAAGTTGTATAAGGACCATGAATGGATATTAGATTATGTCATGAAAAATGAAATCATGATTCCTTATTATGCCCAAAAATGCCACAATTTTATAAGAATGGTGGAATAAAAATAGAGGATTTAGCAGAACCTCCCCCAAGAAAGGGGCAAAACATTTGATAAAAATACTAAAGGGATAAGATACAATAGGGTGGTGTAAGGAAGTTAACCATGAAATAAGAGATGATAATATTGTATATAAATAAGAATAAAAATTAAAACAAACATCTATTTTTGAAAAAATCATATAATGTTGAGAAATAATAAAAGAACATAATGAGATACCCTGGAAGAAGGATCTCAATATTATCAATGTTGAATCAAAATCACAAGTGGTGGTCACCACTCAAAGTGGAATGAAAATAGGGAAAGGGAAATATTTAGTTATTAATAGTGAAGAGGAATTAGGAACATATACCAATAAGGAAAGACCCAATATATATTAACATGAACACATAGTAGAGAAAAGAATAAAAATCATAAAAGAAAAATAAAATAAAGTTTAGCTCAAACTTCTATTTAGATGAAGATGAGATTAAGGATTTAAATAAAATGATGAAAGTAACTAAAAATAAATATTTAGTACTAAATTAACACAGTTCTATAAATATTTGAATAAGAAATAATGATAACATAGAGTACAATAGATTGACAAAAACTAAAATAAATTTAAAAATAATTTGTTTATAATGAACTTGATGTGGAAGAAAATAGAAATTTTGCTCAATTTAAAAATAGATAACCATGAGTTGAACAAGACATTATTGGATCTTGACATAGATATAAACATTTTACCACATAGTACATGGGAGCTACTCAATAAACCATAACTAAATTCCAAAAATTATGATATTACAATGGTTTATGGTACTCCATGATAACCAATTATAACCTTATTATATGTTCAATTTAACTTAATGGGTATAAAAATAAAATTATATTTTTAAGTAAATTATATGTATGATACATGTTACCTAGCCTTGCTAAACTTATAATGGTTTGTTGATTACAATGGTACATTAACCTCTAAGGTTGAAGAGATTACACTAAAATGAAATGGGTTGGTAGTCCATTTTCCATTATAAACTATCATGGGAGATACATGGTTCAAATAATTATGGATGAATTATATATAAAGTAAATTTGATGACTACTCCAAGGTATACACACTAAATAAAATTACAAAAATGGAAGATGATAATGAGACAAATGATTAAGGAAAAATACTATTAGAATATGAAGATGTTGAAATAGCCTTCCCTAATGATACTAAAGCATGGTTGTATGTGGAATCTAAAATAATAGTTAGAAAGGTCTCTCATATCAGGAAAATACCATCTATATTAAATAATACTATTACATTACATATTCCTATACTTAAGAAGATAATGGTTTTCCACATTGAATGTGTTTCCCATGTCAAATTACCAAAATTTATTAGAATCAATATTGTTGAATATTACCTATAATAGATGATGAGGGTATTTCCCCAAGAGTAGACATGGATGCAGGTCATTGATGACACATTAACTATCACTATTACAAGATGGTGGAACACACATAAAGCCACAATCCAAAATTCTAAATATTTTGGCATATTACCCAAGATAAATTTTATTAAAACCAAAATCTATTTTCTAAAGATAAGGAATTATGAGAAACAACAAACTCAAGCATACATTTTGAAAACTATGAAAAAATATGGACTACAAAAGGAGAAACCCATAGATGTTTATGGGAACAATTATTTTTTGGACCCTAGATTCTTATCCAAAAACATGGTATATACATTAAGAGATGTATAAAATAACCTCTAGATGGGAAGACATAAAATTGAGTTTATGTCAAACCTTTAATTTTTGGGACCTGAATATTAGGGTTTTTCATGCATTGTGAAAGATAAAAACATTCTTATTCATGCAATAATCTACCATAAAATAATCATTTATAAAAATAAAAGTAGAAGACACATTATTAGGGAATATGGATGACTAAGAACAAGTTGGTACAATCACAATAAAGTCACCAAAGAATGTGGAAAGAAATAACATAGTAAAATAACTTGATAATGTGATACACTATAGAAAAATCACAAAATAAGAGGAGGAGGAGGAGGAAAAACTAGATGACATAAAAATAGGTATTAAGGAAGGAGATAAAAAAACTAATTAATACCACACATGATAAAATGCAATATTTTTATCAACCTCTTAAAATTAGAGAGGAGAATATAACTAGAGAGGGTAATCACAAAATGGTAAAAGTAGGCAATTATTGGGTAAAATAAGTGGAATAGATATTGTAATTACTAAGGGAATATGAAGACTTATTCCCATGAATATTCATAAATATAAAAATAAAAAAATTATAAGTTGATATTATGAAAATATAATTAAATGAGGATATCAAACCCTTGCAAAAATAACCATACAAACTAAATCCCAATGTCAAGGCCAAAGTAAAAAATGAGTTTTATAGGATTCTAGATGGAATAATAATAACCCCTATGGATGATATGGAATGAATAAGCCCCATGGTTATCAATAATAATAAAATTTTAGAAATATACATCTGTGTTGACTATATATAGTTGAATAAGTCATGTTTACACAATCCCTTCCCAACACCTTTCACAGAAGAGATACTATAAAGTGTTGTAGGAAGAGAGATTTATTCTTTCACTAATGGATTCTATGAATAATATTAGGTATGAATAAAACTTAAATATCAGCCTAGAACCACATTTTCTATGGAATGGGGATATTTTATATACATAGTTATTCCATTTGGATTGAAAAATGCACTAGTTGTGTTTAGTCAAATAATGGTGAATGCATTCAAAGACTTTATACATGAGTTTTTAAAAGTATATCTCAATGATTGGATGATGTATGGCTTAATTAAATATCATTTCTAGGTGTTTTGGATAATGTTCCAAAGATGTCAATAAATTGATATCTCTCTCAATTTGAAGAAATGAAGTTTTTCCACACCATTTGGTACATTATTGGGACATATAATATGAAAAGAGGGATTAATGGTATATCTACTAAAAATCAAAATTATCATAAATATATCACCACCCAAGACACAAAAGGAAGTTAGTATAATATTATATTATACTAGATATCACTACCAATCAATCATGAACTACATATCCATATGAGAACTAATAGAAGATTTATTGAAGAAATAACATAACCAATATCTAGAATAGTCAACCTAGTGTTAGTAATCATTTGGCAAGTTTAAAAGAATATTGTGGATTCCCTAATACTAGTGTTCACTAATTATAATATGTCATTCCATGTTCATGTAGATGCATATAAAATATAAATAGGAGTGGTGTTGGCATAACCCCATGTAAACATAGATCATCCCATTTCATTTGTGAGCATGGAATTGGTGAAGGTGAAAATAAATTATTCTACCACAAAATGAGAGGTGATTGATATGGTGTATGCAATAAAAAAAATTAGACACTACTTATTAGAAACCTCATTTATATTTTTTATATATCACTAACCATTCAAATATTTTATTAACAAACCAATTATACAAGTAATAATTTTATGTTGGTTAAAGTTATTCGATGATTGACTTTAAGATTGTAGTAAAACCTATAAGGAAAAAAAAAAACCTTGATTATCTATCCAAAATCACTAAAATAGAATACATTGGACCAATTTAGGATGATTTTCTTATAGTTCACATCTTTTGTGCGGAATCCATTCCCAAATATATGGAAATTATTACATAACTCCTTTCTAGTGGATAATTTCTAAAATAATATAGTAAATTATGAATAAAAATATTAATGATATAATATTTTCCACTTACATTAATCAAAGGAGAATTATATAAGAAATAAAGATATGAAGTGTTATGAAGAGTTTCATTAGTGCATAAATATAATAATATACTCATAGAGTCTCATTATGGAGTTGTAGGAGAACACAACTCTAGATAGATTACATGTAAGAAAATAATGCTTGCATGCCTATGGTGGATGACATTTTTCAAGGATGCACATTAGTATGCAATAAATTGTGACATATGTCAAAGAGGGGGAAAACCAAATCCAAGAGATGAGATGCCACTCCACCCAGTATTAGTACTAACCCATCTGAGAAATGGTCCATTTATTTTATTGGTCTAATTAAACATGTGATAATAAATATTAATGATAGACTCATTATTATTGGAATAGAATACTTTATAATATGGGAAGAAGAAATTCCCATAAATTATTTCATAGCCAAGACTACCAAAATTTTCCTCTAGGAGAATATAATAACATTATTTGGATACCCATTAAGTATAACTAGTGATCAGGGTAAGCATTTTGTCAATAATACAATAACATAATTGATAACACACTTTTTTATCCAGCACAATAAGAGTACTCCTTATCATACTCAAGGAAATAGACCTGTTGAGGCATTTAATAAAGTATTAGATAAGGTATTGACAAAATTTTGTAATAATATATAATATATTTGGATATTAAAATATAGATAATACTATGGGATTACCAAACTACTTATAAAATATTAACTAATTACTACCCCTTTCAGTTATTATATGATTTATAAGTGTTAGTACCAATGGATTATATACTACCAATTTTGAGAATAACGATGAAATTTATAATTAATGAGAAGGTTTCCATTCAAGAGAAATTAATAAAATTGAAAAAACTAGATGAGAAAATATTGTTGGCAACATATAATTAAAAAGAGAAGAAAAAAAGCATGGCATGATAGAGATATAAATGTCAAAGAGTTTCAAATCATAGATAAGGTCTTACTTATGATATAAAATATAAAATAATGTGTAAGCTAAAGATAATATGGTTTAGACCATATATTTTTTAGAATTTACTAAACTATAGAGAAAATAAATATAGAACACTTGTAGACACACTCAAAAATGGATTTATAAATGGAGCTAGATTGAAGCTCCATACCATAGATAGTTATGGTAATATGCAGTTAAAAACCATCATGGAACTAATGGGATGATATTTTATTTCTATTTGAGTGAGTCAAGTGAATTTATTATGGTATCTTATGCCAGATGTTTAAGTACCTGGTCATTGATCATGTTACCCCCCTAAGTCAACATTGTCCTTCTAGCTAGATAAGTCAAGTATAGATACTAAAGTATCTTATGAAAGATGTCTAAGTACCTAGTTTTTTATCATGTCAAAACCCCCTATTGACACAATTAGGAAAAATAGAAAATAGGAAAGGTGTGATGAGAATAAAAAATAGAAAAAAAAATTTGAAATATGTATATAAAGATAAAAGCAATTTTTAAAAAAATGGAAAAAACATAAAAATAGTTTTGAAAAAAAATAGATATGTAGTGTTGGTTCCTGGTTGTACACCTCTATCATTTAGCCTTGCACACTTGAAGAGGATCGTAATAATAGATGAGAAACCCACTAGTATATCATTATAGCCAAGGAAGGGTTTATCATATAAAATGGACTGAATAGAGAGAATGAATGGGAGGCACCTACAAAGGGTATGGTTAACTCCCTACTACTTTCGGCTCTACTTAAACCAAGGTGAGAGGACCTAATGAGGTAGCTTGATCGCATGAAGGATTTTTGTACTTTAATCTCTATGAATAATTATTGATATGAAAAGGTAAATATGACCAAATCATAACCAAACTTATACACTTCACCTATGAAGGGTTTTCATGTGAAGTGTATAAATGCTTTACATCATATATAAGATACTAAAGATAGACAATAGTGTGGCTACAATCTCCATTTTGATATTTATTTTGAACAATAGGAAGTAAATGAGATTTAAAACACTAGAATTTAAATCATACACAATGAACACATTTCAAATCATGCAAGGTCTTATCCATTCACAAGGAAAATAACACTTATAATATGTAAATAACAAGTTGTCTATAGGGTTAGATAGATAGGGTAAAACCAGATTTTTTTGAATTATGGATAAAAATGTGGATGGATATAAAATGAACATGAAGAGGTTCGCAAAATAGATACATTATTTTCACTAACAAGTACTTTTCAGCTTATAAATAGATAAAATGAAATCATGCATAAATAATCCTCAAAAGTTTACAAATAATGTTGTCAATATCCTTTTAATAACTCCCTTTAGCCAAATCCATGTGCCTAGGACTAGCCTTAGAAGACTTATTAACACCCTTTTTTTGAATCTCAAAGTAGAAAGGATTTTATACTCTAGATATAAACTCTAAATGGATTCCATAAAGAAGAGTACATCAGATAACCAATCTATAAAGCATGTAAAATAAAGCATTGTACTTCAATAGATGGAAGGAACAAGAAACCATTAACAAATTTCATTAGTCAACTAAATCAAAGCTATATACAACATGTCTTGAAATTTACATAACATAATACTATGTGAAAGAAATTTGTAACAAGAAAGACATTATGGATGCTCTCAAAGCTTGCCAATGATTTTAAAATAAAAATAAATTTAGCACTAGAAAAATAACACAAGGAGAACTCTTCTAAGTTATATCTTTAGACTCAAAAATTAACCAACCTCTATAAAGGGACAAACCCCCTTATACAATTTTAGCTAAGCTTAGCATATTCCCAAAGATGCTCTAATTGGAAAATTATTTCATGGGCCTAGAGTCTATTCAACATTGTAACAAACATAATTCCTTGCATTTTTTCTCATGCTTATGTGATAATAAAAAACTTGATACTCCATTACATCATAATATTTTTAGTTATACACATTGAGATCAATCTCACAAGAGTCAAAAACAAACTTTTATCTTTATACAATAAACAAAAATGTCCATTTCCTATACACATGATTATTCAAACCAACTTTGAAAGGGACATGCCACTAATGGGCAAGGTACAATAGATTCTTAATGGGAAATGGGCAAAAAGAAAAAAGAAAAAAGAGAAAGGGAAGAAGAGGGAAGAAAAGGAAGGAGTGGTACCAGCTGAGAAGAAACTAAAATACTTGTTCAAGCTCTAAAATCAACATTGATAACCGAACCCCTCACCAACCTATTCTTATAATTAGGAAATTTGTCAATCATGGAGGTGATATCATTTTGATCTAAGCCTACTTGGTATTTGAACTTGGCATTATATTCCTCAATCCAAGTGGTAAACTTCTAAATCATGGCCTACTTATGCCTAATGAGTGTTTTGAGTTGGTCACAATCCTTTTCAAGCACCACCAACTACCTTATCTTGTGGGTATCAAAGGCTCCTTGAGGTGCATTAATGAGGCTTTTTAGAGAATTGAGTATTGGTTCTTCCATCAAATCACCTACACCATCAAGGTTCACCATTTTCCTGAGGGCAACATCTATTTATTTCATCAAAGTATTGAGATTGTTCTTCTCCCTTTAAATTAAAGATGCCTTCCTTGAACATCATCAATTGATGCTTCACTACCAATTGATATTCCCTGGGCATTTTGTGATCATCAAAAGAGATGATCTTCTCTACCACTAAAGTGTCTATTCCCATGTTAAATATTTCATCCACCTTGGGTTGGATCTTTTACCAATTCTTTATATCTACATTGTAAGCAAACATCTAGGTGTGGTATTCTCCCTATTTATCCACTATGTCATCTAAACATTATAATGTTAAATGGATAATTTCTTTGGCCCTGGTGCTCAAATCTTCTTTCCATTCTTTAGTTTCCCACCCCATGTATTTTAACTCATCAACTCAACCAAAATCTAGTGATCCCATGGGGAAAAGAGGAAGGTCTAGAACCTTAACGGTAGTCATAGTTACTACCTTTGGCTCACTTAGTAACTTCTACAAGTACTGGATCGTACCCTAATTTTCAACCTTAAATTATTTCATGGTGGATTTATCTTTATCCATCCTCTATGACACCATGTTAGCTAAGACTTGTGAGTTGTGATTCATCTCCTTTCATGATGGCTCCCTGAGATTATAACTATAAATTGAGTAACTTTCTAAGGGAGCATATTTATTCAATGTATCAGGTCGAGGGACAACTACCTCAACATTTATTTCTCCCATGGCAATCTAGGTGGTTTTAGAATGTGTTTTGCCTTCTTATGGGGATTGGAATTATTCTTTTGAATGATCTTCATTACATCAATGTCCCCTATCTTACTCATAATTTCTTCCTTCTCTTTTAATTTCTCTATAACCTATAGAAGAGACCTGGTCTAAAATCCCATCAAGGTTGTAGACATTGTAGATAGCCTTGAGATAGTGAGTGGTGGTGTCAATGATGAACTATCTATATGGAGAGCCACAAGCTTGGGTTATGGGCTCAATACAAATTTCTCAATTTCTTCATCACTTTCCTACTCTTTGCCACCCTTCTCCACTCCATGCTCTTTTTCCAAGTCTAGCTCTATTTTCTCCTAAACTTTAAACTATGACCTAGGTTGATGAGACTCATTGATCAACTTATCAATTAAACTTCCTTGTTTAACTAACTAACTAGAAGGCTATGCAACCACTTCACCTTCTTTATTCACTTAGGATTCATTCATGGATGAGGCTATGGTGATGTCCTTGCTACCTTCAGGCAACTCTTCACCAATCATGGCTTCAAGAATATTATTATGAATTGGGTCATGGACCCTAATGTGAGGGAGGATACTTCGTGGAACTTCAATGAAAGTGAATCCTCCTAAAACCTCCTCCCCAACATCTTTATTGAAAATACCCACTTATTTATCTACTAATGTAGGGGTGGGGGTAACCATGTTTAGGCTTACACCCCCACTTTCCTCCATGGTCACCTTCTCTTCTAGTGCCAAACTTGCCACCTTTGGATATGAAATAATGCCTCATGGTACATCTAGAACCTATTGTGAGCCTTTATTCTCAACCAGCACCTCAAAAATGGTGACATTTTGATATTTTAGTCAGGTCATTTAGTTTTATCCTTAGTATTATTTAAATATTCAACTCCACCCTAGTCATCATAGCCTGCTAGTTAGGTGATGACATTGTCAATGAATGTCTTCATCTTTGGAGAAATAGTCTCCTTTTCAAGAGGATCATGAGTTTGTATGATTGCTTCAGCACCAACTTGTACAACATCATCAAAATATAAAGGGTCACCTGAGGCTAGGGAATCTTCCTCATTATCTTTGATTTCTACCATTGAGGATCCTTCTTCTATAAACAAACCCATTATCGGGACCTTTATTGGGGTTTGGGGCCTCTCCCTATGATTCCTTTACCCAGTCTTCACTTGAGGAGGAGTGAAGGAACATTGTTTATTCATTAATTTATCAATGGTTCTACCCTCATCTGAATCCTCCTCCTCACTCATATCCCTTATTATTTAGGCATATGAGGCTTGGTCCTCTCTTTTCTTCAAAAGGATTTTCTTGGAAAGTGGGTCTTTTAATACAACCTCCTTCTTCATAGGCAATTTACTTGGAGATTGTAGAGCCTTCTTAAATCTATTATAATTTGGTTTCTCCCCTTGGTCCTCACCTCCTCTCTTTATTTAATATATTATTGAGGGAGAATTGACTACCACTTATTGAGTAGGTGGAGCATGTGGGAGTGTATCCAAGCTGGCCATAGAAATGGTCATTGGAATGGTTAGTACTATAGGGGCTCCCTTTCCTAAAATAGATATGGGGGTAGAACTAGCTAGTGTAAATTCCCCTATAAGAATATTATCCCAATTTTTTATTAAGCATGTTATCTTTGAAAAGGATAACCTGACCTTGGATCATGCCAATATTATCTTCTCCACATCCATTGGCTTGGTGAACTCAGTATCCCCAAGCTTGTATTTTCCCTTATCTATTATGATTGATGATGGATATATAGGGTCACCATTGTAATCTAAGATAAAATAATTCATCTCTTTAACCTTACTTATCTCTTAAAATTTAGGGGATTCATATGTGCCAAGGTCAACCCCATGCTCATTAAGCCATCTAAAAGTTCTCTTCATGATCTGCACTAATCTCCCAGGGAAGGAATAATCATTTTGAACACTAAAATATGGTTGGGATATGGGTTGGTATTTAATGTTGTTTATGTTTTATAATTAATAAAATATCAATTTTTCATCCACCATGTCTTTGGGGATAGGGGTAATGATGTATGATATAACTTCTTGTATTGTCAACCTCATAAATTCCCACTGTTAGACATCTTCCTTAGTGGTGTAATCAAAATAGATGTCTTCATAATGTGATTGATGTAATATCACATTAGTATCCATATTTACCAACCACCTAATGTCATAATTAGGTTAGGGTGTCATATTTTCAATTGCATATAGGCCCACTCTTGGTCCAACCCCTTTGCCTTGGCAATTGAAGGACATGAATAATACCTTATTACCATAGGAAATTTTAAAGGATTATTGATATTATTGGCTATGATCATTTCATGTGGTGTCATTATTTGTCATCTCAGTTCCATCACCACCAAATTATCATCCAAATATATTGTTAGTTTGTGTGGGCACCTTGAATAACCATTCACCCTGATGTATGTGAATGTCCATAATTATATGTAAGTAGTGCCATATTTTTCAATTACTTGTTTGGCTATCATGGAAATTTTGTTGAAGCTTATTAAAGGGAATAAAACACTCATAATTATGTTAAAAATTAATTATAAACTCTATATAATTTCCTCTTGAATCCCTTCATAGTGATTTCTGGATATATTTCATATATCCTCATTCTATTGAGGTTCTTTGTGAGCCCTTGGAACATATTATTATGCACAAGGATATACATAAAATAAGAAGACATGTAAAATATACCTAATAATTCCTCCTTATAAATAAAAATATCTTGAAGCTTTGTCATCTAGCTATGTAGATTGTCACTAAGTATGGTTGCCTAGTCTAGCTTCTTCTTCCCTTCCAACATGCAAATGATAATTAGGAACATCCATGGTTCAATTTTTTCTATGGTAGGCACCCCATAAATACTATTAGCCATGGAAATATCATACTAGGGTAATTCATTAAACTCTACCAATTTCAAATTCTTAGACATTCTGAAGACCTTTTGTCTCTTCTTGGCTAGCCAACAAGAATTAACAATATCTAAATAGCCTTATCATCCTTTTACACATAGTCATGGCATTCCTCTAAGTAGAGTTTAAAGATATTTAGCTTGGGGGGAATTTTGAGCATGGAACTAAGGGATAAATGGGTTAGTGAACACACAACTAAATGATAACCATCAATAATGGTCCTAGTGTCTGGTTGGTATGCTCAAACACATTCAATAATGAGTTCTAGGTATGGAGCAGTTAGGGGGAATGTTTCCATAGGCGTGATGTAACTCATGAAAACATTAGTAACTACTTGGTGGAATTGGATACTATAAGACATTAAATATGGCCCCAAAATCTAACCCCATAGCATCTGTATCCTTAATTGAATTCAAAATTGAAACAATATTACCCTTTACTAAGGTTGAAGATGATGCCATCTTTCATTATCTGTCTAGTGCAATATCTTCATACCACCCTCAAGCTACCTCTTGAATCCTCTCAAAGAAAAAAACACAAGGAGCAATTAGGAAAATTACTATTTAATTTGGAGGGCCATGCACACTTGAATCTAAAATTCTATGAAGAATTTATTAGAATTATGTTCTCTCACTTCACTTAACTAGGGCACATAAATAACTAAAAGGCATGAACACAAGCTCTAAATGTAAAGAGTAATTTTAGAATTAATATAAATACCTAAGTTATAATACCTTATGTTTTAATATCAAGGTTACTATTAATTCTCCAAATCCCAATGGCTAATTATCAACCACTCTCATTAATTGCTTCAAACCTCATTCAAAAAAGAGAGGGAAAATACAAATGTTTCTTTCTACGTCAAGCAATCCTCCTTACAACATGTGGATTAATATGAGTGGATAATACATCATGATACCTTTATATGACTTTGGGGACTTTTGCACCCTTTTACTTTCTACTTTCCATCAGTGCAATGATGCAATAAGCCCCAAGTTCATCGTAGGGGGTAAGAACATCATGCATCATAAATTATCTTTATAAATTTGGGAATTCAAGCCTCTAGGTATCCTTCAAATCTTTACCAATAAGAGATAAGTGGGGAAATCTTTAGAAAGGAATTAAAACTAAGAAAATCCTAAATAACTCCCACATGGTATCATTTTTTCTTTCAAGTTTGGATATTCGGGCCCTAGGGACTTTAACCACCTTTCCCACAAAAAAGGGAACTGGGGAAATTTTAAAGGAAGGCCTAAAATATCCAAATCCATAATAATCTACCACATGTCTAATTTAGATGTGTTTTTAGACTCTCATCCATTTTTTACCTCTACATCAACTTTCTCCATTTGGGGAAGGGTAAAATATCTTTCCCACCCTCGATAATATTTATAGAAGTCCCCTGAGATAAACAGATGTCCTTCATTCAGTCCAACTAGTTATTTCTCACCTTAATCATCAAAACATAACAAGTGTAACTTGGTAATTTCATTCAGGGCCCAAAAACTCCCCTCTTTAAATCATAAAGTAGCAAATCCATGCACGGGGAAAATCCTAGCTATACTTTTCTCTTATCACAGTGAATTTTCCAACCATGAGATATTTAATCAACCTTGAAAATTCCTTTAGAGTTATTTAGAGTTCCCTCCATCTTTGAAAAGTTCCACTTAGGATTTCTACAAAGAGTAGAGGAATACTCCCACTCATCAAAGTGAGATAAAGGACACAACTAAGTATAAACATGTACTTTGATCTTTTAAAGGACTAGGACAAGCAGCTAAAACACTGACATTAATTTAGTTTAGACATAAGAATTTTACTAATAAAGGCTCAATTAATCTAATACAATTTTGGCCACTAACATAGCCTCTTGCTCAAGGACAGGTACCCCCAATGGGTACTCAGAGAACACCAAATCGATCACCTATCCACTGGGCCACGAAGTCAAAGGAAACAAAAACAAGGGAAAAGGAGAGACATAAACTATACAAACATAAACCATGGCAAGAATACAAAGACAATAAAGGACAACACATTATATACATATTTACAAAGGTAGTCTTAGACTCAATCTAGGAAATACTTGAGGTGCCTACCATTAACTGGTAGCTATATAATTTCTCCATCAATATCTTTAAAATAGAATGTATGGTTCCCTATCTAATAATAAATGGTGTAAGGACCCATCCATAGGGAATACAATTTACCATGCTTTCTGTTATCCTCATGCCTATTATCCTAGAATAGAACTAAATCACCAACCTGGAAAGCTCTTGGGGTGACTTTCTTCTCAAATATCCTTTTGAGCCACTCCTTAAACTCTATATACCTTTCATGAGCTTATCTATGAGACTCATTGAGCTTAATGATTTAGTCAATCCTTTCTTCATAGTGGTTCATTTCTTCTTCATTCTCCACTATTTGTTGCATGAATTAGTAAGTGGGTAACTATAGATTTAGGGGTAAAATAGCTTGAGTTCCATAAACAAGCTCAAAGGGGTTTTTCCCAGTAGATTTCTTTAGAGTCAACCTATCCATCCAGAGAGAAAACTTCAACTATTAACCCTCTTTTCTTTTGTTATCATCTAAATTCCTTTTGATAATCTTCAAAAAATTCTTATTAATAGACTCAACCTACCCATTTTATTATGGATTATGATTGGAGGCATATGCTAGATCAATCCCATAATATTCACATAATACACTCAGTTGTTTGGATCTAAATCACACAGCATTATCACACATGATTTTGACTGGCACTCCAAATCAACAAATTATGTTATTCAATAGGAAATCAATGACCACCTAGTGGATTGATCTTCTAGTGGGGATTGATTCAATCCATTTTTTGAAGTAGTTAGTAGTAACTAGGATCCATTTGTGACCAACACTTAAGGCATCTAATATTTCACTGATGAAATATATCCCCCATTCCCAAAAAGGTCCTTCAATAGAGACCAATTTCAAGGCAAGTGATCTGGATGATTTCATTCTTCTAGATAATTGCTAGCACTCTTCACATCTTCTTACCATGATAAAAACATCTTTGAATAATGTGGTCTACTAATACCTACCCCTTAGAATCTTGTGTAATGACTTTAGTAGCAAAGTGACCACCATACACATCACTATGGAATTCTTTAATCATTTAAGGAATATCATTTTCCACTAAACATATCAAGAGAACACCATCCATGTTCTTCCAAGCTAAGTCATCTCTCAATAGAAGATAATTTTGAGATACCAACTTTAATGTCCTCCTTTGATTTTTACCTAAATGGGAAGGATAATTTAAAGTCTTCAAATAATAGACTATATCTTTGTACCATCGATATTGGCTATACTTAGATTTAGGGTTATTAACCACCCTTTCTACATTATTTATTTCCACAACTTGTAAATTTACTTTAGTCATTAGCTTGACTAGACCCATGCGTCTGACCAATTTATTAGTCTATATCTTTAGGTCATACTCTTGAAGTTTTTTAACCCATCAACATATTTTGTTAGTAGATTTATTTTGAGTAAATATGTCCTTCACCATGGTGTGAGGAACATAGGCTATAATATTTGAACTCAAAATATAAGATCTGAACTACTTGATAGCCTTTAATAGAGAAAAGGATTACTTCTCCATTATGGTATATCTTAACTCAAATCCTTGTAATTCCTTACTAAAGAAGGAAATAGGTTGTTCATGACCTTCATCATTATTTTGTAACAACACTATGGAAATAGTATGTGAAGAGAGAAATGAAAATATCTTGAAATATTTTCTATAAATTGGACTAGCAAGCACTGGGGAGTTTTCAAAGCTACCTTGATATATTGAAATGACTAAGTGGCCTTCTCCTCCCACTTTATAGTTTGATCCTTCTTCAACATTTAATTGATAGGTAGAGTAATCTATGTAAAGTTGGAAACAAACCTCATAACAAAATTAATCTGGCCAAAGAAGGATTGAATACCTTTCTTGGTCTATGGGATGGGGAATTTATTAATGACTTCCACCCTTTTAGGGTCTATCATGACACCTTTTTTAGATATAATGTGTCCTAATATCTTTGCCTTCCACACTTCAAAGTGGGATTTTCTAGGATTGAGGGAAATCCTAAACTCCCTGCAACTAATAAGCATCTATTCCAAATGTGTCAAGTGGTCACTTATCTTCTTGGAGTATATTATAACATCATCCTAGTATATAGAAATGAATTGGTTAATTAATCTAGTGAAAGCTACATCCATTGATCTCTAGAAAGTGGCACCTACATTCATCAAACTAAAAAAAACTTGAACATATACATAAGTGTCCCACAGGGTAGTGAAAGTAGTCTTGGACCTTTTATACTCCTTTACTACCACTTGGTTATAACCAAAAAAGCCATCCAGAGTTGAAAATAGTTCATATCTAGTGACATCTTGGATCATGTTGTCCATGTTAGGCAATGGGTAATTTTCCTTTAATGAAACCTTG
Organism: Torreya grandis; assembly: GCA_037957365.1. Lineage (NCBI taxonomy): Eukaryota > Viridiplantae > Streptophyta > Pinopsida > Cupressales > Taxaceae > Torreya > Torreya grandis. The sequence goes on from JARHVA010003024.1 coordinate 1,946,465, forward strand.
TTTAAGTTCTACAAATCAATGTAGAGCTAGATGTATCCATTTTTCTTTATAATAGGGACTAAATTTTCCACCCATGATGAATATATAATGGGTTGAATAATCCCACCATCCCTTAATTTTTTCAATTCTTATTTTATTTTAGTAACCAAGATGGGATTAAAGAGCTACTATTTTTATCAGAATGGTTTTATATCAGAGTGGAGGGGAATAACATGCTAGAACAAGTCTTCCCTATAAGCCTTCAATTTTGAATATGACCATGCTAAGTAGTCTTGGTAATTTTTCAATAGCATGATGAAGCCTTCCTCTAGGGATAGTATTACTCTTTAACTATATTATTTCCTTTCCATAGACGGTTTCTTTTCCATCACAAATCTATACCATAGAGTCCCAATCTATGATGGTTCCTTCAAACTCATCTATACAATACATAAATCTTATTATTTGATCATCATTGTCAAACATCTACCAATGATTAATGTTATCTAGGATAGAAGGTCTTACTAGTATTTTGACCTCATACTCATAAGAAGGATATCCATTTTCATCCTTAAATTCTATAGCCCTCTTTGCAAGCATATCTATCATATGATTAAAATATTGGGTATGGTATTCAATATTGAAGGCATCAAACCATTCCAAGCATTCCCATATGGTGTTTCGTTACTGCTTCAACCTTTTCTACTTCAAGGTGTAAATAGCCCAGACCTATTTCACTATTATTTCTGAATCGCCCTTAACTAAAAATCTTTTGAATCTATGTTCATGGGTAATTCAAATTCCAATCAAGAGTGCTTCATATTCCATAATATTATTTGTGCACTCAAAAGACAATTGGAAAGAGTACCTATAAACCTAGTTGTTAGGGGTATAAAAGACAACCCTAGCCTAACTTCCAATGTTTGAACATGCTCCATCAAAATCCATGGTATAAATTGAGTCTTCATCATCAATACTAGATTTAAGAGACATTTTTATGTACTCAAAATTTCCTACAAAATTCCCAATATTTGTATCCACATACAACATCTCATTCAGTTGGTACTTAGGATTTTCTAAGACATAAAGTATTTGTAGCTCCCAATTTAGGTGAACCATTTTCCCATATAGGGGTATAGTAGCATAGTATAAATCCATCTAAACACTACCCCCAATACTATCAGCCCATTTTCTAGATAGCAACATACCCCACTTCAGTGGACAATCTACAACAATGATGTCTATACTTAGGAATTTACCAGGGTATTATGTGAGTTATACCACCAATCCTTTGACCATGCCAATAAATGGTACTTATTTGGAATCCATAGTTAGGCATCATCCATATGCTACATTTATATTTATGCATATTTAATTCAACATAGCTAACGGCATGATATTATAGGATGCACCAGAGTCAAACATGTAGTTATGAATAATTAATCCATTAATTAATAGGGTGGAATAAAATGGGTCAACATCCATCTAACTCTCTACTAATTTTGTTCCCAAATATACCTCTAGGTGATGCTTAAGAGATCCTAAAGTGTTTTCATCTTCCAAAGGGAGAGCAAGAGGAGGCTCAGCTTCAATAATTTCATTGGCAGTGATTTTCTTTGTGAATCCCAAATACTCAAAAGCTCTTTTCCTATGCTCTAAAATTATAAACAATTCCACAAAGGGTATTATGACCTTTAGTTGACTTAACACATGGGCCATGTCACAAATACTATATTTTAGTAGAGGAGTGTTATCAAGTAAGCTTGTAACATTCTCATTTGGGATACATCTTTTAAGAGTCATGAGAACAAAAATAGGAGAACTATTATTATTGAATTCACTTTTCAAGGGAGCCTTCTTAGGTTCATGCTTCTTGAGAATGCTAGACAACAAGGGAGTTTGATTCTTGGCCTGGGTAATTCTTGGTTTGACATTATAGGGTGTAGAACTAGGCTTAGTGGAAGCTTGGACCTCTTTACTCCCTTTGGTCTCTTTTTCTTTAGTTTCTATTTTAGGAGTAGAAGAGTCTTCACCTTTTAGAGGATTATTTTGGTCCTTACTTCTCAAATTATATTCCTTATTTTCTTGGGAAATTGCTATGTGGATCATCAATCAATGATCCTCAACTGATAGAGGAGATTTTCCATATTTTTATTTCATCATTTATCTTATAAAATCAAAGTAATGAACAAGTAACTCATATTCATGCATCATGTTTATCTCATAGAAAAATATATGGATGGGATCCTTACCTTTTCACATGCTCTTTAGAATTCTTGAGTAGTGGTATCACCCATTAAATCTATTGATGGAGAATAAACCATCACATTTAGTTCATCAACTTGTAAAGTAAAACGTTTACATGTTGGGGTATATTCACAATCATAGATAATTAAGGAACTCATAACTTCTTCTTTGAAAGTATAACTCTCCATTTCTTGAAAGTCAAAAATGTAGATATCATCTTCATCAGATGTAGCTTCAAATCCACCTACATCTTTACCACCATCACTATTTTTGATACAAGGGAGATGAGGGAGGAAACATTTATCAAACCAGTCGATGTCACAATCGATTGTGTTGATTTTTGCAGCTAACAGATCTGGTACTTCCCTTACACTTCCTTGATTATGGTTTCTTTTATGTTTGTCATCTCTTGCCAAGACCTTTCCCTTTTCATTATTTATGGCTTGTAAAGGAGGCCTACCTTGACCCTAATCTTGGGGATGATTCCTTTCATATATATTATGATCTCTCCTATACTCATGGTTAGAAAATCCTTGAGACAACCCCTTTTTAGTTCTAGCTAGCTTGTAAGAAATATCTTTCATAGAAGTGTCTGAAGTATTCACCATTTCCTCTAGGTCCATGCTCTTGTGTGGGACCTAAGGCCTTTTAGGATTCACTAGTTTAGCATTGACTAAATTGTTTAAAGGCTTACCCACATCCTTGATATTGTTTTTTATTTGGAAAGCCAAATTTAAATCCATCCTCAGATTTATAGGAGCCTTATCTCTAAGATAATATGCTACTTTCTTGTCAAATCCATCAAAATACTTAATCAAAGAAGAAAATCCACTAGGTCTAATGTCTTTTGGTATCCTTTTCAACACCTTACTGAATCTAAAATTAAAATCCTTCACACACTCATTAGGATTCTTCTTGAGGATCTCAAACTTAGTAAACAAGAATCTAGGGTCAATGCTATCACCATATTGCATCCTAAATGCATCAATAATATCTTTCCATATGTCTATGGATCTATTGGGGATGGATTTGAACCACTCCCAAGTCTCATATTTAAGTGTGTTCACAAAACAATTTATACATACATCTTCAAGATCTATTTCATAATCTTCAATGACATTTAACAAGGATTTCAGATGTTTTTCCCTAGATATTGGATTGTTCCCCTAAAATTTACGGAATACATTTCTAATATTTATAGGGACCTCATTGGGTAAACTAAGAATACCATTAAAGTTAATAGGTCTGAACCTTAGGATCATGAATGGTCTATGTTTATTAGCTAGACCTTGATCATCTTCTCCATCATTATCATTGTCTATGTTAAATGTCCTCCTTTTTAAGTCATGATCTCCCATTTTTAAAACTAAATATGAAGCTAAACTAGGGGATTGTTGAGAATTGCTACTATGAGGAGGACTAGATGGAGGATAGATAGAGTTAATCCTTAATGACCTAGTGGGAGGAGAAATATTTCTTTGTGGAGAAGGAGCTTGACTTGCAGGGAGCTCAGATTTCTCTGATGTGCTCTAGTATCCTTCAACCAAAGGTATATTAGATAAAAGAGGGTAAATGTAGTGGGGGATAAAATAATCAAATATTACTTGATTTCCTAAGCTTTAGCTTATAACAAGCTTCCACACTTGTCTATTTATAGATGGAACTTTTAACTCAGGGACAAGTTATTTTTATGGATTCTTTTGAAAATAAGATCTAGTACCCTCCAAATTTACCAACTTAAATAAAAAAAATTAAAAATAAAAGAGTATATACAGTAGGCACCGATCTTTAAACCTAATATTATAGAGTTACCATTAGAAGTGAGACTTTTATACCATAATAAATAGAACTACTCACAACAACTGATGCGATGTCGACTGTTAGATACTAAAAATAACTTTAAGAATGTTGAATAATTTTTTACAAAATAAGGGTGAACATTCGCAATGGAGTTACCAAGAAAATTTGTAAAGGCATCAATGAACTAAAGATGAAAAACCCATTATAGTAATATTAGAGACCAAAATAAATGAAACACTTATAACTCCTCTATGAGCATTCCACATAACAAGGGTAACACAAATTCTCCCTAACAATGGCACCAAAAAAAGTGTTGGTTCCTAGTTATACACCTTTATCATTCGGCCTTACACACTTGAAGAGGATGGCAAGCAAAGATGAGAAACCCACTAGTATGTCATTATATCTGAGGAAGGGTTTAGCATCTAAAATGGATTGAATGGATAAAATGACTAGGAGGCACCTATAGAGGGTATGGTTAACTCCTTGCTACTTTTGGCTCTACCTAAACCAAGATGAGAGGTTCTATTGAGGTAGCTTTCTCACATGAAGGATTTTTTCACTTAAATATCCATGAGTAATTATTGGTATGAAAATGAAAATATTACCAAATCATAACCAAACTATACACTTCACCCATGAATGGTTGTCATGTGAAGTGCACAAATACTTTACATCATATACAAGCTACTGAAGATAGATAATAGTGTGGCTACAATCTCCATTTTCATAACTATTTGAAATAGCAGGGAGTAAATGAGAGTTACAGCACTAGAATTTATTACATACAAAGCAAACACATTTCAAATCATGTAAAGTATTATGCATTTTCAAGGCAAACAACACTTATAATATGTAAACATATTGTATGCAGGGTGAGATAGGGTAAAACTAGATTTGTTCGAATTATGGATAAAAATGTGGATAGTTAACAAATGAGCACAAAAAGGTTCATATAATAACTAAACTATTTTCAATAATAAGTGCTTTTCAACTTAGAAATAGATAAAATTAAATCATGCACAAATGATCCTCAAAATTTTATAAATAATGTTGCCAATATCTTTTCAAGAATTCCCACTAGTTAACTTCATGTGCCTAGGACTACCCTTAGAAGACTTATCAACACCTTTTTTCCAAATCTCAAAGTATAAAGGATTTTATACTCTAGATATAAAATCTAAATGGATACCATAAAGAAGAGTACATCAAATAACAAAACTACAAAGCATTTTACTTCAACAGATGGAAGGAATAATAAACCATGAATAAATTCCATTAGATAACTGAATCAAAGATGTATACAACATGTCTCAAAATTTACATAACATAAAACTATGTGAAATAAATCTATAACAAGGGAGACATTATGGATGCTATCAAAGCTTGCCAATGATTTTACAACAAAAATCAATTTTGCACCAAAAAAATCACACAAGGAGAACTCTTCTAACTTATAGCTTTAGACTCAAAAATTAATTGACCTCTATAAATGGATAGTTACCCTTTACTTATACAATTTTGGCTAAGCTTAAAATATTCCCAAATATGCTCTAGTTGGAAAATTCTTTCATGGGATTGGAGTCTATTCAACATTGTAACAAACATGATTCCTTGGATTTATGCTCATGCTTTTGTGATGATAAAAAACTTGATACTCCATTATAGTGGAATATTTTTAGTTATACATGTGAAGAGTAATCCCACAAGAGGCAAAAATAAACTTTTGTCTCTTTATAGAATAAACAAAATTATTCAAACTAACATCCCTTTCCTATACACATAATTATTCAAACTAACTTTGAAAGGGATGTGCCACTAACAAGTAGGGTGTAATACTTTCCTAATGGGAAATGAGGAAAAATAAGAAGAAAAAGAAAGCGAAGAAGAGGTAAGAGAAGGAAGGAGTGGTTCCAACTAGGAAGAAACTAAAATACTTAGTCAAGCTCTAGAATCAATGTTGATAACCGAACCCCTCGCCAACCTATTCTTATAATTGGAACATATATCAATCATAAAAGAGATATCCTTTTGATCTAAGCCTTCTTGGTATTTGAATTTGGAATTATATTCCTCAAGCTAGGTGGTGACCTTCTAAACCATGGCCTGCTTATGCCCAATGAGTTATTTGAGTTGGTCACAATCCTTTTCAAGCACCACTAACTACCTTATTTTGTGGGCATCAAAAGCTCCTTAAGCTTCATCAATGAGGCTTTTCAGAGCATTGAGTATTTATTTTTCTATCAAATCACCTGCACCTCAAGCTTCACCATTTTCTTGAGTTCAACATCTATTTCTTGCATTACAACCTTGAGAGACTACTCTTCTCCTTTTAAATCAAAGGCACCCTCCTTGAGCATTCTCAATCGATGTTTCACTACCAATTGACATTCCCTAGGCATTTTATGATCATCAAAAGAGATGATATTTTCTACCACTAAAGTGTTTATGCCCATATTGCATGTTTCATCCACCTTGGGTTGGATCTTTTCTTAATTATTTATATCTACATTGTAAGTGAAATTTTGGGTGTCATATTCTCCCTATTTATCCATTATGTCATCTAAACATTTTAATGTTGAATGGATAATTTATTTGGCCCTAATGCTCAAATATTCTTGTTATTCTTTAGTTGCCTACCCTCTGAAATTTAACTCATCAACTCAACTAAAATATAGTGATCTTATGGGGAAGAGAGGAAGTTATAGAGCCTTAATGGAAGTCAGAGTTACTCCCTTTGGCTCACTTAGTAACTTATGCAAGTACTAGGTCATAACTTGATTTTTAGCCTTCAACTCTTCCATGGTGGCTTTATCTTTATCCATCCTTTGTGCCACCATGTTAGCCAAGACTTGTGAGTTTTGCTTCAGCTCCTTTCATGATGGTTCCCTAAGATTATAACCATAGATTTAGTAACTTTATATGGGATCATCTTTCTTCAATGTATCAGGTGGAAGGAGAGCTACCTAAACATTACTTTCTCCCATGGTAGTGTAGGTGATTTTGGAATGTGTTTTGGCCTTCTTAAGAGGCTTGGCCTTATGCTTATGAATGATCTTCATTACATCAATGTACCCTATCTTTCTCATAATTTTTTCCTTTTATTTTACTTGCTCTATGACTTAGAAAAGAGGCCTGGTCAGAAATCCCATCAAGGTTGTAGATATTGTATATGACCTTGAGATAGTGAGGGGTGGTGTCAATGATTAGCTATCTATAGGGAACATCATAGGCTTAGGTTGTGGGATCAATACAAATTTCTCAATGTCTTCATCACTTTCTTTCTCTTTTCCACCCTTCTCCAATCTATTCTCTTTTTCCAAGTCTATCTCTATTTGCTCCAAAACTTTGAACTCTGACTTAGGTTGATGAGACTCATCGAGTAACTTCTTAATTGAACTTCTTTATTCAACTAACTAGCTAGAAGGTTTTAAAACCACTTCACCTTATTTATTCACCTAGGATTCACTCATGTATGAGGCTATGGTGATTTCCTTTCTACCTTTATGTAACTCTTCACCAGTCATGGCCTCAAGAACCTTATTATAAATTGGGTCATGGACCCTAATGTGAGGGAGGATACTTCATGTAAATTCAATAGAAGTGAATCCTCTTGAAACATCCTCCCCAACATATTTATTGAAAACACCCACTTATTTATTAATTATTGTATGGGTAGGGGTACCCATTTTCAATATCAATCCCCCACCATCCTCAATGTTCACCTTATCTTCTAGTGTTGGACCTAACACCTCTAGACTGGAAAGAATGCCTCATGGTACATTTAGATCCTATTGTGAGCTTTCAAGCTCAACTACCACCTCATAAATGGTGACATTTTGAATATTATGGTTAGGACCTTATTCAAATTTATCCTTAGTCTTATTTAATTCTTCAACTCCACCTTGGTTATCTTGACATGTTGGTTAGGTGATGACATTGTCGATGAATATCTCCATCTCTAGAGAAATAGTCTCCTTTTCAAGAGGACCCTAAGCTTATATGGCCACTTCAACACCAACCTATATAACATCATCAAAATATAAAGGGTCACCTAAGGTTGGGGCATCTTCCTCATTACTTTTGATTTCTACCATTGAGGGTCCTTCTTATATAAACAAACCCATTATCATGACCTTGATTGGGGTTTGGGACCTCTCCCTATGAGTCCTTTATCAAGTCTTCACTTGAGGAGTGAAGGAATGTTTTTTCTTCATTACTTTATCAATGGGTCTACCCTCATATAAATCCTCCTCCTCACTCATATTCCTTATTTTTTGGGCATATAAAGCTTGGTCCTCTCTTTTCTTCATAATTCTTTCTTTGGATAGTGGATCTCTATATATAATCTCTTTCTTATTTATAGGTGATTTACCCTGAGGTTGTAGATCCTTCTTGACTCTATTTTGCTTTGGTTTTTCCCCTTGGTCCTCACCTCCTCTCTTTCTTGAATATATTATCAATGGAGGATCAACTACAACTTGTTGAGTAGGTGGAACATGTGGGAGTGTAGTCAGGCTAGCCATAGGAATGGCCACTAGAATGGTTTGTACTATTAAGGACCCCTTTCCTAAAATGGATATGGGGGATGGAATTATCCAACGTATCTTCCCTCATAAGAATCTTATCCTAGTTTTCCACTAAGCTTTTTATTTTTAAAAAGGATAACCTGACCATGGATCATGATATTGTTATCTTCTCCACATCCACTGGCTTGGTGAACTTAGTATCCCCAAGCTTGAATTTATCCTTACCTATTACAACTGATGTGGAGCTATAGGGTCACCACTCTATTCTAGGAGAAAATCCTTCATCTCTTTAACCTTCCTTAGCTCTTGAAGGATATGGGAGTCATATGTGCCAAGGTCAACCCCATGTTCATAAATCCATCTAAAGGTTTCTCTATGATCCATACTAATCTCCTAGGGATGGAATCATCCTCCTGAACACTAAAATATAGCTGGGAGATGGATTGGGATTTAATGTTTTTTGTGTTTTATAATGAAGATAATGTTATTTTATCATCCACCATGTCTTTTGGGATGGGATCAATGTTGTATGCTATAACTTCTTATATTATTTGCCTCATAAATTCCCATTTCTATACATCTTCCTCAGTGGTGTAATCAAACTAGATGTCATCATACTGTGATTGATGCAATATCACATTAGTATACATATTTACTAACCACTTAATGTCATAATTGGGTTAGGGTGGCATCTTATTGATTGCATATAGGCCCATCTCCTTCTCCAACCCCTTTGCCTTGACAACTGAAGGACCTGAATAATACCCTATTACTATAGGAAATTTGAAAGGATTATTGATCTTCTTGGTTGTGATCATTTCATGTGGTGTCACCATTTGTTGGCTCAATTCCATCACCACCAACTTATCATCCAAGTATCTTCATAGTTTTTGTGGGCACCCTGAATAACCACTCACCCTAATGTATGTGAATGTCTAGAATTGTATGTAAGTGGTGCCATATTTTTTGATTACTTGCTTAGATGTCAAAGACATTTTGGTGAGGATTATTAAAGGAAATAATACACTCATCATTATGTTAAATAATTAGTTGTAAACTCTACAAAATTTCCTCTTGAATCCCTCCATAGTGATTTTTGGATATATTTCATATATCCTCATTCCATTGAGGTTTCTTGTGAGCCCTCAGAATGTCTTATTGTGCACTAGGCTATACATCAAATAAGAAGATATGTAAAATGTACCTAAGAATGCCTTCTTAAAAATAATAATAGCTTAGAGCTACATCATTTGGATATACATAATGTCAATGAGTATGGCTAACTAGTCTAGCTTCTTTTTCCCTTCTAACATGCAAATAATAATTAGGAACATCCATGGTTCAAATTTTTCTATGGTAGACACCCTATAAATCTTGGTGGCCATGTAAATAAAATACTAGGGTAATTCATTAAACTCTACCAATTTCAAATTCTTAGATATTTTTGAGACCTTTTATCTCTTCTTGGATAGCTAACAAGAATTAACAATATCTCATATAATCTTATCATCCTTTTCCACATGCTCTTGGCATTCCTCTAAGGAAAGTGTAATGCTCTCTAGCTGAGGGGAATTTTGAGCATGGAACTAAGGGCCAAAGGGGTGAAGGAGCACACAACTAAAAGACCACCATCAAAAATGCCCTAGTGTTTGGTTGGTATGCTCGAGCACATGCAATAATGAGTTCTAGGTATGGAGCAGCCAAGGAAAATGCTACCCCAGGTGAGATGTAACCCATGCCAACATTGACAATTACTTGGGGGGGACTTGGCTACTATAAAACATTCAATAGGGCCCTAAAATCTAATTTCATAACATCTATATCCCTAATCAAATCCAAAATTGAAAAAATATTTCCCTTTATCAAGGTTGAAGATGCCACCATCTTTCCTTAGCTCTCTAGTGCAATATCTTAATACTAGAAAAAAATTTCACTCAAAAAACCCTTAAGATACCTCTTGAATCCTCTCAAATAACAACACAAGGAGTAAATGGGAAACTTACTATTTAATCTAGAGGGCCATGGACATTAGAATCTAAAAGTCTATGAAACATTCATTGTAATTATGTTCTCGCACTGCACTTAGTGAGGGCACACAAATAACTCAAAGGTACAAATGCAATATCTAAATGTAAAGGGTAATTTTATAATGAATAAAAATACCTAATTTATAATCCCTTGTATTTCAATATTAGGGTTACCATTAATGCTCCAAATCCCAATGGCTAATTATCAACCACTCTCATTAATTATTATAAACCTCATTTAAAAAAGAGAGGAAAAATACAAATGTTTCCTTCTACATCAGGCAATCCTCCTTACAACACATGGATTCATACAAGTGTATAATACATCATGATACCTTTACAAGCCTTTAGGGACTTATGTACCTTTTTACTTGCTACTTTCCATTGGTGTAGTGATGTAATAAGCCTCAAGTTCATCATGGGAGGTAAGAATGTCATGTATCATAAATTATCTTTGTAAATTTGGGCATTCAAGCCTCTAGGTATCCTTTAAATTTTTCCCACTAAGAGGTAAGTGGGGAAATCTTCAAAAAGGGACCAAAATTGAGAAAACCCTAAGGAACCACCATGTGTCATCACTTTTTCTTACAAGTTCATATATTTAGGCCTTGGGGACTTTAAGCACCTTACCCACCAAAATGGGAAGTGGAAAATTTTTCAAGAAAGGCCTAAAATATCCAAAGCCCTAGGAATCTGCCATGTGTCCAACTTAGATGTGGGTTTGAACTCTTGGCCATTTTTTACCTATGCATCAACTTTCTCCATTCAAGGAAGGGTGCAAGATATTTCCCACCCTTGAAAATATTCATAGAAGTCCCCTAAGATAAATGCATGACCTCATTCAGTCCATCAGGTTATTTCTCACATTAATCATCAAAACATTACAAGTGTAACTTGGCAATTTCATTTGGGCCCTAGAACTCTCCTCTTTGTATCATAAAGTAGAAATCCATGCACAAGTAAAATCCTAGCTATACTTTTATCTTATCACAATGAATTTTATTTCTATGAGATCTTTAATCAACCTTCACAATTCCTTCATAGTTATTGAGAGTACCCTCTATCTTCAAAAAGTTCCCCTTAAGAGTTATTCAAAGAGTGGAGGAATACTCCCACTCATCAAAGCAAGACAAAGGACAAAACTAAGTATAAACATGTACTTTGATCTTCTGAAGGATTGGGGCAAGTGACTAAAACATTGACATTCATTTTGGACACAAGAATTTTAATGACAAGGGCTCAATTGCTCTAGTGTAATTTTGGGAACTAACATGTAGATAAAAATAATTTTGAAAAAAATGGAGAAAGTGTAGGAAAATTTTAGAACCCCAAAGGAAGAAATAGATATATAAGTATAATTGATTATGGAAATAATTTTAGAATAGTGATAAAGAGGCAAAGTTGAAATTTAAATAATGTAGTTTAATTTATTTATGCATAAATATATATTATGTGGGTTAGTTTGGAATCAAAAATATAAGCTAAATATAAATGGGTGGTTGGTGGGAACTATAAACACAACTAAAAATCTTAAAATAATGATGACATCATAATGATAAGGATCAAATAAATGAAAAAATATTTAAAAAAAAAGATAAGTAATTAATAACACAAAGTAGATGAATTAGGTGAAATAGACCTAAGTAATAAATCTAATTAAATATACTACTAGAATTCCATGATTAATGGATAGATCACTAACATTATAAATAAATGGATTAGCTAATTAAAAAATACACAAATCTCTTTTTTAAATAAAATATACTAAATTTTCATGTGAAGTAATAAGACTCTATCTAATTTTATTGCCGTCTAATACACAGCACTAAAAATGGAGGTACCCTATGTCATATGTTTTTAGGAGATTAAGAAACCCATATTCAAAAAATATTCAATGAAATTATAAATCCTATATCCATAAGGTGCCTTTTGTAGCATCCACTCTCTAGTAACACATTTGGAATATATTCATAGATACATCTTGTCAAACTTGGTATAGATTAACCATACTATTTTAGATCCCTAGAGAAGGTAAATGATGCAATTAAATTCAAAAACATAGTAGATATAATATAAGATGTAGTATGTCATTATCCACAAGATTAAATTAATTTTTTGGAGTCAATTTACCTACTTTACATTGATGATGAGTGATATAAATGTACTCCTTAGTCAAGCTCATGAAGATGTTTTATATTTGGATCAACCCTACCATATTATTCTTGATGTCATTCATGTTTTTAATGGACTCATGCATGAAGGGAATATCACTCATAAGTATGATGAGAAGAGATATGCTAGTACAAAATCGATAGCTTTGCTCACAAGGACAAGTTTCAATCACTAAATTATTTTAATTTATAAAATAAAAGACCCCAAATTATGTTTTGTTACAAAATCAATTACAAATATTATAATGGATATGATTTCCACAATCATGTAGTTCAATTTGGCTACCACACTCTATGAATAATACATGGAGAAAATCCATAAAATAAATAAAGGTACACTTTATTTTTTCTATGGCATATTTTTCATAGTCTTAGTAATTATGTTTTGTTACAAAATAAATTGCAAAGAATATAACGGATATGATTTCCACCAGCATGTAGTGTAATTTGTCTACCACACTCTATGAACAATACATGGAGAACCTCCACAAAATAAATAAAGGTACACATGATTTTTGCTACGGCATATTTTGAAAGCATACTATTCCTAATCATGAAGATTTAGTTCAATGGGACTCAAATACCCCTATAATATCTCAAATAAATTTTTCATTAGAAGGCATATGTTTAGTATAGGAGGTAAGACACTTTCTTATAAGGGAGAAAATAATTAAACACATGGTAGCTAGTAGATCCCATTTATCTAAATAAATAGTTCAAAAATACTACATATAAGTCAATTTTATAGTAGACATAAATAATGTATACATATATCCCTTTGTTATGAAATACATACCACTTCCACCTCTTCTTTATGAGTTTAGTGATGATTAGGTTGAAGTAGTGATAATTGGAGCCCAGATTTTATCATAGGATACTAGATTAGAACACTTCATGAGTGAAGTAAGGATTAATTCTCAATATGTGAAATATGAAGAAACCCCTAAATTAAATACACCATTACTACAAAAATTTGCATAAACATGCCAAATAAAACCTAAAGTATGTATATCCTCATGTTTTCCAAAAGGAACTCTAGGATTGGAATCCTTAGTTCAATAAGAAGAGGATGAGACTACCCCATTTATATTTAAGGATTATACTATTGGTGAGGTGTTAAGAGTATAATAAATGGAAATAAAGGCTACCCCCTCATACTCTTTCGGAGCAAAGATATCAAAAATAAGGGCGGGTACCTCAAAAAAATCAAAAATAAAGATTCAGACAAAATTAAAAAAAGAGGGATCTACCATAACATATTTAATGGTGGTCCAAAAACTATTAAAAGTGAGTGAATGGAAAATAAAAATGAGTCCTTCACCATAGATATTATCAAAAATATTTTTTGATTATGTAGCACCTCAATCTTATACACTTAGAAAACTTAGACCTTAGGTATTTCTCTAAGTTATTCACTCTCCTTTCTTTTACAAGCCTTACACCTACTCTATCTAGTGCCCTTTATCCTATCTCTTAATCCAAACAATCTTATACTGATGAAACAAACATTATATATTTCCTAGGATGTTTAAAATATAATTATCTTACACTTCTACAAGTTCTAATCATGTACCTATTTTGATAATCCCTAGACACTATTGTGTGGGATAGATGATGTCACAAGTATTATTGTCCTACCTGGATACAAGTGTCCAGTGCCCTAAATCCATCCAATTTATAAATAAAATTTATTTCAATGGTCAACCTAAGTGCTTTAATGGGTTTTATTACTCCAAAGGGATTGATATAAATACAATATCAACCCTCATTCATTTCTCACCTATAAAAGACTAAAAAGACCAAGGCACTTATCAAAAAACACTATATCAATCATTTAATTGATCAAATCTTCCTTATTTTCATATAAGTCATAGGTACAAAACATATATAGGTATAAATTAATAAAATAATACCCCAATATCCCAGTTTTCCAAGTTATAAGCTAGGTCATTTTTGTACTTATTTTACACACATTGCATGATTCACACCAAGCTAATACATAGGGGATAACTAAATCAGCTTGAGGCCCTCTTCAGATTATTGGCTATGTAGGAAACATCTTTTGATAGTGGGGTCATTGGGGTCATATCAACATTTCATGCCAACTAACCCATTTTTCCTAAGGTCAAATTGAAGATGGAAAGCTAAGGTTATTTCATTTCATGAGGAGTGATTATCCATGACCTAGATCTAAATGCACTAGAGTAAAGGTGAAGCCAAATCCAAAATCATCTCAGTGTTCCCATCCTATTTCACCAAATATTTTATATAAGACACTATTTTTGGACTCAAAAAATATCATCAACATAAACATCTAGGGTTGATGTAACTATCCAGATAGCTAGAGTCACCAAATCTAAAATCTAACAATTATTTAAGAACTATCTTCCCATTTACTTTCAAGCTATTATAGATATAGAACTGCATTATCATCAAAACAAGCTAACTACTTCTCTTCTTTGTTATTTTTATATCTATCCTAGTACTTTTCATATTTAGAATATCTCAACGTAATAAATTCAATGTATACTTATATCTAAGTTTAGCATTTAATTGACCTGTTATAGATCTAATTACACCCTTTTTCATTTCATTTTTATATTATTAACCCTATGGTATAAATTGAAACATACTATATATTTCATTTTAGGGTTAAATATTTGGTGAACCTGATCTTTAAACATCAAACCCTAGGTCACCTAGGATTTTTTTATTGCTAATTTCTAAGTATTGTACTTTGTTGTAATTTTTTCATTTGTTAAGCAATGGAAAATGTTAGTGTAAAATTTTTATTCCAAATAGAATATCAAAAATCATCATTTTCTCATCTCAATAATAATAAGGGCATAATAGATGCATTTTTTTATGTTACAAGAGATGAAATAAGTAAACAAGATAAATCCAAGGTTACCTCAATTAGTAATAGTGAATCTTTATAAGATACCATAACTCATCCCACACTACAACTAAATACATCTAATGGGGGCACAAATTGTGTGTTTAAACCTTTATTCCCTAAACTACTATTGATATGTTTATTATGGAATTACCTGTTGTTTCAACAAAAATACTTATTTTAATTCCTATTACTACTTAAAACATGTTTCCATCCCCTTTGGTCACTACTCATCTTTCTAATCCAATTCCCATTGGGCCTATAGTTCAATCATTCTTTAAATTTATAAAAACCTTGGAAAACAAGATTATAAACATTAAACAAAAAGCTTTAAAATCCCCTCATAATATATATTCAAAATATGTATTGCATAACCCTCTTATACTTGAAATATATTTTTACCCTTTTCTAGCTATATTTTTTGCACCTAAGATCACATTTTATGATGGAAAGGGTGATCCTAAACAACATCTTCTAACCTTCTATGTAGTATTTCTTTACTATGCTTCCAATGATAAACCTTTGACCAAATTATTCCCAAAAGTCTTAAGTATTATGATTTGAGGTGGTTCTATGATCTACCTCTCTAAATATAAAAGAATTAAAGCCTCTTGTAGACCATTTTTTATCACACTTTTCCATTAACATTCATGAAAAGTTTTACTATGCCCAAATTGCCAAAATCAAACAAGGAGGAAATGAACCTACTAATGAATATGTTTTGAGATATAATACAATGATAGATAAAGTGACCAATCCTATTGTATATAAAGACTTACAACATATATTCAATCAAATTTTGCTTGTTCCTTTACATGTGTCCATTGTCTTTAATAAGTTTCAATAATTTGATGACTTATGCCATGTTTTATGGGACCATGAAATGAAACTTATATCATTTAATAAACTCAATTATGTAGTAAACACACTAGTTACATCTACATATAGTACAAAATTTTAAACTAAGATATAAATTAAAACCTCATGAGCTTAAAAAATAAATAACCACCATGGTTAACATAGTTTCATAATAGCCTAATCATCTTGTCTTATCTAATTCACCAAGGAGACAATTTACATGTTTACCTGAGTCCCCATCTTCATTAATCTTATGGTTAATAGACTACCAAATTATGTCTCCCCCTCATCCTATTGAGGTTGATATGAGTCTACATCTACCCAAAGTATATGATGTGAATGCTTATTAAAATTATCATCAATGACCAAGACATTCTACAAGTAGATGATTTACCTTAAAGCACAATATCTGAGATCTTATCAATGACTAAAAGCTTTCATTCAAGGATACTTTAAAGGAATCAAGTTCACAACCTGATGATCACCATAGATAGAAAATATTTAAAAATATTTTTTAAGACCATTCTAAAAAGGAACCAAAAATCTAAATGGAATATAATGCACATCCTCCTTCATCACATTATAGACACTCACTAGATAGGATTATCGATACTTATGTGCAACATATACCTCATATTGTTTAGAGAGATTTGATTTCCTTTGATGAAATTAAAATTAAGGATGATGAATCTAATCTTAATTCCCTATTCATTTTATCATACCTTGATAAACACCCATACATAGTGTTGTGATTGATAATGGTGTAAGTGAAAATGTTTGCACCATAAAATTACTTACGCACTTGGGTTATACTCATCATGATTTACACCCCTCTACCAAATTAGTTATAGCATTCAATGGGACCTCCTATAAGGTTCTTGGTGAGATTGACTTGCTTTTATAGGTTTGTTTTGCACATGTGGTTACTACCTTTTAAGTTATCCCTTTTATATGAATCTTTGATATGCTATTGGGAAGACCTTAGATACACATAATTTGAGTAGTACCTTATATAGTGCATGGGTGTGTCAAATTCATTAATTTTAATTAGGTAATCACAATCCCTATAGTTAGATATGATCATCCTCTTGAATAGAAGAAACTTATAACCTAAACAACTATATGTCAATCCTACTAAGGTTAATCCACCACAAAAGAGTAAGTAACAGGCAATCCCCTTTAATAGGAGGTTGGTACTTGAGAGACAATTACATCAGAGACATAATGTGGATTCTATGGAATCACAATCCTCTACTAAAAACCATGTTTAGATATCTAGAACACCTACACATGTTCTTATTATTATTATTCCAAAGGAACAAATAATCACTCAATAATGGGTTCCAAAAACCCTACTCTAGATACTCCTACTAGTTCCTCATGACCACATGGTCCTATTTTACATACGTAGATCATGATACCACAATGATAGATATTACACTTATATATGCTACTTGGCCATGCATATGAGGTATTATACTAGATTTATATCAAGGAGATATCTATGACCATTAGTTGGATGGCATCATAGGATGATCTTTACTATCTCTAAAAATACCAAAAAAATCAAAAACATTCAAAAAACCAAAAACACTATTGGTACTTACCTGTTATATTAGATCCTTGGCATATATATGTCACTTCCATATTGATAGACCCCATACTCACTTACTCTTATATAGACATATGTGTCACACTTCTACATTTACTATGATATCTATATATAAAAATACATGATACACTCCTATTTTAGATGTTTATATTTCCCTCTACTCATGTCATATAGAAATTGGGGGCATCCACTTATTCTATCTTGATAGACATAGGTTATATAATTTAATGATCACTCTTCACTATCATGTTTGAGATTATATGTACCTACACATGCCTATTATCCATGATCATATCTTACATAGTATACATCATATGTTATACACGTGACATAATTTTCCTAACACATTGGATCTATGGGCCACTATGACATTTTATGCTATTTGCTTATGTTTTAATTTATGCACTTCCTTGAGTGTCTTATCTTACTTGTTTAAGTATTTGAATATGTTCTTTTATTTTTAGACCCTATGCCTATGTATGCTTTGTTTGACATTTACATCATGTCATTGTATGTGGTATGTACATTTGAATATGTCATTCTTGATTTCATAGGCATTCAACTAAGTCATGTCCCTTCAATTATGTGGCATTTGAACATGCCCCTTATTTGTGGTCTCTTTGGACCATTGATTATTGAATTGATTTTAAGTGATCTTGTGTGTGTGATTATTTTATTTTTGATCTTGTATTATTACTATATACACATTTCCATGATATTTTTCGTCCATCTTAGGCCTACATGTGCTCACATTATTTCTATGTGATTCAATGATACATTTACTGAGAGATGTTCTTTTTATATGCTACATGATTGCATTCATAGATTTTATAGTTGTCTTATCATTTTGAGGTGAGGTAACTCATAGTTCCTATCTTTCACTCACCTAAAAGGGGATCATATTAATTGGGGCATGTTTGGGAAGCATGTTATCCACATTTGGCCTAGATTTCAGATTCATTGGGGTATGCTTTGGAAGCATGTTCTCCACACTCCTTCAATATTGGGTACTTATTAGTTTGTAGATTAAATGTGGGATTTTCATATGGGCATGGATTACCCACATTAAAAAAAATAGATTCAGTGGAGGCATGATTTGGAAGTATGTTTTCCACATTTATTTATTAAATGGTACTTATATCAATTCACAGACTTAATGGGGACATGATTTGAAATCATGTTCTCCACACCTATTCATTATTCAAATTTTCCATTTTATAGTGGGGAAATGTTTGGAAACATGTCCTCCACATTTATATTTATATAAATTTCATATTTATTCATATAGATTGGGGACATGGTTTGGAAACATGATCTCCACACTTACACAGTTATCTGAATTGGCCAAAGCACATAATTATATGATTTAAATTCATAGTTGAGGTAGAATTTTATATATTTGTATCATTTTTATACATATTTCAAGTATTATACATATCTAAGGTGTACATTACATGCAACATTTTCCTAATATTATAAAATCTAAACCAATTTTAGGTTATAAAACCATTATATGTATTGATACCCCATAGACTTTTGTGGAACATATTGAGCCACTATACTACATTAATTGGTTCACATTTTGGTATGATTGAGGTGATAAAATCAATAAATATTTCCAAATTTTTAGGTTGGAATTGATCATCCAACCTCACCAGGTTATAACCATCATTAGGTTGCACAGTTGAGCTAATCTCAACTACCAGATGGTAACTCACTTTTACTCCAAAATTGGGCACATGTGCCTTCCAATATCTCTCTGTCTCTCTCTTTTGATATATAAAATTTAAATATTTATATATATTAATCATAATATAATTTTTATAGCCTTATAATGATACATATTTTGAAAAATTACTTTCTAATAGGCAAGCCAGTTACATCTACACACATGTGTACTCCTAAACCCTATTCTTTCATTTCAATTTATTGTAATTACTTTTAACCCAGATTATATGCATTAATTTTACACTATAAAATGCTCTTGGTTGTAGGCTATTCACCAATAAATCACTCAAATTCATCTAAAATAAATACAAGGTATGCATACATACCCATATACTTATTCCTTTAGTTTAAACTAGCAATTTCATTACTAGATTAAAGAGGGGGGAAATGTAGATGATATTTTG
This sequence comes from Torreya grandis, assembly GCA_037957365.1. Taxonomy (NCBI): domain Eukaryota; kingdom Viridiplantae; phylum Streptophyta; class Pinopsida; order Cupressales; family Taxaceae; genus Torreya; species Torreya grandis. The sequence goes on from JARHVA010003024.1 coordinate 1,966,716, forward strand.
TAATTATGTAGCACCTAAGTTTTATACACTTGTAAAACTTAGACCTTGGTTTTCATTCTTAGTTATAAACTCTCTTTACTTCTGTAGGCCTCAAATTTACTCTATCTAGTGCCCCTTGGCTTATCTCTTAGTTTGATAAGTCTTATATTAATGACACATACATTATATCTTTCCTAAAATGCTTAAAATGTACTTATCTTACACCTTTTATAGTAAAAATCCTATACCTATTTTTATATTCCTTGGACACTAATGTTTTGGATAGACAATAGCATCAACATTATTGTCTTATCTTGACACAAGTATCTAATGCCCTAAAATCATCCAATTTTCAAATGAAATGTATTCCAATGGTAATTTTGAGTGATTTAATGTGAGTTATTACTCAAAAGGGATTGATATAAATACAATATGAAACCACATTCATTCCTCACCTATAAATTACTAAAGAGACCAAGGTACTTATCAAAAAGTACTTTATCGAGCATTTAATTGATCAAATGTTCCCAATTTTTATACCAGTCATAGGTATAACACATCTACAAGTTTGAAGTACTAAAGGAGTATCCCAAGAGTCTTATTTACCAATTTATAATATAGGTCACTTTGGTACTTAATTTACATACATTGCATGATTCATATATAATCCAACACATCAAGGATAACTACATCAGTTTGAGGCCCTCTTCAGAGTATTGGCTATGTAGGTAGTATCCTTTGACATTAGGGTCATTTGAGTTAGCTCAACACCATGTGACCACTAACCCATTTTTTTCCAAGGTCACATTAAATATTGAAATCTAGGTTTTTTACATTTCACAAAGAGTGATTATCCATTACCTAGAACTAAATTCACCATAGTAAAGGTAAAGCTAAACTGAGAAGCATCTAGGTAGTCACATCATATTTCATTAGATATTATATAAAGAAAAATATATTTGGACTCAAATAATAACATCAATACAACCATCCAGGGCTGACATAATTATCTAGATAGATGGAGGCACCATGTCAAAAATATGAAGACTATTCAATAACTATCTTCCCACTTAATTTCAACCTGTTCTAGATCTAGAAATACATTAGAATCAGAATAAGCTAAGTACTCTTCTTTGTCATTTTTATATCTAGCCTAGTTGTAATTTCAATATTTATACTATATAAACATAATAAATTTAGTTTATGCTTATATCTAAGTTTATCATTTAATTGGCCTACTATGGATATGATTAACACCCTTCTACCATTTCATTTCTATATTCTTAACCTTATGGTATAAAGTGAAAACATAAAATATATCTCATTTTAGGGTTAAACACTAATGTAGAAGAGAAATAAAAATAAAAAGTGGTAGAAATAAAAATAAAAAATGAAACATTGGTGACATATTCAAAACACATTCCTCATAAGAAAAGGACCAAGAGGAAATTTAAACAAGTGAATAAAATGATACCATCATAGATTTACTTGATATGAATTTATTACTAGGAATGTGCATAATAAGAGATGGGATATCAAAGGTGGGTAAAATTTATAAAAATTCAAGTATTAAGGTCTAGCAAAAACTAGTTAGAGTATTTTTTATTATACAAAGATAAGTCTAGTTGAATTACATGAAATAATAGTAGGACTCCCTACTTACATATAGACAAAAAATAAGATAAAATAAGCTCAGATAATAAGGGATAAGTATCAATAATAGGGACTTAAAAAGTTAGTATAGGAATAACCTATGTCTCCTAAAGTTATAAATATGTTGAGATAAATTTAATAGATTGAATTAAGAACTAAACAAAAAATAGATTTTGTTATGGAAACTCTAGAAAAAAACAATTACAAATATTGAAAGAGTTGAAAGAAGTTGTGATCTAAAAAATATTAGATCTATAAAAATAACTACCATAAGGACAAATAAAATTAAATGAGATTTCAAATCTATCTACCCAACATGATTCACAACTATTGGAAAAGGTGAAGGCATAAAAAGAGGAAATAGAGAAGAAGAAATTAGAAAAAGACATGGAATAAAAAATGAGACTAGAAGAAGAAAATAAAAATAAAATAGAATAATAATAAGAAAATAATGTTGAGGAGGAGAATAAAATAAAATTAGAGGAGAAAATGATATTTTAATCATAATATAAAAATAAAATATAAGGGGAGGAGAAAGAGAAACAGGAAGTAGAACAAAAAAATAGAGGAAAAGGAGAGAAGGAAAAATGAAGATAAAAAGAAAATTGTGGTGGAGAAAATAAATAAAGAGGAGGGAAATATAAATGAATAGAAGGTAGAGAATAAAAATAATAAAGGGAAAAATAATATTAGGAATAGAATGGGAAGCATAAATAGATCAATATCCCTTCCACAAGCTCTAAAAAAAATAGGAAGCACCAACAAAATATCTTTATAAAGTGCAATTGGAATAGTAGGGATACTTCATAGTATAAATACTCCTATTGACCCATTGAAAATAATAAGAGTATAATTTTTATGGCATAAGCAAAAAATATACATAATCATGGTGTCATCAAGTTTCCTTTAGCTTGCTATAGGAGGACATATTTCAATGGCCTTTTAGAAACTGACCCCCATTAAGAAATAAATTGTAAGAGTTGACTAGATAACATGGTACATGAACATTGAATAAGACATATAAAAGTTATTAACTACCCTAACCATCACCACACCATACTAAGACCCATATACCACTTGGCCAAAGGAAAAATAAATGGAAGAAACTATGTAAAACTTTATAAATAATGAAGGGGCTATAGTGGATAAAATCTTGATCAAACTATAGGCTAGACAAGAATATGAGCAATAATTATTGGTCATATTTATAGGGGAAAATCAAAACATAAGGATGGAATACAAGAAACATGTGTGGAAAATAAAGGAATTAATGGAAGATCTAACCTCCTACTTTGCCTATTCAATCAACTGGCCCCTATAAACACAAGATAAAAATAAGGAGTTGGAGGAAATAGAAAATTAGCTAAGTGTTGATTCTACTAATTTTGAATCCCAAAACATTCCATCTAAAATATAATAGGATAAAATGATAAGTTTACATGAATAATACAAATAAAATCAGACTCGATGCGTACTAATCTATGAGGATATGGAGGATTATGTAACTCTACTGAATACTCAAATGGAAAATATAGACGTATAGATTAAGGGACATAAATCATACTTGTATACACTCAAGAACTATCTAGCTCCAAAATAAATAGTGATGGTATCCAAGGAAAATAAGGTAATGGAAAATAAAATTATAGATAGCTATAATTCTAAATGTGAATACTTTCTAAGGAGATAGTGAATAAATATGGGAAATATCTACCTAAGGAGGCATCCACTGCATGAATCAAAAATTGTGTTTTTATGACTAAGTAAATGGCTTGTTTTTACACTTTTCAACATATTTAGAGTTATATCTAGGATAAGATAAAGTTATAATACCCTATAAAAATTTTAGCAGGACTCTCAATTAGCGAAAGGCCAAATCATAGCCACCATAAAAGCTTCACTTTACCACAACAATAGAATGCATCTCTAGTTTGATAGAATAGAGGATTAACTGATTTGACCATGCAGTAACTATTAAGCTTTATGATAACATTTAAAAACTTGATTAGATAAAAGGCATGTCTCCCATAGACATGACCATTAAATTTTAAGTTATGTAATCAGTATCTATACCATGACATTTTAATAGATTAAATATAACATAGAATATTTGAAGTGTAATAGGGAGGATAATTAAGGAGTTATAAAATATAGTGATCTATTATAATAGAATAGAAAATAAGATTAATATATTAAAGAATAAGGCAATATAGTATAAGTAGAACTATGAAATTATAATAGTTGTTTCTATTAGATTGATATAAATAAAGAGGAAGTAGAGTAGGAAATATTGTGTATTGTTTACTATTTATTATGGATGAAGACACCTAATTATTATTATTTTTTAATGAATAATTTAACTCATTATATAAAATAATAACCATTTCATCACATTATTTACAACTAAAATTAACTTAATAAAACATAAAATATGTATAATCAATAGTTCCATACTTTATGTCAACATAGGGCATAGGTTAGGACATGGACTCTTGTTTGTATAGTATATATTTCCCTAAAATATATAGAGGAGATGCAAGGGTATCTTATCCTTCTACTTTATAAATAATTTTTTAAAGTTACATGTGTCCCTTATGTATTATGTACCCATATATGTTTAATGATAATATCTTCACATATGATAACATAAATAGTCATATAGTATATAGAATATAATGAATATCAATAACACAAGAGACATTTGTGGGATAATATACCCTAATATTAAATATATTAAAATATATAATAATAACCTTAAGGTAATAAAACACCATACTATACTTCTTAAAGAAGGAATAACTCCACAAGACCTCCCAATATGAAAATTCCACTTTGAGGAGACAACTACCAATATGTTTCTACTGAATATAATACTCTCCATTTATTTGATATCTTTTTTAATGATTTTCATATAATTTATATATAAGTCTATCACTAATAATGGATGGTTAAACTCATAATCTTAATGTAGTCTAACTCATTAACCAATATACTAATTATACAAGCTACCTATTTTACCCCATATATTAGACCAATATAACTAACTAAAGGGGATGTGTTCCATATTTCAACATCTCCATAAACATGTATACACCATAATATCATATTACTTGGTACATATCATTTCATTTATCCTTTACATGTTTCATCCTTGACACATATGAATGGACCAAATAATGATTGTTCCTCAAACCACTTGCACACTTACCCCCGTGCTTGATCATATAACCACTCATATGTGAGCATGGTAGGTGATAGCTCACCAAAATTAGTTATAATTTCCATTATTATAATATTATACCATTCATGTTCATAGTTTTTCCTCCTTGGTTTCCATGCATTATGATTTATCCTTTGATTCCATTTTCCATATTCCATGGTGCTTCTATGATTTCTTACATAACCATCGTAGTTATTCATTAGCTTCCATACATATCCATAGTGATTGGTCCACTAATTTAATATTACACATTCCATTACATGACTATGATTCCATGTGTATCTATATTTATTTCTCTTTTGATTTCATGTATAGTCATATTTAGTATTCCTTTGATTCCTTATATATTCATAATGATTACTGCTACAACACTCCCTGACATACCCCATGATTTTTTACTCTCATGATGATGTGGATGTATTTATTCCTCAATTTTAGTATCTTATTTTAATACTTTTACCTTATCAACATTTTCTTTTGTCTCTTATAACTTTCATTTGTTAGTGTCTTTATCTCTTGACTAGATGAAGTGTTCTTTTCTTCCTATACTTTTTCTTCATATTCTTTTTTCTCTTATTTAGAATATTCCTTGTAATCTTGTTCACCATATTCATATTAATCCTTGTATTTTACTTTAAAATTTATTTTATCCTCACTATATGTGTGGGATAAGATTACCAATAATAATCCCATTTCTCTATATAGATTAGGATACAAACAAAGGTCATAACAATAGATCATGTGTACACTTAGACAATAAAAAGATAGTGCTCAGAGTGGACATAGATATAATAGAGGTAAATCCACACTATATGTCTAAGGTATACAATTCCAAATCTTACTTCTAAGATACAAGGTATGGCTCTAACTAGATCTCAAAGTAAATTAATGATATAGTAATGGTAACAAAGGGGGTGTACCAAGGATATAATAAGGATACCACATGTAAGAAATTAATAAAAAAGGTTAACCTACATCCAAGATAGTTTTAACATATAAAATTAATAATAAAGTAAGTGGTGAAATGTTGAACCAATGGTAGTATATGAAACCTCAGGTGATAATGGCAAGCCTAAGCAACCCTATAGCAAAACCAATTTATTTGGTATAAGGAGGAACATAATAAAATACAAACAAACATGCATATACTATAGTTATAAGAAAATAAAATATATATATTATGTAAATAAATGAAATATATTAAGGATATATATACTTTACTTTGGGATGACTTATCGGTGTATCAATCTCTAACTTCACTCAAGTGGCACTTTACAAGAGATATTTTAGGATGAAGACCTCAAATGGAAAGAAGAATACATATATCCTTAGTTGGGGATTCCAAATATTAGGATACCTCCTCAGCTTTACTCCTTTTATTGAGATTCAAATACCTTTAATAAATACTAAACTCCAAGAATAAAAACTTAACCTCAAACTCTTTATTTCACTACTTAAAAGTAGAAATGTGAGCCAAGCAAAGGAAATGAGTTTTGCGATATGTTTGGAATGATAATATGACATATATATATATATATATATATATATATATATATATATATATATATATATATATATATATATATATATATATCCAAACCAATAATTAATCATAAAATATAATCCAATGGTATCATCCATGCTGATATAGTTTTGGAAGATAGGGACATACTCATAATTGTATCAGTTATAGAAATAAAAAGGTAGGAAACAAATCATATCATCTTGACCACCATAAAAAATATAAGGTGGATAGAAATTTTAGATGTAAATAATACATAAATTTAATATGTAAATAGACTTATAGGATTTCTAATTGATACTAATGAAGGTATTACAAAATCCTATACAAACATCTCTCATAAAGTAGCGATACTTTCCCACCCTATTCCTAGTGCATTCCTTAGGACATGTACTTAGGGATATTAATGAATCAACAAGCCCCTACAAGATAAAATATCAAAAAAGTGATAAATAAATAAAAATAGACATATATATATGCCCCATATGAATCTCATCACATGTCATAATATTGCAACATGGCATGGTGTTTTTTGAAAGATAAATAGCAGCACAAGAGAGCATAACTGAAAATGATTATTGAAAGAAATAAAATTAAGATGAAAGTAAATAAATAAATATAAATGCATACATTCACTTATGGAAGAGATGATTATCCATTTTTTTTAGCTCATGAAAGGTGCCAATTTCAAAGCAAAATAGGAAAACCTAAAGAAAGAGAAAAAGCTAAATTTTAGAGAACGAAAAATTATTAGCACCTACAAACTCCTTAATTTTCCATGATCTTAATACTTATTTAAGTTCTTAAGAAATACCTAAAAAACAAATAGATCATAAAAATACAAAATATGGAGGTAAATAACATGAAGTTTATAAATTTTAAATGTTTATTATAAATAGGTGAAATGAACTACATTTGTGATTTTTCTATTTTAATAAAATGAGATTTATAGAAACCCATTTCTAGCATGATGGTAGATAATGGCTAAAGGAAACTGAGGTGAATGCATGGTATATCACCTATGAGAATATTTTAGAACCATTTAATTATGTCATGTATTAATTATTTGATTTGGTAAAATAAATTAAAATAGAGTAAACTTAATAACTCTACATGATAGGGCAAATCTGCGTAATAGAATTTACCCCAACAAGCATCAAAATGTAGAGTAAATTGTGAAGGGTGATAAGTAGAGTACCAAGTGTTAAATTTATGTATAAGGTAGTCATTAAATCTAAGGTAAAAATCACCATCACTATGCAACATTATCATCTATGCCAATATAATTAGGCAAAAATAAATCAAAGACTTGGACGATATTATCTAGGTTGGATGATAGAGTTAAGTATCAAAGGTCATTGTAGAGGTTGGTACTATGTATTTTATCTTATTTTTATCATGTGAAACAAATTATCATAAACATTATAAGTAAATAAAAATACTAATGAGACAAAATTTAACAATAGTTTGAATTGCAACCTTATACATATAGTAATATGTTACTTTTGATAAACATAATAAATATAACTTAGATTTTTTTAGATTAATGAAAAATAAGTAGAAGGGTTATAACCATCTAAAAAACACATGATAGTTATGTAATTTTTTAGGTACAAAAATATTTTTTTTCATGTGTCTAGACAAACCTGGGATTTCTAAACAATAACATAAACCAGCTTTATACATTGACTATGGACATGTCCACTATGAAAATAATGAATTGTGATTGTCCTACCACCTATGATTATGTTCACTGAGAATGTTGGGAAAAATATTACACCTAAAATAATATGAAAATATACCTATAATATGAAACCCTAATTATTTCAAAAAATGATTTTATATAATATAGGGAGTATCAAAAGAATTGTACTAAGTTAGACTAACCTTGGCCAATCCCTACTGATTGACCAAACACTACACTAATTTATAATACTCTGAAGAGGTCTCAAACTTGAATTTAGTTCTCTTGCAAATGTGTACGTGTGTAATTTTAAATGAAATACAATATATTATTTCTCTTATTTCAGCATTGGCACAAGCATGTAAATATGAATTCATCCTTTGCAACTTTTATATTTAACTTCAGCAATTCTATAAATGAAATATCCAATCTTTGTTTAGCTCTTGATAATTTGAAGTGGCATCATCAAATTCCTTATAGCAGCTTTGTAGTTATAAAGATGTTTATTTAGAATTAGGAGACCTATTGACATGTAAAAGTTGACCCAATAAGACCCAAATGAGAAAACACAAATAGAACATGACTAAAAATAATTTTTCAAGTTATACTAAGAAAATTCCATGTTTTATGAACAAGTATATGGGCCTATCTTTGTTTAAAAACTATGGACATGTCTAGAAATCATATTAAAAAGATAAGAATAAATGAAATGAGGATCTGTGTGATAATATTAAAAGAACAATAGTGAATAAGTGACCACACAAATATATCAAATAAAGAAGAAATACCCAAGACACCAATAATGTGTTAATATATATTACATTCATCATTAATAGTATATACATGTAAATTTTCATGAAAATGCATTAGAATAGACTTGTACAAAATTTGGGTGTCTACAACTTTCCCTGTTTATTATAGTAATGAATTTTTTAGAGTAAATGATAAAAATATACATGAGTGTGTATGACACACTTTTTATTTGGCATGAAACTCTAATTGTGTAGGATAATTAATAGCAAAACTTATAATAACACCTATAATAGTCAATGTAAATATGTGAAATTTGAAAGTCTAAAATTAAGATTTAAAGGTAAAGAGTAAGGAAGGATTAAACCAATATGCATGCATTATTATGCTACTTGTGGAGATTTCTTATGTTTTGAAAAGTGTAGATGTCATGGGTCACCAGGTAACCCAACCAAATAGATAATAAATGATTTCAATCCTAGTCATTTCCTAGCTATGGAAATGAATAATCCTTCAAGCGGTAATGGGAGATTAGTAGGTCATTGGGTGTAATTACACCATAACTATAATAATTCAAGTAAATAATATATCTTTCATCTTTTACCCAAAGATAAGACATTATAACCCATAACAGATTTTTATAAGTACTTCCAAGGTTGTTGAGTGTCACTAAACCCAAACATACATTACCCATCACAAAAAAACCACACCGCTATATACTAATATATATTTTATTTGCATGATTGAAATATAATGAATTATGTCCATAACTCAATCATGAGTTCACTACTAATCAAAATTTAAGTGAAATATCAATTGATTTGCCATTAAATTTTTTAAACTATATTGTATTAATTCTACATGAACTAGTATCATGATTCTTGAATATAAATATCATGTATACGTTCACAAAATAGTATCATGCCCTCTAAATTTCACCAAATAATATAGAATTTTATGTATTTATATTCTAAAATATTAATGTATATGAAAAAAATTCTTGTGTTCATATAATTATTTTCATGTTTCCATGCACATGCATCCAAGTGTGTACAAATATGTAATTAAGTCTCTCTAAAGTGAGTGCACATGCATCACATATTCACCCATAATATGTACCATTGTGCTAATATTTGACTCATACCTAATTTCTAAACTAGTCTAAATATTTGAAATTTGTATTTCATATGTGTTGGATAGTGGAGCCTAATCTTATTATAATGGTCAGTTCTTGATAGGGCGTGTGGGGGGAAAATGCCCCCCCCCCCCCCCCACTAGGGTCCTGAAGTAAATTTTTTTTAAAATACATTGTAAAATATTGTAATTTCATAGTAAATATAGACCACTCACTATTAAGTCACAAATATAATGGTAAAATTTGTGTTTGTGCATTTTTTCTCTAATATGCAATCATCCTTTGATATGAGGGTATTGTAATCATGACGACATATTGTGTGTGAGTGAAGAGGATATTGCAGTAGATGTATTACAATTTTTCCCTTCATTTTTTGGATTGAATAAAAATTATTGGATATTTTTGTGTGGACGTAGCCCATATTGGGTGAACCACATTAAATTTGTCTCTATTATGTTGTGTTTTTTGAATTTTAATTCCATCTTTAATTCATTAATATTTTTTTTTGTTCTATATTCCTAACAATATGTGTATATACATCGAATATTCTTTTGAATACGTATAATGCTATTGATTTCTAGTAATGTATAGTTATTATCTTTACATGATGGAGTGATATTATATGGAATATGCCCTTATAACTTTTCCCAATGAGTATAATCTATCAAAACTATGTAAAACCCATGTCACAAACTTGTAGTGTGTGAATAATCTAAACCATCTTGAACCATGTATAATGTGCCAAAATTTAATTATCCCATAAATATTTTTTATGTGGGATTAACATTTTTAATAAGCACAATATTTTCCCTCCTTTTGATGAAAGGTATGAGATTATTGAATGAATCATGCCAAAATAAATGTAATATTAAATAAGTTCAACCATTTTTAATTTGTTAAATTAAGTAGATTTTTAATTTGATTATTTTGGAACAATAGAATTGAACAAATTTAAAATTTATGAATGTCATAGTTTAAGTTGATAAATGTGTTGATAGGTATCTTATAATTATTTTTAAATGATATAGTATAGATAAATAATCTAGAGGTATTGATAAATATGTGGAATAATCTATGTATAAGAAAATAAGCATTAAATTTAGAACTTTTTAAAATGGTTGGTAGGAATGATGGAAATATTAACATGCATAAGAACACATTGTGTGTATTGTAATTCATCTAATGAGGCATAATTTTGATAAGTATCACTTGATATATCACCAGCATAAATTTCAAAGATATTAATTGGTAGGCTATATTTTTGGATAATGCAAAGTATAAAAAAAACATTAACCATATAAATAGGTTGGGTGAATTTATTTTTGAAATTCATTTTCATAGTTTTAATTATGATTTTGAACTTTATTTTAAAAAAATGTTGAAGAGATGATATCTTGGATTGATTATATTAGGGTAAGTAGAGGTCACCTTATAATTTGAGGATGCACCACCATTGGTATTTTGTGAAACCCCATATTTTGAAGTATTTGATAAATTGTAAAATGTGTATTTTTTAATGATTTTTAGTATTTTATTAGTGTTATCAACATTTGCTAATGTTTTGATTTTAAATTCAGTCCTATCTAGACCTTACATGAACCTATCTATTTTAGTTCAGACTTATCTACGATAGTGTATACTTAAAATTAGTTTTATCTACATAGTTGTATGCTCTAAAATGGCATTTTATATGATATTTTTTAGGGACAATATTGAGATTGTATCTAGTGATTTTTTCATATTTATATTAGTTTGATGAGTTTAATGTCATGATTTTTTTAATTTAAGGATACATGAAACCATGGGGGTTTACATGTGAACATGTGTTCGAGATCATAAAAGTGTTTTCATTAAGTGATGTGTAGATAACTACTCTTTACATGATTGGGTTAGGTTATGTTAGATGGATAAATATGATTTTATATGAAATGTATATGATGAAAATGTTGGTAAAATGGTGGGACTCAGATACTTGTACCTTTTACCTCCATATAATGGAGATGACTATTAAACTTGAGGATGTATGGATGATATTGATACTTTTTATGGTTGGTATATGTGTGAAATTTTAGTTTATTAGTGGGTAAAATCAGATAAGTTTGACCCATTGGTATATGATTGGACTTGCTAAGGGGGCTCAATATATAGCCAGTGATGCCACTATATCATTTTTGTATATTATACTATCAAACATTCTATGTATTTATAAGTTTGTATGTGTATTGATAGCATATTTTATTGTTGTTTATGGTATAAGTGATTCCATTTCATACAAGATGCATTTTCTAGGGTATTTAGGATCATGGTACCATGTATTCCTAAATATGGGCAATGTTGGCAGATCTATATAGGGACCTACATCAATTTACAATATAGAGTTTTAGTGGTGGATTGGGATCAACAACATTGTTACACTATTAGGCATATGAGCACATTTTTTTTAATTTCATGTTGATATCCATCATCATGATTGGGCATATCCAAAAATGTTTTCATAGATATAGGTCAATACTATAGGTGTTATGTAGAGTGGAACTATGGAGTGTCACTATATTCTTAATTAACTATCAGTATATTTGATTGTTTAAAGAATTTACTAAGGCTTTTTAGGGTGGGATGAGGATATATTGTAGTTACATAAAATTCTTTTTAATTTTTGGTTCCATGATTATTAGCCCAATATCTATGAGTAGTTTTATTTTGAGAACATTACGTACTAATTTGGTATTACACATGACATGCTCCTAATAGTAATCATATGGTTTCAATCTCTTTGATCTCATAGATTTGATGGTGAATGAGGCTAACCTATTATGGCCAAGCTAGAACCTATTACTTTGACTAAGGTAGACCTAATGATTGAGATTTTTTATATTGATGATGTTTAGTGTATTATAGACTACACACGATGGTTGATGTTACACAAATGGCCTAACTCATGTCTTGGTGTGGTAGAGGATACCACTGAAGCATAAGATGGGGGAGGATAAATGGGTGAAGTGATAGTTACTAACCCTAATTTTCCTCCTATGGAGATAATTATTTATATATGTTCTTAAAAAATTTATACCATTATTATTAATTTTGATAGTGTTATCATTGATATCATGTAGTATTATGTTATAGGAGAGGATGCTTATTTGATGATGATCATATAGGTGACACTTCTAGTTTGAATAGACACATGCCAAGTGAGGAAGTTCCTAGGAGTTTATTTGAGCGTGCTATAAATATAGATGGTAAGCATATGCCATTATTTGATTGAGTCATTGTAGATGTTGTTGCATATGTGGTAGTTGAATCAGAGTGGGATGGTTTGAGAGTTAAGAGTGATGTGATCATATTTGATAAATATCATCCTAGATTACATTTGACAAGGTAAAAGGTGCCCCATAGTTCCAACTATATAATTAGGTCAAATTTTACTAGCTAAATATGTTTGATTGAAGCATGAGCATATAGCTTTATAGGTATGATTATCTATATGTAAGGATCAACATGATGATGAGGTCATGTCAAGTTACCTAAATTGTTTTATCTTATTTTGATTTATAACTTAATAATCATAAACCTCCTAAATAAATTATTATTTTAAAGATGCACAACTTACCAATAACTTTGATTTTAACTTACTAAATATAGTAATATAATATTTTTATAAACACAAGGAAGGAAACTTGTTTTATATAAATTCATGTTGTGCAAAAGGTTTACAATCATCTAAAAATCACTTGAAAAGGTTTTTGAAAAAATAATTTGTGTGCCTGGACAAGTTTGAGCTCCCTGAATAGTATAACAAGTCAGCTTTGTCCATTGACTATAGTCTTTTTTGCTATGAAAATAATGAAATTATGATTGTTCTACCACATATTCATGTGTTCACTAAGAGTTTTGAGACACTGATACACCTTAAATACATGAAAATATACTTGTAACATGAAACCTTAGTTCTTGTACAAAATAATTTGATATTAAATAGTGGTGTTAGGTGAAGGAGATTGATTTAGACTAACCTTGGTCAATCTTCATTGACTAAATAGGAATTTCACTACATTTTTAAAAATCCAAATAGGTCTCAAACTCAAATGTAGTTTTCTTACTACTATATATGTATGTGACTATGAATGCAAGCCTAGATGGCTTCCTCTATTTCACGCTTGGCATAAACATGCAAATATGTATTCATATTTTGTAACTTTCATATTTAGCCTATAAAATTATATAAATGAAATATTTAATATTTGTTTAGCTCTTGATAATAGGGAGTGCCATCATCAAATGTTTTATAGTATATTTATATTTATAAATATCTTTATTTCAAATTAGGATGCCTATTGGCATGCAAAATTGAACCCAATAAGACCTAAAAGGGAAAAAAGAGACTCAAATTAAATGTGGACCAAAATAAATCTTCAAGTTATTCCTAGATAACTTTACATTTTATAAATATGTCCATGGGCTTGGATCTATCTATATATTATATATTTGTCTTGAAAGACACAAAACATAAAAAGAAAGGAAATGGGGATTCCCATGACAATATTAAAAAAAAATAGTGAACAAGTAACCACATAAATGTTTGAATTATGATCAGTGCAAGTTTATCTTCAAACTCTTCATTATATATGTATTAGGTACTATGGACATCTAGAAGATAATTATTGGCTTGGTGACCATGTGGTTATTGTGTCACAAGTTAGATGGTGTGGTTTCAATATACAATATAGCTTTGTGTTAATATTTATTATATCAGGTCACTATGTATGATATGGGAGTTATAATATAGGTGCAACTAATATATTATTTATATGAGATATTAAGCTAATGACACCATAAAATGGGCTTAATCACTCTTTTTTCATGTTAGATATATGATAATTCCCCCATGTATTGGTTAATAGGACTACCACATTATATTAAGGATAACCTACCTTGGGTGAAGAGGTGGGAGCAATATCATATGGTGAGATATATCCCTCTATAGCTAGAACTATATATTATATGCAATGATGAAATCACATGAACACCATACTAATGCATCATGGATATGTGGTTACCATGGGCCTCTATAATACATGCACAAAAGAGGGTTAATTCACAAGTAATTATACCTAGCGACTAGATCCTCACTCATGTGACTAATTATAGGAACAAATTAGATGATCACACCCAAGAACACCATTGGAATTCCCACCCTATTAGTTAAGACACTCAGGGGAGTCATGAAGAGTAGGGAGATAGGGTATACTAGTTGGCATCCAAATTTTTATTCCTTGTAACTCCCCATGTGGTGGGAGATGATGGTATTATTAGTGAAATGTGAGGAGAGTAAAGGATTATGAAGTATTTGGTCTCATTGTACCTATGGTAGGGGTGGATCCACCTAGATAGGATAGTTGTGTCATTTGAGGACATGTGAGGCTAGTTGGTTGTTAGGTTCTAATGTTTTAATAAAAAATATGAGTAGGGGATTGACTAATTTTGAGTTGATATGGTGAGAATATCCATGGAGGTAGTGAAAATGGAGAGATAATTTTAGAGGATCACCCATGGAGAGGTAAAAATGAACACTAATTATTTTATTCACTTTCTAGTGATATAATTTATAGTATAGGTTGAATGGTAGATATATATTTTATAAACTTCCCATGATGAGATCTTGTATGATGTGTTCTTTTGGAATGACACTACAAGATGGGGGATCCC
This sequence comes from Torreya grandis, assembly GCA_037957365.1. Taxonomy (NCBI): domain Eukaryota; kingdom Viridiplantae; phylum Streptophyta; class Pinopsida; order Cupressales; family Taxaceae; genus Torreya; species Torreya grandis. Next base: position 1,982,365 of record JARHVA010003024.1, read on the forward strand.
TTTTTATGGTATTTTATAGAGCATGCAAGTTATTTAAATCTTGTAAGAGTAGTTGCATAGGACATACAGTGGTAGGAGTAGGCTACTATAGCTATAATATGAGGAGAGGATACATAGTGGTAGTAACTAGCTATAACACAAGTTTCCTTAGATACAAAGGGAGACACATAGGTAAATGTATCTACAACTACTACACAATGTGATAAGGTTTTGACATAGTGGATCTTTGAGTTAGATACATAGTTATCTAATACATATGGAGAGGTTTTAGGACTTTAGTATTGTCCTTAGACACTAGATAGGTATCTAAAAGTGTGTGTATATATATATATATATATACCTTATGGATCATGGTGCCTCACCCACCACTAGGGGATGAAAGTGGACTATAGACATAAATGTATATATGTTATACTTTGATGTTTAAAACTTTTGACACAAGTTTGTGTGTGTGTGTGTGTGTGTGTGTGTGTGTGTGTGTGTGTGTGTGTGTGTGTGTGTGTGTGTGTGTGTGTGTGTGTGTGTGTGTGTGTGTGTGTGTGTGTGTGTAATTGATTCCTTGTTTTATACATGTGTTTGTAATTTTTTTGACATTAGAGCTTGGTTATGGTTCTAATATCATGTTATTAATATGTTCTCATGTATGTATGTCTTATTATTTTCTAGAAAATGTGAGAAAATGCATAGTCAAAAAGAATAAAAACTAAAGTGTAAAAAAAATGGCATCTTAAGTAAGTAGATATGAAAATCAACAAATAAAATATATGAAATAAAAATGAATGTAACATACCAAATAAAATTAAAATGAATATCTCAATGTAAAAACCTTCAATCAAGAATTCATAAATCACATTAAAATGTAAGATAAAACAAAACATAAGATGCAAAAACTAACTATGAAAAATGAGATATCCAATTTAAGAAAATATAAATGATAATCAAACATGGATATGAAATGAATTTAAAATAACCAAATGTAAGATAAGTAAAATCTTAAATGAAACAAAAGAGAAAATAAAATTAGTTTAAAAACATCCAACGTAAGACAAGTGTAAACTAAAATCAAACAAGGACATGTAGTGAAAGAAATAAAAGACTCTAATGAGTGAAAAATTGAAATCAATGCTTGTCCTAAAGAAAAATGTTGAAAAACATGACCATATAAAGACATAACTATGATGACAAAGATAGTATGGATAAGAAATCAATGGGAAATTGTGAGGAAGGCCTACTCACAAATTGAAAAGCCAAGAGGTGTTATGAAGTGAAATATAATAGTCAAACCTAAATCAAAAAGATAGAATAAGGGAATATAAATAAGAGTTATGTGATTAGCTAATAATAATATCCATCAAGGGAATATTTGGAAAGATAATATGTATTTATAAGTATGAAATGTGAAACAAGGATGATGTGTAAATCTTTAGCAGAGATAAAACACTCTAATCAAGTGGGAAAGGCTAAGGCATTTTGGCATCAACAACCTAGAAAACCTCACCTAACAAGCATAAGCTTAGGAAAACAAGTGAACTATAAATATCATCACATGAATTATAGATGCATAAAATTTAAAATGAACCTACCTTCCCACAATGTGTTCCCCACTCATTAGGAACCCTTATAAAATTATTAGTTTACTATGAATATGGGATACTTGTGTGATAAATAAGGTGGTACAAGAAAATAAAATAGATAGATATAGAGATCTCTTACTCTGAACTATTGGCCTATTGTGCTCCAATGTACCTCAACTCTATCATGAGGCCAACTATATATTTTGATCTTAAACTAGAATAGAAGGTGTGCCAAGAAATAAATCATGTATTTTGGTGTGATCTAAGTTTTAATGACATTTTAATTTTTTAATTTCTTAAGATATGGATTTGACTCTTTTGTATTTTTACATTTTCCTCCTCCATATGGATTTATAAAAACAATTCATGGATGTTAAATATGAATAACACAAGATAACTACACATATCTAATAAAGAGGAGAATATAAGGACCAAAATACTCAATACCTCCTATAATTTCAACTTATAAAATATTTCAACCTCAAAATTGACTCAAGTGTGCCTCAAGTGAAATCACATGGAAATATTTGCATAAATGGTGATATAGTGAGGGTGTGCTAGTAGATGACCATAAGATGGATATTTTGCTTCATAAGTGACTTGTTAAAATATTGGATATATAAATACATGTAAATTTAAGTAAAATCATATAAATATAAACTCAAATAAGATAATCATTATGAAAAATGGTAATCATGCCACTAAATAATCCATACTAACCTACATAGGGTCTAGCACAAACATTAATAGGATAAATCATCCTAAAAAAAAAGAGCTACAAAATATGCCAAAGAACCACAAAGAAAACTAAGGTTAAAAAATATTCATATGATAAATTTAAAAATATTAAAATAAAAGACCACAATGTCCCAAAAAGAAAATAAGTCAAGTACTAAAAACCTGAAGTGATACCAAGTATCCACAAGGGAAAATAAGGTTAACTATAATATAAAATAAATATGAATATAAATAAAATATAATAGCATCCCAAAAATTAATAAATTGGAGTACTAAAGACCCATAGGTGATACCAAAATCTAACAATATAAACCAATGTTGAATGTAAAGTGATATAAAAATATAATGTAAATATCAAGATAAAAATGAAGTACTAGAAATTAAAGATTATAGTACATGGAAGATATACATAACAAAAATAAAATAAGCTAAAAATAATAAAATTAGGTTAAATAATGTGACAAATTTTAAAATAATTTATATTAACTAATGAATTTTTTTCCCACAAAAATTATAAAATATCTTTATATGCATCATCAATAACATATGCCAAATATCAGTGTAATTAATATCTAACTAAAACCATAGTCTCTTCTACTTTTTTTGAAAATCATGTAAGGACTTCATTTCAAATTAACTCTAAACAAAAATTAAGAGTGATATAATGAAATTACATAGACCATCCTAATGATAATAACATAGGTGAGTAAGATCATATGCCAGTTGTGAAGAAGGAAGTGGGCACACATCTTCTTGTCTAAGTGCTAGTTTTGGTCATAGGGTAGGATACTTCTCAATTTTAGATTTACCTTATGAATGTTTCAAAGGGTCTTGAGGCATCAAATTTATAAAATCTTGAAAATTATATTGAATTGTTTTATACTTGTACATAGAATGTGTAGAACACTCATATCAGAGGTAATACACCTCACTAATTTTTGCAACTATATGTAGGTGTGACCTTTGAAAGTGGAATATTTGGATAAAAAGTAAATTTAACTATTTCAAGATGAAATATATATAAATATTATCAAAAATATCAATAATTAGTTGCATAATGTGTACTAGTCTCATGGAAATAATAAATGTTCCTAGGAGTAGATGAATATGGTAGTCAACTATCCATGTTAGGAGCTTGGATTTATGGAATATATTATTCTAAAAATGTATTATAAGATACCATCCTAAGTAAAATTACCATATATCTTATGAAAATCATAAGCCACTCCTTTTGGGCATATGGGCATGGTGTTATAGCCAAGCTATGAAGAGGGACACAAATCTATCTTCTATGAGTGTCATCAGGGTTATCCATGTTATCAACATCATAAAATAGATCAAAATGCCTATAAAATTGATAATATATTGTAGTAGATTGATCATTAAAAATTATTTGAAGAGTCTATACAATAATAGGTGTGACGTGTGTAATCAAAGTAAAAATCAAATCTATATCAAATCTATAAATGGAAAATAAATAAGGGATGCCAAAAAAACTTTAAGGATAAATATAATTAGGTAAAAAAATATCAACTAAATCAATGGTCAATGAAAATTAACGTTTCTCATAAGAATACTAAATAAAGGAATGATAACATAGGATTTCTACATCCTTGGCTTTGGCATATCTAGACAAGTTTGGGTCATCTAAGGTATATCCATCATAATAATCAAGATTTTTGAGATCTATTTTGAGGGATTCAACCACTATGTCACTATAATATATGTCCTAATATGTATTCATGTGAATGACCACAAAAGTAGGAAACTTATTAGTTGGCCTTTTACAAGAACAAGGTCATAAAGTAAAAAGAAACTAAGCTATACTAGGAGGAAGGTCTAATGTTTTAATTTCTAGGATAATATCATTAGGATCATCATCATCAAAATCAAGTAGGTTTTTTGGTATTTTAACCATAAGCTTGGGGTGATAATTATAAACTTTATTTCAATTGACAAGATAATTAAAATTTTGGTATTCACAAAATGGGATATTAGGTAAAGGTTCAAGGGTAGGTATTTTATAAACACTATGTTCTTAGAATTTTTCAAAATTATAATGGTTGGTATCACCTTATACTTTATATATAACACCCATGTAATTAAACATTATGCATTGGCATGGATATAAGGCTACGACTCTCATGTGATGAGTTCAAGGATGGGCAAGTAAGATGTCATAATATAGATGAAAGTTGAATATCATAACCTTCACGCTAACCATAATGGTAGGTATTGTGTTAGGAATCTAATCACATCCTAATAGAGGCTTTTTTATTTGGTTGAATCCGTTGCACTTGTTATAATTAGATGTAAGGTTGAATTTAGAATATCGTATGGATTTGATAAACTTCAAAGAGGAAACATAATTATTAGATACTTTATTAATCAAGGATTTATTGACTTGTATATCACCTATTTGGACACTAATAAATAAGGAGGTTCATCCACATGAAGAATAATTTTATCAAGGATAATATATGTAATAAGTGTCATGCCCAAAAAATTGTACCAAAACCCATGTAATTTTTTTTTATAAACTCAAATTCAAATTTATTCACCACCATAGTTGTTGTACCTAGAAAATACCTCAAATTGGAATAGGGAAAGGTGAGTTCTTCATGTGGGGTATTACATACTTCCCCCTTTATTAAATCATTATCCTTGATGTGATAAATAAACACAAAGGTTTGAATATAATGCACTTTCAAAGGGCATATCAGCCTATAAATAATGCAACTCAAAATAACATAAAAATAATGAAATTAATGCCTTTTCACCAATTAAATTATTCTCAAGATCTTCGCTTATTCAAGTTTTATAATTATAAAATTTTGACATCTTTTATTATTATTATTATTTATGTAATTGGATTCATTATGAATATAAGAAGCTTTTTAATGTAATACTTGAAATAATGTTTCTTAGGTAGTCCTCATGGTGTCATATTGTCATCTAAATATGTCACAAACTAACCATAACCCAAATAATATATACCTTGTATAATTTTAATAAATAGCATGTGAAAAAATAATAGTATTATGTTGTAATAACACCTTGAAGAAGTTGATTAGTGCACTATGCAAAAATAAAAATTCATCTAAAAAGAGAAATATAAATGTTGTAATAGAAGTGCAAACATTTTTATCTACAAATAACCTCCATAGACCTCCCTGTAAAATCTTACTTAAACCTCCTAAGAAATATTTAATAAATTATTTTAGCTAATTCATGCATATAATATCATAAAATATCCTTGGACTTCCCAATAAAAATTCTACTTACACCTCTTAAGAAGCAATCTAGTATATTGTAACAACCACATCTAGTGGGTTGGAAGCATGGTGTCATGAATAGCTATATTCCAAGCTACATATGTTCCTCCATACCCATAATGATTAACAACATACACATTAAAAACACATATGAAAACAACATTTAAATAGAAATAAAAATTCAAAATTAATCAACTCCATAACATGATTAGATCTAGTGACAAGTGGCCACTAAAGAGAGTCCTAAATAAAAATAATAAAATATTTTAATTAAATTTTAAAGAAACTCAATAATTATAAAAAAAATTATTTATCAAAACTTAAATCAAAGAGAATAAAAAGCATTGTTTTGAAAACAACTTAATATGTAAACCAAATTAAAATAAAATTCAACACAACAATTTCATAAAAAATTCACATTATGGCACTATGTGTCTAAGGAAGGCACTTGAAGGGATAAATAAAAATATAAGCCTCGATTACCTCCTAAAGTTAATATAAAATCATCACTCTCCATATGCCTCCCAAAAGGTTCACAAGGTTTCATCATAGGGTAAATGACAAGGCTTGTCCTTTCAACAACCATAAAGGGCTAGGTGGAGGAACACATCATTCATAAGGAAACCATTGTGCATGAAGATCCCATGGTGATCATGTAACTCATGGTGCGCATACCTAAAATATTTAGGCAGCTACATGTAAAAGAGAAAAGTGGTTTTTTAGATTATGATAAGATCCACTTCCTAGCTCATAACTTGGTTCATACTAATATAAACATGGTTTTATTCCACCCTCAAACACATATTTACCTCAATGATCAATCACTAGAGTAGTGATTCAGGGTTACACAACACAACACATTACATAACAATAGTCTCAGTTAGACATTAAATGTTTTTTTGAATATATGTTACTTTAATCCACATTTACACACAAGGTACATCACAAACACATTTACATTCACAAAAATATAATTTGGATCATTAAGACAAATTTCATACTTATACCAGGACATACATATACTAGGATCATATGACAATGTTGTTTATATAGATAAGGTCCATTATTTTAATAGGTTTGGTACATATATAAAATGATGCAAGGGTTTACATAATATGTTAAAATTACACATGTATATAATCAACTACAAAAGTTAAGGATACACATGTTTGGCTCAAGATACATTGTTTACATTAATTCATTATAATCGGTACAACCACATCACAATATCATATCATAATTTCACTAGTAATATACAAGGATTAAGTGTCATCATCAGTCCAACCAATGTACTTATGTCATCCTTAATGACATCACTAACAACCCTCATCAATCCAACTGATGCACCTATTTTATCCTTAATGGCATTGTTAATAACCATATATCATTGGTGTTGTAAATTTAGTACAATAAGTAGTCACTATACACATATCACCTAGCACCACAAGGGTGTCCCATGAAAATATGCATGTTTTTTGCATCTGACCACTTATGAATCTCAGCTATTATAATACCTTTATGTATAAAAGTATCATGAAATATACTAACCAAACTAAAATTACACATTTTATTTTATGTCTATTTTGAAAGGTAATTGAACCAACCATACTAATTTTTATAGAGTTCTTAATGTTGAACCCAAGATCTGATACCAAAATTTCATGTCAGAAAAATGTTCCAAAACCCTTGTAATTTTTTAAATTTATTTATCTATTTTACTTCACTACCATGGTTGTCTCACTTGGCAAAAACCTCAAATTGGCACAAGGAAAGTGGGTTCTTCACATGTGGTATTAAAATAGGAAATTTTATAGATAAAGTTATATCTATCATATGATTAACATATAAATACATCTCTTTACATTATTTCATGATATTTTTCTTATACCCAAGCAAGGTAGCTTCTTTCCATGTAGGTGGTGGTTAAGGAATGTTCATGTAAAATAAATATAACATAAGGTGGTTTTTCTGTCTTCAATAATTTCTTAAAAAATAAGAAATGGGATTTGAGATAGGAGTCTATAAATATCTTCTATGGAATTCCATTCATCAAGGCTAATATAATCTATACAAGACTATATGATAGAAACTAAGTTCTAAACTTGATCAAATTTGATCATAGATGAAGCTAAATCTAATTATTCCTAATTTTTTTATAAAGTGTATGGTATCCAACATTTTGGTACATTATAGGTAGGATGGGGCAATTGTATTTGCCTAACCAATGTATTTGGTTACATAGAAGCATTAGAAAAAAATTGTATTAAGTTGTATGATATAGTATAATTAAAATTAGACATGAGAACAAACCTTATCAGGTTTGAAAATATAATTGAAATAGAAGACATTATATCAAGTTTGATAATACAATTAAAACTAGATACAATTAAAAAGTGTATCAAGTCATTTGAGACATTTAGACTTAGATTAAAAATAGAATATTGTATCAGGTTGGTTAATATGGTTAAACCAGTAATAAATTGTATTGGGTTGGTTGATATGGTTGTAAGAATGGAAGTTATTATTTATTAAGATGCAATAGATGAAAATTTATGTGGAGGATAATCTTGAACTATTTTTTAATTTGGAGGAATAATATACGTCCTAATAGGATGATCATCAATAAAATAAACAACATGCTTCATGTTGTTCATGTTCACCAAGCTTCATCATTGGAAGAGTGATGGTTAACTATGTTCTCAACAACATTGGTGGTTGGTTATTAATAAGTTTAAGATTTATTAATAGCTTGTTTATTTTGAGTGTGATTTGGAAGAGGGTTGGTATAAATTTCAACGTGAGCATTAGCTTAGTTAAATACTTCAAGCTTGACTTTAGACTCATGAACCTTAGCAACCTTATAATAGGATTGTTAGCATTATTTAATCATGGCTTCATGATCAAAGTTGATACCAATCAAAAAATTAAGAGTTAGATGCTTAGTTTCTTGCATATTTCATGAAACTCACCCCAGTTAGCATGAAACCAACAATTTTTTGGGGTTTCATACCAATTGTTAGTATGATGAGAATTATCAACATCTCTAGATGAGGAACTAGGAATGTGTCTCCTAAGCTCATCAAAATTAATATTTGTATGGAATTCACATGTGTTGAATTATAAAGGAGGAGGAAGAAGCTAGAAGGGAATTCTCATTATGGGTTGAGAGAGGGTCAAGCTCATTTAATCTTCCTTGCATAAATTCATGAATGATTCTCTTAAGATCATAAGTATCAATTACATCATAATTTGTATCATGTTTATTATTAGGTATCATAATAATTTGAGTTCCTAGCTTAGGTTTGGAAATCATGAACTATCTTAAGATATGGTCCTATCATTTATATTATTCTAAGGATTTTGTTAAAAAAGGACCTAATAATGTATTACATTCTAGTGCTCAATGTGGTATTTTAAAGGTGGAATAGATTATCGTCCATAAAATTAATATTATTTTTGTTAGCTAAGGTTTTGCCAAATTTTAATGAAATCTTAGGCAATCTCATTTTTTTCTTGCTTAGAATTGATAAATTTGGCTATTTTTTTCAAGTAAGTCATTGGATTGAAGCTCCTAGACAAATGCATTACTGAAGTCATCCAAGTTAATGATAAATTTAGACTTAAATTGATTATACCCTTATAAATCATCACTAATTAAGGTTTTAACTAATAATTTGGTAGTATCAAAGGTGTTAGGTTTAATTTATTCCTTTAAAATATTAACAAATTCCTTCAGATGCAAAGCAAGATCAATGCATTCATTATAGTAGATCATAGGAGCAATTCAATTCATGCCAATGTCAGTAATGTGAAGGACTAAGGGTTCATTTTTTAGGGTGTTTAATGACTTTGTTAAAAATTTAAGGTTATATAATGAGGTTTTAAAGAGAATATATAATGGGGATAGTGAAAATTTGATTTAGCATTCCCCACTAAACTTATTGAGACCAAGATTGCATTTGCATAAGTTGGCTGTAAAGTTACAAAAATTGACCATTATTTGAAGCTTGTGTATTGAACAAAATCTATAAATTATAATAATTAAAATAATAATGCATTCCTAATCTAATCTAAATTCAACCTAAGATAGATAAATAAAGAAATAAAATAGTAAACATAAACTTATACCTCAAATATGCAAGGTTCCTCCATTGCAATGTAAACTTGATTTTCTCTTCAAAAATGTGGTTGCTCACTCTTCCAATGCAAAGGAGAATGGGAATAATTTTTGTGAAAAAATTGTTTTTTAATGTTTTTATTTACTTTTATTTTCTTATTAATTGGATATAACTTCATGAGCATAAGTCAGGATGATGAAAATGATAGTTATCATGCTTATTTATAGTTTTGTGGAGGAAGATCCAATGTTGGAGGATTATTTAGATATTTTAAATGATACAAATAATCTATGGTGGTTAATGTGTCCTCACCCATGAGTATTATTACCATTTAAAATAGTCGAGAGAAGTATGGAAATGGTAAACTGAATCATCAAGAATGAGTCAAACTTTTTTGACAACTCAAGGGATGACTCAAAGGAGGTTGAGGAAGTTGTGGATTTGTTTGGGACGAGTCAATATGTGAGAAATAATAATGTGGAAGATGTTGGGTAAGGTGTAAATTTTTATTTAATATTTAAATGATGATTTAAAAGTGTGCATAATTGATTAATTTGAATTATCTAATTGTTTGAATTTGGAGGGAGATGTCATGAATTATATTAAGAAGAATGATTAATAGGTTTTAGGTGCATTTTGACACTAAATATAATTTATATGTTTATATTTTTACCCCTTTTAAATATTGTTACAAATAAATACTATTTTTAATAATAGTAGAAGTAGAGCATAGATGATTAAGAAGAAAAAATGTTGCCCCAAATGAATGAAAATAAGAGTGATGATGCCCCCTCAAGGGTTTGTGTAAGAAAATGGATAAATGCTCAAAATATTTGAAAATAATAAATTTATAAAGTGATGTGGATGATTAATAAATCAATTTATTGTAAAATCGATGTGAAACTTGAAATATTTAGTTTATATAAATAGGTTGCCCCTCATTGATTAAAATTAGAGTATTGATTGGAAAAAAATTATGTTATACCATTTGGAGATTTCATGCATACTGATTGCTAATGACATAGGGGTCAATTGAGAAATTATGGGAATATATATCCTAGAAATAATAAGTTATGTATCTAAAAATAAAAATATATATTGATGTTCAAATTATAATGAAAATTTTATGCAGATTGATTATTGCAAGATTTTAATATAAATTCAGAATAGATTGATTGAATGTGTCTTGAAATTTGAAGCAAAATGGATTAAAAATGTATAGAATGGAGGGATAGGGGTAAAATATTTAAAATGGGAAAAAATATAAATAAAAGAGTTGGGGTAAATAAATTCATTTGTGAAAATTTGATTTTTAAAGCTATTTTCTAAGAGAATTTGATTGGAGATATTTTCTCTAGGACTTTGGAAGAAAATGGATGGCATTCCACACCATGAGAACCATGAAGAGTGAGTGAGGAGATTCCAAAGACCTAAGAGGAGTAGGCCTCTAATAAGTGAGATTTTGTTTTTAATTTTATACATTTAATGTCATTTATTAGGGCTTAAATTTGATCGAAACAAATTTGTAGATGAGCTATCTGCAATTTTGGTAAAAAAAAGTTGTAATTTTACTATAGTGAACTGTGAATTCATCAAAATTGAAAGTGAATTCATAGAATAGGGTAGATAAATCATTTCAGGGTTTAAATTAGGAAGAAAAGGTGATTTTATGGTGTCACAATTGTGAAATCATGAAATGTAGAAGAAAAATTGTTAAAATGGGTCATCAAATCATCAGAATGAGGTATGAATTCATTTTAAGGCAAAATTTAAATAGGGAAAGAGAAAAATTGAATGATTGAAGAGAGATATTGTAAAAGGAATTTATCAAAAATGTTTATGAGAGAAGAGAAAACATGAGATTAAAGAGGAAAAGAAGAATGTAAAGAGGAGAAACAAATAAAATGAGGTTGTCATAGGAATAACATGATTAAAAATGTTGATTTTTCAGTGTTTTTTTATTTTTTAAATGTTTTTAATGTAGTGGTAGATAGAATATTATGTTGATAAATAAATTTAAGTTGATACTAATGTGTTTGTGTGTAGGAGGTATTACCATTGCTAATGACATGGGAGTGAAGACCAAGTGCATTGGAGAGGATGGAGAGCTTTATAGAGTATAAGTTTGGGGTGTTAGAGGCTATGGGTTTATCATATATTGTGTAGATGAAAAAGATACAAGAGGATAGGGCTTTATTGATAACACTTACTAAGAGATGGCATAGTGAGATGAGTACATTTCACTTGCCACTAGGGGAGATGATAGTCACATTAAAAGATGTCTATCAGATTCTAGGTATTATGATACAAGGGAGATGAATAAACTTGGGGTAGGGTCCATAGGATATGACATTATATATGATCTTTGGTGTTGTATTGATTCTTATTGTGAGGCACAGAGTGGATGTGGATTATTTTACTAAATTAGAGATGTATTCCTTGACCATTGTTCATATGGATGTTATCAGTGGCATTATGTTACTTGATAAGAGTGGGATATTATGTCCAATTGGGCTATTATACATGATAAGAGATATGATGGAGATGGGTGAGTAGTTTGCATGGGGGGCATGCGTATTATCATACTTATACAAGGACTTGTATCTTTAGCATACTTATATTGGGTGTTCTAAAATATATTAAATTAAATCTAGAAATACTAAGAATTCAACTAATAATTCAAACTTAATATAAGCTAAATTCAACCTAAGATAGATCCAAAAATAAAGAAAATAGTAAACACAAATTTATACCTCAAATATGCAAGTTTCCTCCATTGCAATGTAAACTTGATTTTCTCTTCAAAAATGTGGTTGCTCACTCTTCTAATACAAAGGAGAATGGGCAACATTTTGAAGTAAAAAGGGTTTTTGTATGCTTTTATTTACTTGGGTTCACTTGTGACTTGGATATCACTTTGTTAGCATAAGTTAGGATGATAAAAATGACATTTTTCATTTTTATTTAGAGTTTTCTAGAGGAAGATCCAATGGTGGAGGATTATTTGGATATTTTAAATGATTCAAATAATCTACAGTGGATATTGAGTGTTAGAGGTATAATCATTGAGAGTGGGGTAAATTGATGAGCTTAGATAATCCAATTTCAATTTTAAACCTTTGAAACTCTTAATAAATTATCACAAGCATTCATGAAGAATACACATCATTCATAGCAATGAACAATAAAAACAATGCAAGATCAAGCACATAACACAAGACCTGTGTAGAAAACACTCTTAGGGGAGAAAACCCATTATAACCTACAATTGGACTATTGTCCTATAATAACAAGAACCAATTTAGACTAGCTATAACTGATTAAGGAACTACCATCCCTTATTTAGTGAGACTAAAATCCCATAAGGTGATACAATACATGTCTAGCTTAGCAACCACAACAACCAGACTTTTAACAAGCTTCACCTTGAAAGGAGGATATAACCCCCTAGATTTTGAGTAGCCATAACAACACCTATGAACACAACATCTCCTAAACATTAATTTCCTACCATTCTAATAGAGATATAAATTATATCATCTTTCTTCAGCTCTATGCACTCAAAGCATCTAAAACATCTTTTTGGATCACCCTAGACCTCTTCGCTCATCCTCAACCTAAAATATCATTATTCTGACTTCAAAAACATGACCTAAAATTCATACACATAGTCCTCAATAGTTTTTGATCTTTAACTCATCCATTGGGTACCCACCATTTCCTTTGCTCCACAACACTATCCTCTCAATGAAAATTCCACATACAAGTCTAAAAACCATTTCCTTTGGTTTCATTATATATATATATATATATATATATATATATATGATAAATAGATTCTTGGTCAACCATTAGACTTGCCTTAACACTTAAGTCTTATCTTACATTAATACATGGCTCAATACAATCCTCATAATTTGGTAATAGCATTTATGGGTCACCCTTAAGTAGCTAAACCTTTCAATTAGGCCCTTGTAGCTCTTTATTTTATTATTTTTGGGAAAACTAGTGTTTAGTTTATAAATAATAAGGGGTCTAGCTTAATGGAAAAATATAGTTTAATATGGTAAAATATATATTTTTATCAAGTAAATTACATGAGGAATAAAATTAAACTCATCTAAAAATGGACTAAAATGAATGATTCAAGAGTTAGAAATTGAGATGTAGGACTAGGACACTATCTAGAATCTAGATCTAGCCTTCATTCTATGATTGGATAGGAGCATTGAAAGTGGAAAGTAGTGGCATAGTGGTATGGTCTACCTCTACCACTATTGTCATGAGGATCAAAGCTTTTTGGGTTTTGTTCATCAAGTCAGTGTGAACCTATGTATCCAATTTTGGAGGTTAGAAGTCAACATAGCTCACTATCAGTCTGTTTTAATCTCCAAAATCATGTATTCATAAACACACATGAAAACAACAAATGCATCAAAAGAAAAATGGGGAAAAACTAGGTTAGGGGAAGAGTGATCACATAATCTATAAACCATGCTATCTTGATCACTACCTACATTAACCCTAAGGCTAGGGTCTCAGATAAAATGTAGTTCTCCCTTAGGGAATGTGCATAATCAACATACATGATAGATGCAATAATGACTTTTTCCTAGGCCCTTCCTTGATCAATCATTAAATTCTATGTGTAATTTATAATGTTAAGCTTTACTATTAACTAATTTTTATTATATCTAATGTGCCAAAGTAGTAAGTGCTAGATATAAAATTCCTTGTGAAGTTCTTTATATAGGAGACTCTTTATTTCAAATTTGAGAGCTTTATTTGCATTTAGCCGACATTATAAAACTTAGGAATAAATATAAGAAAGGGGATAAGACTCATTTAGTGAAGGAAACTAACCATTATAACTCAAAATGTCCCTAGACAAGAGTGTTGGAAATGGACACTAGTGGCATCAGCACTATAGTCCAACCCCAGTGCTCTTATCCTACAATCCCAACAACTAGGGGGTGGAAAGAGGATAGAAAACCTAACTTGGATGAGGTAGAATGACTATTTTAAAGGCTTGGGAAAACCAAGAATAGGAAAAAATGTGACTTAAGCATAGAACAAGACCAAAATGAATAAAATAAAGGACATGGCTAAATGTGAACAAAGTTCATATTCTCCAATCAGAGTCTCTTGTGAAAGGACTATGAAAAGACATGATATGTGTGGTTGCTTGACCAATGTAAGGTGTATACATTTTCCCCCCTTTTAATCCAGTGATGTAATGAAATGAAGTACAAGAGTAAAGAAATAAAATAAAATGTGTACTTGAACCTACCTATGTGGAGATAAGTGTGTTGAAAAAGTGTCCAACTCACTTCTTGGCCAGGGAAGTGGATGGAGAGCCAAATAGTGCCTAGATAAAGAAGGAATCCATAAAATGAATGCTCCCTATAATAAATTTGGAAGAATAATCTATATAACTTGGAGAAGGAGGTAAATGTTTGCCCCTATGTTGAATCTAAATAGAATAAGAAATGTTTAGACATCCAAAACCAATGTTTGCCCTCTATCCCATATAAACTCATGTAATCTAGAATACATGTATAGAATCTATATGCTATGAAGAGAAAAATATGTCATGCCCCCACTCTGAATAATCTAAATTAGAACTAATAAGTGCTTGGAGGTCCACAAGCAATGTCTGCTCTTTGTTCCACATAAACTCATGTAGTCTGGGTCTAGGTAATGCTATAGACTAACCACTAAAAATGATCATATAGTCCAACCTAGTGACAACCTAGGTACAACTAAGTGTAATCTAAAACTCTAGTAAATGTATAAGAAGAGAATGGATTGCCTTACCATTCTAATATGTATAAACTTGGATGATGAAGAACATGAACATTTATGCCATACCCTTAAATCTAGTTTGTGATTGATGCATATGTATAGTCTAGAAATATGTATAACCACATGTGAAATGAGCTATCGTACCATGTCCCATGTGCAAAATTGGAGATCAAAATAATGTGCTCTACACTATGCCTATAATATGTTAATTGGTCTTATAATTATGTCATGTTGTAAGAAGTTTGATATATATGAGACATGTAGTAATGTACATGCCCCTAAATCTGGTATCTAGTCTAAATCTATATCAAAGGCATTATGAATCCATATAATCTAAACCATTATATATCTGATTAATCTGTGTATCTATAAACAAAAGGTATGTCCCTTTGAATGTCTTAATTAATGTTGAATGACCCATGTAGTTTGAATCACTATATATCTTGATCGATCTGAGCTGAATCTGATAATTTAACTACTAGATGTGTGAGAATCATGGTGTATCTATAAACTAAAGGTGTATCCCTCTAAATGTAATAATTAATGTTGAATGACTTATGTGATATGAATCACTATATATCTTGATCAATCTAAGTTTAATTTGATAATTTGAATACTAGAGGTGTATGAACTATGTTGTATCCATCTATGAGAGTGGATAGGCATGCTGGATAAGTGTAGGAATAGGAATAGTATGAAGAATGCCCCCATTTTGGGGAGAGGGATGAGATCTATGATAGAGGAGGTTAAGCTAAAATTGATGATTAGTGGCATAATGATAGAAGTAAGGTTGGTATAGTTTGAATTGTTTGAGAATTAATTTGATTGATTAGACTAAGTTGTTTGAAATTTGAATGAGCTTTTGATTGGTTAGGGCTAAATTTTATGTCTAGATATAAAAGAGGTATAGATATGTGTGTGTCATAGTAGGTAGATGATGTAGTAAGAGAGTGAGTCTCATGTGATGTCAAAGGTATCATTGTTATGATTTTATGGAATGAAATAGTTTGTAAAAAAAAGCTATGGGGTTAACATTATAATAAAAATGGTATTTTGCTTTGGATGAAAAAGTTATTTGATATAGGAAATTTGGATTGACTCTTGATTCATTTATGCATTGGCTAGTTTGATATTTTGAGCTCTGGGGTAGGAGATATAATAAAGAGATGAACACCTTCTGCAACCTAGTTTGAGCAATTGGTATCCCAGATTGAGGCTAATGGGGAGGTTACACTAGTAAGTAGATGAAACACATTATTTTTGCTTGTTTAGAAGCCTATTTTAGATGTTTTAGAGCTGTTTTAAGAGTATAAAAAAATTAACTAATTCTAGTGCTCATGTCCCTCCTCCATCATTGTTGTCTAGTGTTTAGCATTATTATTTAGGTTTTGGCACTATTGTCTAGTGCTAGTGTCCTTTTATAGTGTTGTTGTCCACTAAGGCTAGTTTTTTTATTTTTTGAGATGTTTCCTTTTATTATGTAGCTTAGTTATTTTCCTTGGCATGGTTGACTGATATAGATGCTTCTTATTAGTGTTTTTTTAAGTTGAGGTATGGATAAGAGAGTTTTGTAGAGGCTAGGTGATGGAGACCCTAAGATTATTACCTTTGTTAGTTGATGAGAGAGTTGTGATGGATAGGATAGGGTTGGGTCTTGTTTGTGACCTAGGCACTGTGCAGTGGGATAGCTATCTGATTACCATCTTATGTGAGAGGTGAAATATAAACACATGTACTTTTTAGCTTCCTACTAGAGAGATTATAATTACTTTTGAGGATGTGTATAATATTTTGCATTTGCTAGTTAGTGGATGGTATGTGACATTGCAAGATGGCATAGGCACATATGCTATTGATTGTGAATCCTTATATTTTTCTAGTGTTCCTTTAGGTATACATAGGAAAGATAGTGATAAAAATGTACTATTGTTAGTTTTTATGCAGTTAAGTGTTCCACATCTATGAAAGTGTTTGGCTATGTTGTTGGCTTCATTTATTGTTGTGGATGGGAGTGGGTGTTGATTGTATATAGGATGCATATGGTCATACACAGTGTAGAGGTGTATGGTATTGTGTTCTCATGGGGTAGGACTATGCTTGCCTACTTATATAGGGACCTTTATAGGTTTACTCAGGAAACATTCAATGGTGGTGTGAGTGTGGCTACTTTATTACATTTTTGGGCTTATGAGCACATAGTGGTTGTGTAGTCGATGGGATTACTGAGGGAGAGGTGGGCACCTCCATATCCATTTAGAGAGAAGTGGAAAAGTATGTTGGCTATCTGATCTCTTAGGATAGATCACTATAGATGAGTTTTAGATATATTGGTGACTCAAGATATCATATGGATTAATGCAGATGATGTTGGATGCATAGAGGTATATACCACATGGTGGATGAGGCATCAATGGGCTCCATTATATCTTATTGGTAGAGAGGATGACCCCAAGTATGAGGATCCTACATTGATCTAGATGATAAGAGGTAAGCATTGATTAACATTTTAATTGTGTACAAGTTTATGCTTATTTTAGCTTATCTTTAAAATGTATGTCTAACGTAGTGTTTATACTTTTGTGTGTAGGTAGAATGAGAAGTGCTCATTAAAAAGCACCTATTGGGGGAGGAGGTGAAGATGATGGGTTTTGGGAAACCATCATTGAGTCAACACCCTGAGAGCTTACATGACATATTCCTAATGATGTAGTGGAGGAGGGTTTGATAGAGTGAGTGATAGTTATAGCCAACATTTATGCTCATTTGTTTGATAGGTTTATTATAGCTATAGCTAAATATGTTAGAGTAGTGAGAGAGAGAGATGAGCTAAGGGTTGAGCTAGATAGGCATAGGATGCCTCCACCTAATTATGGATCAATGAGTGCATAGATTGTGGATGAGTACATGGATCTTTAGAGGTGGTATGCAAACTTGCACAAGGAGTATGGTTGGTTGTTGGAGTGATATAGTCATTGTAAGAGGCATTCTAGAGAATAAGGAGGTGTGAGATCATTGAGTCCTAGGTTAGACAATGGGACTAGTACTGGAGGAGAGAGTGAGACTAAGAGTGAGGGAATGATGCCCATTTATGAATTATTGTATTTGATATAGTGTATATGTATTTGAAAACTTGGTAATATAAATATGGATGTTTGTTTGATTCTGGTTCAGGTGTATTGCGTTATGGATTATGGAAGAGATTGGTATTGCAATGTGCTAATTAGAAATAGTTGATCTAGTATTGATGTTTAAGGTTGTATATGTTTGGTAAAATGGTATTTGGGATATGTGATTTTATTATTTTATTGATAAGTTTTTTGCTAGCTTGTGATTTTGAATTGTATGTAAGTAAAGAATTTTATTTGGTTTGCAATGATATGAGAGCAAAAAATTTGTTGGTTTTGCAATTGGGAAATTGTTGGGATAAATTGAGGTGGCTTGGGATTGGTAAATTATTTGGATGGGTTGATTTGGCTTAGTGTTGGTAAAGTATGATTTTGTAATATCTAGATTTTCGATAGGCTATTTTTTGGTTATGGATGGTTATTAGGAGGTAGGAATGTTAGTTTTTAGTATGTGGGGATGCAAGATAACATGCTCTAAATATTACTTCCCTGAAAGTGGCTCAAGAATATAAAGGCTAGCTATACCTTTGGCTCCATCATTGCCCTGTTAAATGAAGCTATAAACTAATACTGGTATGAATGTCCATTGTATCACTCTATGTTGTATCACAATCTAAACCTTGATGGCCAATTAAATAAGTGTCTATACTACTCATTCTATTTAGGAACATGCTTTGTATCTGATATTATCTATTGTGTACTAACTATATCTAGATATGGAGATTCTAAAAAATGTAATTTTATTGGATGTACAATAAGAACTATGTGTTGTGAAGAAGGCTCATGTATCCATAATCATACACCATATGGACTATATTGTGATGTTTATTACTAGGCCATAGATCAAGCTAAAGTTGAAACCTATGATGGGGTATCATTTAATCTTAATCTTAATGGATTGTTACATGAGATACGACCCAAGAAATCTAGCCATAGTGAATATTTCTCATCAGTAGTACTATATGATGTGGGTTAATTTAATATTAATCATATCATATTATTACATGAGATAGGACCCATAAAATTTATATTTAGTGAATATTTATCATGAATAATACTCTATTGTGGTGCCTGTGACTCTACTAGATATGTATATGGAACTGCACTATGTACTCCACAGACTATAGTGTTATATGTAGGTTGTTTTCATTGTATGGGTTTCCAAACCTTTTGAATAGGTGAAGTAAGAGATATCATATGAGGCTCTATCCTAGAACCTACATTTCTCTCATGATGAGTGACTGATGATTCCTATGAAGAAATGTCATAGGATCACTCAGTCATGAATGAATGAGGTATATGGTTCCATGGTGGAGGAGATCTCAGTGTCCCCTATGTGAATGTTATGATGCCATTAACAACACATATATTTATGTAATCTTTGAGTCCATAAAAATCATTATCTCTATGTCCATGAATATCGTGATAGTTAAAAAAGGGACGATGTGGCTATTTTTATAGGATATGTGGATCCTGTCAATGAATACAAGGTAATGTGATTAACCTCCTATCTAATAGTGTTGATAATATGGCACATGGTCTATCTTAATCTGAATCAAACTATAGTTTTGACTTGTTTTTATTCTCTATATTTCATACTTTAGGTTGTGGTATTGAGACTATCTCTTTATTCTTAATTAATTATTTTTTTGGTTATCGTCTCCTATCTTGTTTAGGACATGGTGGATGATAAATGCTAGGAGTTGTAGATACGAATATGAAATCTAGAGTAATCCATTCAATTTAATCTACCTCAATCAATCCCAATTTATTTTCCAAAGCTAGAGCTGTATAGCATAAGTGCTTGAAAGAAGACTCTATTTGATATAGTATATTTTTGAGGAGAGGTTAGCAAATCCCCTTAATAAAGATATGTTGAATCTATAAATCTATTTGTTTGTATATCAATCTTAACATGTGATTCTTGAATTGTAGTATATAATCACTACCTAGCTCTAAAGTATTTTGATGTAAAGTTTCAAGTTTCTCATATGTAACACAAGGGCATGTGTTTATTATGTAATATCTAAGAAATGCTTCATCTAATTCATCATATGTGTGCAAGGAACCAATAGGGAATAGATGAAAGAACCAATTCTTTGCTTCCCCCACTAATGTCTACTGGAAAAAATTTAGTAGAATAAAAAGGACTTGCATGAAATGGAAAATCCCTTTGAAAGGATTGAAGGTGTATAAATGGATCTCTATTTCCATCAAAGTGAGGCAATGATGGTATCTAGAAATGCTTAGGCAATGAAGCTTTTATGAATGTCTTCATAATTAGGTCACCATTTAGATCATTGGCATCCATCCAAGACTTATAAGCCTTATTTTCCAAGGTAAGGAGATGTACTTGGTATTGTAATTCACCAATTGCATGCATCAAAGAGAGAATCTCCTAGGATGGTACATTAGCATCTTGAAGTGGTTCATTTAAGCATTGAATTTGATTGTTAATTTTAATGATGGGAACACTACATTTAGCAATTAAATCATAAAGAATGGGTGTGCTCACTTGAACCTTGGGAGTAATGGTAACTTGGACCTTAATAGAGGGATATTAGATACCATTATCTTTAGGTGAATAGTGAGAACTAGGTTCTACTGTAGTTAGGGGTGGCTTTAGAGATTCACTAGTATCTTTATGTTTTAGTGTATCACATTATAATTGAGTAGAAGATGTGTTATTAGCATGAACATGTGCATTATTTGGAATAGAATCATACATAGAAGTAGAAGAAAATTTTTGAAGTGAATTATGGTTGAGAGGAGTGAGAGAATAGTTATAAACATGAGACGCATATTCTTCTTCACTATGTGCATAATAATCATCATTGTTCCATGCATTGTCATCATTATCATTGTAGACACCAAAAAATTATACATTTATAGTTTTCAAGGACTAAATGCCTTGGGATACCCTAAAAATTATTAAACCTTTCTAAAAACCCCTTAACCCAATTAAATCACTATTCTCATAGTCACAAATATCATTCAAAATCACTATTTAGAAGTACTATTCACCATCACTATTCACTATGGGACCCACTATCACTATTCATGATGACATGGTAAGTGACATGGCATGTGATTTAGAGGTGATATGGCAAGTGGCATGGCTTAGAAGTGATTTGGCTTGATGTGGGGCATCATACCCCACTTGAGACCCTTCCCAAAGTGCTTGATGACCTCATTCAAGCAACACAAGGCCCCCCTTGAAATGTGTTGAATTTTTCCCTTACAAGGTCATTATTCGACATGTATTTTGTCTTCCCACATGAAATTAGACTTAAAAAAGAGATACCTACCTCTTTAAGACTTTGGGAAAGATAAATGGCACCCATTTTGACCTTTTAGCCTAAATGGAGGCTCATTAACCCAAATGGGAGACTTTCCAACCCACACAAAAATCCCCACCAACCTCACCTTGGAATTTTAATCCACCACATGGAAAATGGTACCACATTTGGTGCACCACCCCTTTAAGTGCTTATGTGAAATCAAGAAATGATGGGGAGAAGTCTTTAAGCCTCATTTAAACCTATGTGCATGATTTCCATTCAAAATTGGAGGATCACCAACCTAAATGGGAGAATTTATAACCCACATGGGAATCCTCACCCACCTCACCTTGACTAAATCATGAGCCCACTTGGATAAATTCAAATTGATTCACTATTCCTCTATTTTGGCATGTATCTTCACACAAAAATGCTACAAATACCCTCGTCTCCTTCACTCAAGGTTAAATGGAAAGTTAGTCTTTTGTTCTTAGCATATTATTACAGGTTTTTTTAAAGGAGGTCATCATCATCTTGGAAAAACAAATTTCAAAGTAATGAATCTCTGCCAAAAAAAATTCAAGCTTTATCAACATTCAACCATCATCAACATCTTCAAGCCACTTCAACAACATTGAATTAATTTACTTTGTTTTGTAATTTTAGTTCTTTCTTTATTTCCCTTTGGCCTTATCTTTTCTTAACCTACATAATATTGATCCCTTAAACTCTTCTTATTCATCCCATTCATCCTATTTAATCCCTTTTGCTATTTCCATTTCATTTTCCCCCTTTATCCCATTCACCTCTTTGCCCCATTTACCTCTTTTCCCTCTTTGCCATCTTTACCTTTCTTTTTCCTTTGCCATATATACTTACTTTACTCATTTATCTATTCATCCCTTTGTATAATTTCATCCTTGACCATCTACCCAAACCAAAAAAACAATATTTTTTACCCTCACCACTTTACCAAACCAAAACCATAACCTTTACCAATTTTCAACATTAGTATTAATCAAACTATTGCATTCATTTAGTTATCTTTTGCAAAGAATTTAAATTTATTGTATAAAATTTAGTTATTTGTTGTTTTAGTATCATTTATTTTCAATTTTTATGTAAAATCTACTTGTTTTATCATTCCAACTTAATTGTTTTGAATAATGTGGATTGACATCCTCCTACAAAGCTTTTGCTTCTAGGATCTAACTCATGCTAGGCAATCCACCCAACTACTTGTCTAAAAAACAAGTTTTTGTGGTAGTATTTTATTATTTACAAGTATTATTCCCTAGCCAAAGAAGATTTCTATATAATCATCTGGATTCAATGTGTGCACTTTAACAGGTATTCTTTGACACCCTTCATTCTTAGTTTCTTTCTTTTCAAAAAACAAAAAAGTAAGAAAAGCAAAAAACTAAGAGAAACATTTTGGCATGCCCAATGGGACACTTGAGTTTTCTTGGGTTTATAGATGTTGTAATACATGTATAATTTCATTAGAAAAAGTAATTTAGCTACATTCTATGAAAATTAAGCTTTCTTTATTACTTAATTAAAAAAAACATAAGTTTTAGTTGCATTTTTAGAAAAGTCAAAGTTTATTTTCCTTGCATCTTTAAAATAAATAAAAAGAACAATCATCCTAAGATTAGGACTTGGATTTTCATCTCTCATTTAGATTGGATTTAGATATTTTATATGCATTTAAATAAATCTAAAATTTTATTTTGGGTTTAAAACAAACACTTTGCATCCATTGAATTTCTTGTTGATCTTAGTTCATCTAGTAACTAGGAGGAATATTAATTTTATCATTGCTTTCACTTGTCTTCACACACTACACCAAACCAATAAATAATAAACACATCAAAACAATACTTGAGATAAATACTAACTAGGATTTCATCACCTATCAGAAACCTTACACCTTTTGACTATCCCACTTGGATTTCACCACCATGGGGAGAACCAACTTAGCGCTCTAGTTGAGTATAAACTATGGACTCGGTATATCTTGGTTAAGCACCCGTCACCCTTATCACTTAAAAATTATGAAGTGAGGGGGTAGGATCCAATACCAAACCATGTACTAAATTTCAATACGTATCTTTCTTTTGAGTGCTGAAACAACTTGAAACCAACTATAGCTTGCCTTTTTAGTACCTATATCAAACCAACTTCCCCTCCACACTCTTTAAGGCATAAGCCAAAAATGATTTAAAATTAATCCTAGGATAAAGGCATTTATAGTGTTTGTGTTGATTACTTTGAAATATTTTTTGTTATTCTTATTTGAGTTGAGAGCTTCACCTTTTCATTCCTTGTTTTGTCATATGGTCACTACCAGATAACAACTTGAAAATCAAGTTAATCAACCCCCATATTATTCCACACCTATGGAATATACCTTAGACATTAAGAGTTCCCCTCATGTTGAAATTTACCCTCCTCCCTCTCCTTCTAGGGTCCTAATCATATCTGAAGGATATCCTAACTTTTATACCTTCCTTGATAATAATCAGGTGGCTTTATAGCACTACCTCAATACCATGCCACATTGTACCCCTTTTGCTTCAGTTTCCTCTGCTAAATCCCCTCTTGGCATGCCACCCCACCTTATGGTGGGTACCACTTCAACCCAACCTTTTTTGACCCATAACT
This sequence comes from Torreya grandis, assembly GCA_037957365.1. Lineage (NCBI taxonomy): Eukaryota > Viridiplantae > Streptophyta > Pinopsida > Cupressales > Taxaceae > Torreya > Torreya grandis. The sequence goes on from JARHVA010003024.1 coordinate 2,006,948, forward strand.
CTTCTAACATCCCATCCACCCAAACCTAAACCAACATTCCACCCCCCAACTAAACACTTCCTATCACACCCCAAGTGGGTTCAACGCTAGCTTTAGTCACCTACACCCCACCCACTATGGAATTATCCTCCACTCCTAATTCCATCATCCCTTTAGTAGAAATAAATACCTCAAACATAACCCAATCTCAAAATCTAGTGCTCTCCATACCACAAACACTTCCCCATATAAGCACTTTGGTCACTACCCACATTAAACCAGCTAACCAACTAATCACTTCGATGCCACACATAAACCCCCCAACTTAAACCTTCCAACACATACCCATGACATTTATCAATATATTCCTAACACATAAGTGTACATATCTTCACCTTCCACCCAACCTTACGTGACCTCACACACACACACACCTAACATCATCCCAACCATTCACTAGTTATTCTCATGTCACCCAGCCCCAAGAAAACATGTCATATACCTATCTAACCTAACAACCCTAAAAGGACTTGGTTAAGATGCTAATGGAGAATATGACTACCCTTGATTCATCCATCTTGAGATCATATAACCTTATCTCTTATGACTAAATTTGCAATGAAACCATCCATTTATCCCTCTTCGACCATATCCTCTATAATGGGAATTGCCAAAATTCTCTAAATTTCAAAGCAAAGAGGACCCCCAACGACATTTAAGAGAATTTTGCATGCATGTTACTTAATTTCCCATGATGATGATCTCCTCCTTTTTACCTTTCCTATGTCCTTATCTAGACCATCATTAGATTGGTATAGTGCCATCCCAAAACACTCCATCTTCTCCTTCACCCAACTAGCCCAAAATTTTTTGGATCATTTCTCAATCAATATATCTAGGAAATTTTCTATTACTGACCTCTACTCCATTTGACAATTTTAAGATGAATCTATTGTTGATTTTGTGGCTCATTAGAGGAGCCTAATCAACCAAATTTAATTTTCATTTCCTTAACATGAGCTTATAGAGCTCTTTACTCAGGCATGTGAAAAACACATCTCATCCACTTTTCATGTCCAAAGATTTTGGACATTCAATGAAGCTTTTACCATGTCTCACAAATTATAGAATAGAGCCATTGATGAGGGAGGATTAAAGTTAAAGAAAAAAAACCCAACTTATCAAACCAATGAGCCCTCTCCTTCCAAACTAAACAACATAACCAATACCAATTCCAAGAGCAAATCCACTGCCAACTCTATTATCCTTAAAGCCACACCTCTGCCATCTACCAACCAATATAACCTAAGGAATCAAACCTTTGACCCCTTCAACTATTCAAATTGAAACCAAAATAACAAACTTGGAATAACCATAAGCCATTAACTCCACTTGGGGAGCCTTATACTTCCATTTTGGAAAAGTTACTAAAAGCCAAAATCATCCAACTTCCACCAATTAAACCACCCTAACAGATTGATACTTCTCTCCCCGTGCCCAGTTGGTATAATGAAAATGACCATTGTGTTTTTCATTGAGTCATAAGACATGACATCAACAAGTGCAATACCTTTAAATACTTTGTCTAATTTCTCATTAACAAGGGGGAGCTCACATTGGATAATCCTAATACACCACCGAACCAATCCCTTGACATATTCCAAAAACCTTTCCCTAATCATGCTCCTTCTACCCCTCATCATGAAAATAAACCTGAATCATCTCATGAGGCACATATTATTAATGTGGTTACTAGTGAACCCATTGATAAAGAAAATGTTACCTCAACTACTTCTTTCCCCATTCCCCTATTGGAAGAAAAAAGACTGCCTTTTATTCCTTTAGACACCCAAACAAAGGAAGCAACCCTATCTATACCTCCATTGAAGATACCACACTTGCCTCTCCTATCTCAGAACCATCCACCCCCTCCTTGGAAGATATCTCACAAGAGAAGATGACTCCATCTACCTAGCCTCTAATTGTAAAACCTTCTATCAAAGGTCAAGATAAAGGTAAGGGAACCAAATTAGAACTTTTAACCCCTTCTTTGATAGACCAACCTAGCCCCTCTAAACCAACTAAAACCTCTACCCAAGCAACCAAAACCCCTTCTAAATTGTTTGACCCTCAAACACCTAAACTCACCAAGATAACTAAAGTGACAAAATCCCCTCCAAAACTAATAACTAAAACAACCAAAGAGGTAAAATCACCAAAGGGCCCAAAACCATAGATTTTACCTCCTTTAACCTTTCCCTCCATTTTGGGTCCACATCCCTTTACCTTAAACACAAAATCCACTATTTTTACCAAAACCCCACTACCTTTATTGGTCACACCTTCATACTTGCTCTCTAAAACACCTTTCCCCACTACAGTAATAATCCCTGAGTTACCTACCTTACTATCATTTATCTCTAACTCAACAACCACCTTACCCAAACCAAAACTATCAACCAATTATACCACTTTATCCAAGACACCTATCACCAAACCCATGTCCCCACAACATTCTACTTCAACACCCAAAACAAAAACCAATAAACCTTTACCACCTTTAGCCAAATCTTACTTGACCATCCTTTAGCAGTTATTACAAACTTCTTCCTTGATCTTACCACCCATCAAACCCTTTGACCCTTCACATACCAAACCCTCTTGGTTTAATGATAAATTTATATGTGCATATCATAGGGCACCAAGACATGACATTGAGAACTGTAAATCTCTCCAAACATTGGTTCACAAATTGTATGAAGATGATGATCTATTATCAAAGAAACCTCCTTCATCCCCATTACTAATCCAACCACCTACTCAACCCATCTGATCTTTGGTCTTGCCCAAAAGTGAAGAGGAGGAACCAAAGCAACCATCCAACCCAAAGAACCCCCTTATCCACACTATTCACATGGTTTCTCGATCTCAAGCCCAATAAAAGGATAAAGGGAAGAATAAGGCATCCATTCCTTGGACTTACCACTCCATGAACTCCCAAGCTAATAATACCCAACCTTCTCCATCTTCAAACAAACCTAAGGTGTCTATCTTAGGGGCCTCTCCATCTAACCTTCCATACCCTAACCCATATGTAATATCCATCTAAAAATCTATCCTTAAGAAACTTCACAAAACTCCAACAAAGATGAGCTTATATGAGTTAATCTCTACCTCTTTCCATCACTATCAAGTACTCATAGAGGCTCTATAATCCATTGAGGTCTAACTCGATGATCCTCAACCTCTAGCTACTTTTGTTGGTACCCTTCAAACTTCCAACCTTGTCACCTTCAAAAATTTAGAAATACCTTTTGTTCATTCAGAGGATCCTGATCCCCCTCTCTTCATTACAACATATATCAATCAAACTTGCATAAAAAGGGTGATTATTGATGGGTGATATATCATCAATATTATCTCCTCCCATGCTTATGACCAGCTGTAGTTACCTAAAAACATCATGTATGAAAGCTTAGCAGTTCTTCATTCTTTCAATGATACTATGGCTACCACTTTGGGCACAATTATCCTCCACATTTATGTAAGACCTCATACTATTCCCAAAATATTTTATGTTATAGAGGGGGAGTTTCAATACAACATTTTACTCAGACACCCTTGGATTCATGACATGAGTTGTGTCTCTTCCACCTTACATCAGTGTGTCAAATTTGAACATGAAGGGCAAGTTGTGACTATCCAAGCTAACCCTAATCCTTTTACATCTTGAAATATGACATATCATCCCAATGATGTCCTTCTTCCTCTTTTATCCACCACATAACCTTCTACTAAAAAAACAACCTCACCAGCTAAAACCCATAGCATTTCCACACCTACTATTGATGAAAATTCTACTAGCTCATATATCCCCTCTTCCTAGATTCCTATAGAAGACCCTATGACCACCACATTTCAACATCTTTCTTTTAGGGAATATAGACTCTTAACCTTAGATGCCTTCCTTACCCCATAAGAATACGGGAATCTTAGACATGACCCTTATTATGACCCTAACATTAGAACCATCATCCCCATTGATCTCCCTAACCATCAAATAAATTTCATTTATGGGGGACTTGATCAGCCACTTCCAGCCCCTACCACTACATCATCCATCCAACCATTTACCTCTAACTTTTCCTATCTTAGCAAACTAGAATTTGCTAAGTTATATCTTCATATATGTGTTTGGAAAGGATTTAGCCTCGATCACTATGAACAAGGTCCTCATGATTTACCCTATTTCAAAACTTTTTAGCCTCATGAGTCATTTGACCTTGGGTATAAACTACCTCAAGAATCTACCAATTCACCCAAACCCATTGCCACCATAGAGGAAGGTATCCCATCCTTGCCAACCCAATCACTTTCTCCATTTGAAGACCCTGATATCATCCCTCCTAAATTTTTTTATCAATAATGTAAGTTTGGCCCCTCTCATCTACTAAAAGAGTGGCCAAACCAAGGTCCTTGTACTCATACATCTTGAAATGGTAGAGAATGATTCTCCCACCATCAACACCATCCAACATCAAGATGATGATTCCATTCTTACCCACCTAGGTTTAGGAGAGTATTTTTTCCACAAATCCCTTTTTCTTGAGGCTTGGACTATGTTGAATGAATATACCATTGATATCAACTTGGGCACTCCAAATAACCCCCACATTATCAAATTGGGCCAATCATTAAATACCAAAGAACTTCAAGATTTCTCCTCTTTCCTCCAAGACTGTAGCATAGCCTTCACTTGGTCTTACAATGATATGCCTATGATTGACCCTACCATTTCTATCCATAACATAGTCACTCACCATGATATTAATCCTATTAAATATAAACTTTGATGCATGCATCCTCACATAGCCCTTCTCATCAAAGAAGAGCTTTAGTGTCTCTTATCTGTAAACTGCATTCAACCCATTAACTACCCCCAACGGGTATCAAACATCATACCTATCACCAAAGCCATTGGGGGTATATACATTTATGTTAACTTTCATGACCTTAACCTCACCTACCCCAAGGATGACTTCCCTCTACCTAGCATTAACCAACTTGTTGATCTTATGAACAGCCATGAGATGTTATCTCTCATGGATGGGTTTTCAAGTTATAATTAGATCTTGATTGCTCTTGAAGATTAACATAAAATTACCTTTACGACCCCTTAGGTAACTTTCTACTATAGAGGCATGCCTTTCAAGTTAAAGAACACTAGTGCAACCTACCTATTGACCAATTTTTGGTCCTACAGGATAAAATTGGGTACCCCCTCCTTTTTCTTTGTAAGAGTCATTCAATCCATGTTCTACCTAGTTCATCCCTTAGTTACCTTGTGCAAAATGTTCTATATCAAACCATTTCCCATGAAAAAAACAAGTGTTTTCCTCTTTTGCATTTTGGGTTTGTCAAGTGACTTTACTTGTGAAAGGTTTATAAGATAAATTAATTATAAAACTTGATTTGGTCTTGACAGACCAAATTAGGTTTTTCAAACAACTTTACTTGTAAAAAATTCATAAGTCAAGCTACTAGATAGACTTTATTAGGTTTCCATAGTGCATTATGGGTTTTATAGACCACTCTATATGTAAAAATTCAAAATTAAAGCCACTTGTAAACCTTGATTTGGTCTTGCTAGACCAAATTAGGTTTTCCAAATGGCTTTACTCATTTGTCTTATAAGCAAGAGTCAATGTCAAACCCAAATTAGAAGCTTGTAGGAATTCCAAATTGGTCTATCAAGAAGGAATCAGGTTTAGAAAGTGCCTTGATTATAAAACTTTATGAGTTGACAACCTAAAAGAACCTAATTTGGTCTTGGATGCTTTGAAAGGCAAGTGAATTACTTCAAATGGCTTTTCATCAACAAAATGGACAAAGTGGAAAAGTTGAAGGGTCATTGAAAAAGTTTTGAAGGGAATTTTAATGTGTCATGAGCCTTTACAAGGGGCACCAAGCAAGAAAGAAAGAAAGAAAGGGAGAGATAAAAAGGAGGAAGTAAAGAGGAAGAAAGAAGAAAAATTAAAAAACCTAGTGGAAAAGTGACAAAGGCAAAGGCCTGAGAAGGAGTAGAAGACTATCAAGAGATCGAAGGCCCGATAAGTATAGATAAGACAAGAGGAAATTAGGAAAAGATAAATCAAAATAAAGAGATAAAACATGGGTAAAGACAAAGCAAAAAAGACAACTTGAAATAGTTCCAGTTGCTATTAAAGATAAAGGGTAGAATCAATGACCACTTAGACCAAGATAAGTGGCATAGACAACTCAATAGAAGGCATTAATATATTTAGGTAGAATATATCTACCAAAATCCAATAAATAGATTCATTTTTGAACTATAGATACTAGCATCCAGTGTTTTCATGCCAAACCATTAATGTGTAACCAAGTCACACCCAGGCATTGAAGAAAGCATAGTCAGATACAACAAATTAGAATGGCCTTATCAGTTATTGGAATGAGTTTTCCCATGATTTTTTAGCCTAAGGATAGTATAATTTGTGGTTGAACATCTTTAACATGGCTCTCCCATATGTATTTTGAAGGATATGGCAGCAGCATCGTCTCTTGTCTCAGAAGTGTTTAACTCAGTATGGGTTTCCATTCCTTGATTTATCAGCATCTTATTTCCATCTCTCTATATATTATAATTTCTCATTTGAAAAAAAATCTCTCAGCTTGTATGGTGAAGCCCTGTAGGAATTTACCTTGAATCAAACATAGCATTTTACCTCCATTTGAGTTTACACTTTTGCATATGTCTATGGTTTTGATCTTGTGTCAAGTCATTTTATTTCATGCTTTCATAGTTTTAATCTAACATATCTAGTGTAGTATGAATTCTTCTCTTGTAGGTCAATAAGAAGTGTCCATAAAAGAGTATAGTCACATGTGAATAGGTTTTCCATAGTGTGTCTTAGAACACCTCTAGTAGTTCTCCCTCCCTATATCTCTATAGGACCCCTATTGAAACATTGATGCAGGAAAGGTTCTCATTTGAATGAAGTGTATGTTTGTTTCTCTCTGGTTTAAAGTGTATGTCAAAGCTGATTAGACCAACCATTTTAGTGCATCGCCACTTTAGTTTAGGTTCTAATTTCTATTATTTCTCTCCCTTTTCAACCCCCCCATTATTAGCAGTACTCAAGGTGTATCAATGAGAGCTAGCCCCTAATTTAGAGATTAATTCCTCACATTTTCCACCCACAATAAGAGGGATGTCTCCATTATGTCACATGGATCAAGAGAGTTAAGCCTCCCTTCATTGGGTGTAATCCACCATGTTAATAATTTTTCGCACACCTAGTGGGACAAGTTTTTTATCCAAAGAATTAAAGAATTTTGGCATGTTCTTCAACCAACCAACCTTTGGAGGATTTTCACCCAACAACAATGGTGACTCTAAGTTGAATCAGTTGGTTAAGTAGTCTTGGTTCCATCAAGAAATCACTTTTTGGTATGTATAATCCCATTTCTGAGTAACATGGGCCTTGTATTCCTTTATATAGTTTTGGTCAAGCTCAAGTTATTCATGGAATCACCTCAAGCAACTCTCCTATTTACCCTTCACCTAGTTTGAGGGAAACAATGCTAGAGTTTGAGAATCAAGTGATGGAGATAGATAGATTGGAAGAGTAGAATAGATATCAACAAGAGCTGATGTATAAAGAGGAGTGTTTGTTTAAGCAAGCTTATGCCTTGTAATCTATGAAGGAGGAACTAGAAAGATGGAAGAGTCCATTCATTCAAGTCAATCAGCCTTGCATTCCTTTTCCCATCCCATATTATCCTCCTCCTACTCAAAATAAATTCCCCTTTTGTATGCCAAATCCTTTCTACAAAATAGCCCTTGCTCACCAAATCTAATATACTAGCTCATCTAATGCATTAACCACTCCGGCTCTTAATCCTTTACATCTAGATTTCTAACACCAAAGGGCATTAGAGTATCCTCCCATGGAAGCTACCCACCTTAATTCCTTGGATTGTGAAGCCTCCTTTGAAAGAAGTCACCCTATGTCTCTTGGAAAGCAACACGCTTCTCTGCAAGTAGCTCTTCTTATGTATGAATAGATCCTTCTTGGTCTTCCTCAACCTGCTCAAGTATTTTAGCATGGTGCCAAGATTCCAAGCTGGATAAATTTCTATCATGAACTAGCCTAGGACCTTGAGGAGAATGAAGTTTCTACCTATCCCTGAGAGAAGAGTTCTAGCCCCAAATGGAATCATGGAGTAGGAAAAAAGAAGAGAAAGGTTTTGCTCAAAGCCTTGAAAATGATGAAGTTGCTCCTACTCATCATGATGATGCTCATGATCTCTAATAAAGGCTCTTCCAAGAGAATATAGCTAAGTAGATTGTATCATTAGATTTGATAATGAGGTTCCTCAGCCAAGGTGTGGTGGATGGTTTAGACTAAGTAGAAGATCCTACATCTAAACACACCCCATCTACACCCCTTCAAGAGAGTCATCAAGCCATATCTAATGTAGATGAATTTTTGGCCAAATGGAAGGAAGAGAATCATTTGATTCTAGTTCAAGGATTGTCTCCTCTTCCACATGAGTTTATCCATCAACCCTCTACTTCACTCCTCAAGGAGGAACCTATTTTGAAAGAGGCAACTGAAGAAGAGAGGATCTAATTTGTAGTTTCCCAAAAGGCTCTTGTGAGTGATAATTAGGAGGAGATAATAACTGATACTTCCTTTGAGAACATCACCAAAAATGTAGAATACTTAGGTCATGCATACATGTGGATGTTCTAGTAATATGAAGAAGAGGTTGACAAACTTTATTTATCAACAATGGATGATGAGGAATGTAAGCATGGTGAGCTCTCTCCCCCCTTGTTTGATAAACTTCCTTGTTATTTTGATGAGGATAATGTCCATTCCATGGGACCTAATTTGGAGGAGGATTATAAGCATGTCTTTGAGCATCCAGAGACTCTTATTTTTGAGCAGGTAGAGGAGAGGCCTATGTATTTTGATGGAAACTTTGAAGAAGAAAGATTTCGGTAAGATGGTGATGTTCCCTAAGAAGAGAAAGCTATTTGTGATCTCATTCTAGACATCATGATAGTCACCATTCTTTAAAATATCCATGATGATGAATCAAAGGGTCAACTTGATAGGATCCTCAATGAATCAAAAGGGAAAAAGTTGGCCCATGATGCATACTAAGGGGGATATGAGGCAGATGAGGCCTATGGTGATGATCTAGAAACCATTGTTTTCATGATGAAGTACACTAGCATGGGGCAGCCTTAAAATATCAAGATGAATACATATATGTTGGAGGCATGTTTGACCCTGATCCACTTAGATACAAGCCAATTAAGATGACAAGCAAGAAGAGTAAGTCACCAAGCTTCTATTCCAATCAGCTACTTATCTGACACCATAAGTTTTCTTGCCATGAAGGAGACTTAAGAATTTTTCCCTTTGATCCAAGAGGGAGGCAAATGTATCTATTTAGTTGTACATAGTACTTTTATTTTAGTTGTGTTTTCTTTATTTTCCCTAAGTGTTGTTGCACATGTGTTTGAAGTAAATTGTTGTTGGTTCATAGGTCCTTACAAGGCTTTTGTTAACTTCTCCAAGAATCATCCTAAATATATGCCCAATGGACTTAGAGGCTACCATTCTTCCCAAGCATAACAGGCATGCTTCCCCTATGAGTCACCAAATGTGTTGACCAATTTTTGGTCCTACAGGCCAAAATTGGGAACCCCCTTCTTTTTATTTGTAAGATTCATTTAATTCATGTTCTATCTATTTCATCCCTTAGTTTCCTTGTGTAAAATGTTCTCTGTCAGACCATTTCCCATGAATAAACCAAGTATTTTCCTCTTTTTCTTGCCAAGTGCATTTTAGGTTTGTCGGGTGACTTTACTTGTGAAATTTTTATAAGCTAAGTTACTTTCAAAACTTGATTTGGTCTTGAAAAACCAAAATAAGGCTTCCAAATAACTTTACTTGTAAAAACATCATAAGTCAAGCTACTAAACAAACTTGATTGGGTCTCTATAGTGCATTCTAAGATTTACAGACCACTTTACTTGTAAAAATTCAAAAGTAAAGCCACTTGTAAACCTTGATTTGGTCTTGCTAGACCAAATTAGGTTTTCCAAATGGCTTTACTCATTTGTCTTATAAGCAAGAGTCAATGTGAAACCCAAAGTAGAAGCTTATAGGAAGTCCAAATTGGTCTATCAAGAAGGATTCAGGTTTACAAAGTGCCTTGACTGGAAAAATTTATGAGTTGACAACCTAAAAGAACCTAATTTGGTCTTGGATGATTTGAAAGGCAAGTGAATTACTTCAAAGGGCTTTTCATCAGCAAAATGGACCAAGTGGAAAAGCTGAAGGGTCATTACAAAAGTTTTGAAGGGCATTTTAAGGTGTCATGAGCCTTTACGAGGGGCACTCATGAAAGGAAGAAAGAAATAAAGGGAGAGATAGAAAGGAGGAAGTAAAGAGGAAGAAACAAGTGGAAGTAAAAAATCCAATGGAAAAGAGACAAAGGCAAAGGACTAAGAAGGAGTAGAAGACTGTCGAGAGCCCAAAGTCTTGATAAGTAAAGACAAGCTAAGAGGAAATCAAGAAAAGAGAAATTAAAATAAAGAGATAAAACATAGGCAAAGACAAAACTCAAAATATTTCTAGTTGATAACAAAGACAAAGGGAAGAATCAATGACCACTCAAACCAAGACAAGTGGCATAGATAACTCAGCATAAGGAGTTAATACATTTAGGTAGAATATATCTATTAAAAACCAATAAATAGATTGGTTTTTGAACTATAGAGACTAGAATCCAATGTTTTCATGCCAAACCATTAATGTGTAGACAAGTCATGCCCAAGCATTGAAGAAATCATAGTCAGATACAACAATTTGGAATGGCCTTGTCAGTTTCTATAATGAGTTTTCCATGCTTTTATAGTCTAAGGATAGTATAAGTGGTAGTTTAGACATATTTACAATGGCTCTCCCATACATAGTTTGAAGGATACGATAACAACATGGTCTCTTGTCTTAGTTGTATTTAACTCAGCATAGGTTTCCATTCCTTAATTTATCATCATCATGTTTCTAGCTCTCTATATATTTTAATTTCTCATTTGAAAAAAAAATCTCTTAGCTTGTATGGTGAAGCCCTGTAGGAATTTACCTTGAATTAGACATAGCATTTTACCTCCATTTGAGTTTACACTTTTTCATATATTTATGGTTTTGATCTTGTGTCAATTCATTTTATTTCATGCTTTCATAGTTTGAATCTAACATATCTAGTGTATTATGATTTCTTCTCTTGCAAGTCAACAAGAAGTGTCCAAAATAGAGTATAGGCACATGTGAACAGGTTGTCCATAGTGTGTTTTAAAACACCTCTAGTAGTTCTCCCTCCCTATTTCTCCATAGGACCCCATATTGAAACACTAATCAAAGAAAGGTTCTCATTTAAATGAAGTGTATGCTTGCTTATCTCAAGTGTAAAGTGTATGTCAAAGGTGAACAAACCAACCATTTTGGTGCATTACCACTTTATTTTAGGTTATAATTTCCAGTATTTCTCTCTATTTTCATCCCCATTATTTTTATAAGTAGGAAATCTAGGGCCTCAAGGTGCATCAATGGGATCTAACCCCTAATATAGAGATTCATCCCTCACATTTTCCACCCATAGCAAGAGGGATGTCCCCATTGTGTGACATAAATGAAGAGAGTTGAGCCTCCCTTCATAGGGTGAAATCCATCGCATCAATACTACCAACATGACATGAATTATATTTTCCATGATATCATCCATAAGATTATAAAATACTATGTGGATGACCTTCTCAATAAATCCAAACTTCAAATAGATCACTTGACTACTCTTATGATTATATTTGAACACCTCATCTATTTTCATGTTCACCTAAATCCTAAAAAATGCATTTTTGGGGTCCTTTCAGGAAATCTTCTTGGCTTCATCATATTTTTCATGGAATTGAAGTATACCCTAATAAAGTCAGAGAAATTTTGGACATGCCTCCTCTAACCAACCTTAAATAACTCCACAACCTTCAAGGAAAACTTCAATCCATTTGCCATTTCATTTCCCAACTTTTAGACCAGTGCTAACCTTTTCATCACCTTCTAAAGAAGGATGTCTCTTTCAAATGGATTAGTGATTGTCAAAAGGCCATTGATTCACTCAAATAATACCTTTTTTCACCACCTATCCTCACCCCTCTGAAGGATGACCACCCCTTTTACCTATATATCTTTGTCATTGACCATTCCCTAGGATAATGTTGGTTCACTGAAATGAAAAACACAAAGAGCAAGCCATATAGTACATTAGTCATATGCTTGTATAATACAAAAATTAGTATACACACACCAATAAAATCTACTTAGCATTGACCTTCATGGCCACCAAACTCTACGACTACCTTCTTAACCATAAAACTTATGTCATCACTAATACTGACCCACTCAAATACATGCACTCGAAACCATACCAAAATAAGTGTATGGCTAAGTGGCTCATACTCCTAGCTAAATTTGACCTTAAATTCCTCTAAAAAAATTTGATTAAAGGTCAAGTTATTATTGATCAATTGGTCAAATCTCCTTTAGTAAATAACCAACCACCCCCTCTTGCCTTTTTAAATGAGTCTATCATGACTCTTTTTCAAGAAGATGGCATAACCTACCAAATGACCATGTTCTTTGATGGCTCTAAATGATAAAAAGGAGGGGGTGTTAGAGTTATTTTCATTCCTTTTGATGGTGAACCCCTTCCTCTCTCCTTCAAACTTGACTTTGAATGCACCAATAATATGGTCGAGTATGAAGCCCTAGTGATAGGTCTCCAAACTGCTCAAAGCTTGGGAATTAAGACAATCCATATCTTTGGTGATTCCCAACTTATGGTCAACCAGATCAATGGATCATATCAATATAAGAATGATTTTTTGCTAAAATATGAACATTTAGTTGACAAAATATTAAAATCATTCGAACATTACCTATTTTAATCCATTCCCTGGTCTACCAATATAATTACGGATATAATGGCCTACCTTGCTTCTCAGATCCCTTCTCAACCTTATAATTCCAAAATATTTGTCACCATTCATCATTTTACCACACCCTCTTATGGCCAATCTTATTTCCCTACCATTTATAATGTAAAGGAATCCCCATCTGACATTTGGTATGACCAAACTTTCAACTACCTCAACCTAGGCACTATTCCTCGTAACCTCTCTAGGAATGCCTGAAGAGATTTTATTTAGAGCACATCTCATTACACCATACTATGGGGAATCCTTTACAAACATGGTTTTTATGGTCTTCTTCTTCATTGCCTACGTAACCTTGAAGCTTCCCATGCCATCAAGGAAACACATGAGGGGATCTGTGGGGGACACTTTAGTGGCCTAACAGTCACTAAATGTATCCTTTGCCTTGCTTACTATTGGCCCACCCTCAACCAAGAATGTTATGATTATGTAAAAAAGTTTGTTAAATGTCAACAACATGGTAATTTACATCATGTGCTAGCTAATAGCCTCCAAGTATCTAAGGAATTTTGGCTTTTCTCTCAATGGGGGCTTGATTTCATTGGGGAAATTAACCACCATTCTTCATAGTGACACAACTCCATCATCATAGCCACCAAGTACTTCACCAATTGGGTGGAAGCTATTCCTCTAATCTCTACCAAAGTGGAAAATATTCTTGACTTTATCAACCACCATATCATCTTCTACTTTGGTGTTCCTCATAATATCATCATCGATAATGGCAAATCCTTAAAGAATAATCAATTCCAAGGTTTATGTGATGCATTTGGCATTGATTTAAGTTTTTCCTTTCCTTACTGACCATAAGCAAATGGACAAGAGAAAGCCTCTAATAAAACCCTCACCAAAATATTAACCAAAGTTGTTAGTGATTTAGGTCAAGATTTTCACTTACACATCCCATTCACCTTATGGGCCTATCGCACTAGCATTTAAACTTCTATGGGTGCTACCCCTTTCTCTCTAGTATTTATAATAGAGGTAGTCTTGCCTCTTGAAGTCCAAATCCCCTCTCTTTTCATATCTTTGAAGGAACTCATTTTTGAATAGTATTTTCATCAACATCATTTAGCTCAACTTGAGCTACTTGATGAGCCTCATTTAGCATCTCTCACCCACCTATGTATCTATCAAGAGCATATCACACGTGCTTATAACAAGTACCTCAAATAATGGGAATTCAATATTGGATATCTCATCCTAAAATAAAACCAACATGTGACCAACATCAAGAAGAGTAAACGAGGAAAGTTTGCTTTCAATTGGACTGGACCCTACATCATCACCCATAAGTATGCATCGAGAGCTTATCATTTATCCTCTTTTGAAGGTAAACGAGAACTTGAGCCTCTCAATGCTTCGCATCTACATCCTTTTTTTTTTAAAGAAGGATCAAGTTCACTTGTTTGTCTAACTTAAGCTTTTCCCTTGATTATGATATTTTCACCTTCACCCACCTTCCTCATCCCCTTTTGAGGATAATTGATTACAAAATAGAACCATGTGATTAACTATCATAGTCATGGCCTAATCCTAAATATGGGTACCATGGCTCTACCCATATCATGGTTCTCATGGATACTTTCATCTCTAATACAATGAAATCCCATTGTCATTATCTCTCAAAACCACACCCTTTCACATATCATTGACCTTTTTGTGTAAAGTTTTTCCCTCATAAAGGTAAACCTCTAAACCTAATTAGAATAGTCCATGTATAAACACATTTCATCTTGAAATAATTAATTGGGTCAATATCTTAAGCATTGCAGACTCCTCCCTTGAATGATAGCTACCCAAAAACAAAATAAAAATTGCCACATGTAAGGTAGATTACTCCCTTCAAGGATAGCTATCAATAACATTAAAAAAAATCTAATAATATTAGACCAATCCATCAAAGGATGGATAAGTTAACTTTGTCAAAAGTAGAGAAATTTCATGGAAGCTTCCTATATCAATCAGCTTTCCATATACAACAATAAATTAAAAGACCCACTACCACAAAAAAATCTACAACCACAATTGGCTTTCACATGTAGACTTCTCACATTGATTAGTCTACATCTAGCATATGACATGGACTTACCTATTACCATTCTTAGGCCAACTATAGAAGGGGGAAAATAATTCACATGAGGTTATCATACATATCACCCATTACCCTTCACACCACCTATCACCCATCTTCCCTTTTGATCTATAAATCAAGGAATTTAGAGATTACTTGACACCCTATGATCATGAAACCTTTTTTATCAACTAATGACTGCTCATGCATAGAATTTGAGGGGATTATATTCATTAATGTAATCTTATTTTGGGTATATTTTTATTCCTTGTCAAAAACAAAGCATCAATCCCTATTTTTATCTTAATGTGCATTTTTGATGTTTTCATCTTGACTTGTACCATCTAACATTACATTAAGTGAGATTACAACAACCATAACCATACCAATCAAAAGTATCCACACAACCTCAAGCATAATAACATTTGACCAATAATATCTAACACCTTACCCTCCTATTCCTACCATCCCATTACCACAAGATCTAAACATTAGATCCCAACCATTAGCAATGGATGCTCAAACATGGTAGTCTTTTCTTTTATACCAACTAAGAGTTCATCTATAATAGGGAAATGACTGTCTAATCCAATTATATCACCAATATCCTAGACCACATAGCTCCCTAATACCAGGGCCTCTTCTAAATGGGACCCCATGTCTATGGTTCCAAGTAACTAGGGCATAGGATGCAAATATGGCCACCATTTGTCTAGCCTACCCATGCAACTCTTGGGTCAAGCAAGGTCCATCCTTTGTTGTTCACCACACTGCTAACTTCCTTACTTGTATAATCTCCTTGACCATCACTTCACTACTCCCTTTCATTACATACCCCTATTTCTTCACGACCTCACCATTTTTTAACTTGTCAATCTCTTCTAATCACCCCTTCAACTTGTCAATCTCTTTTAATAAGATGGTTAACACCTACCTTCTCTCTTCACCTTATTTTCCACCCATACTTTACTTCCCCTCTTTCTTCACTCCTTTTTCATCCCATTCTCATCTCCAAAACCACCATCCACTTTTATTCATTATTCCTCTCCTTACATATCATCACCCATGCTTACTTGGTTAACATACCACCTGCTTCTTCCTTTTCCCATCATCCTTTTTGTGTCCTCATTTCACGCCTTTTTTCCTCATGTTTCCTTTTCTTCCATTTATTTCCTTATTTTTCATTTCATCACCAAAATATTTTCTCTTTTGTCTTTTTTAGACTTATTTTCAAACCTTTAATGGCCACCCATATCCCTCATTCTCCCCTTACCCTTAATTATTGTTACACTTCTCTCCCCATCCTTTTCAATTCTTCAATCTATCATTCATTAGTGCATCTCTCACCCCCAATATTATACCTTTTAATTTTCTTCTCTTTTATCTATTTCATTTCATTTTTGCATCTCCCTTAATGCCCTTCCTTGTTATTCATGACCTCTATGACCATGCCTACATTTTTACATCCTTATCCACCTTCATCTTTATCTACAACCTCATTGTTTTCTCTTCATCCACCTCCTGGTCTACCTTTCTCTCATCCCTTGTTGGATCTCCCTCATGTTCTCCAATTTGACCTCTACCTCTTTAGAGTGTGATCACTAGTTGTACTATTTATGTGTACATCTCTTTGTATACTTCCTTGTATCCTCCATGTCCTTGCCTTAATGCATGAAATCTAGTCAGGTTCCTTACTTTAGTAGCATCCATTTCTTATTTTAATGATTTTGTATGTTGCACTTAGACTCTCTTTTTTTTCCCTCTCCAAATAATCCCTTTACCCTCCCTTTCACATTTTTCCTTTTCAACCCTCTACCCATTTTGAGCATGCTATGGCCTCCAAGGTCTTCCACTCAATTTTGGTTTACTACAAGATATATACCAATCCTATGGCTCTATAATACAATTAGCTAGGACCATGGGCTCATATGACCAACCAATAAACTTGAGCATTATTCAGCCATCGAGATTAAAATTTCTTCCCCACCTCTTCTATCTTGCCTATTTTAAACCCATTTTACTCTAACCTTCGAAGATGTTAAAATCAAAACTAAAACCAACTTAAAATGGAAGATTTGGGATACCCATGTGGGGATGATATCTAGACCCTCTCACATTCCCTAACCTTCCAACCAATAATTTCCCTTGATTCTCCCTTTTAGACTACATCTTGCTACACCTTGCAATAGCCCTACTCTTTAGCCACAATACACAACATGCTCCCTAAATTAATTAATGTTATTATTATTCACCTCACTCCATATTATGAAACCCCTTAGTGCCTTTCACCAAATTCCCTCAAAAACTCCTTACTTATTTTGGGGCCCCACTGACTCAAGGGTCAAGGGTTCAAATCTTTTCCACTTCTCATTTACCCACTCTACTACTTTACTTCCCTAAACCATTGAATAATAACCTTTCATAGCTTTTTAATGACATTGTTCTAAAATGTGTATAATATTAGCTTATTTAGATGGTGATGAAATAACCCATCAGATCACTATGACAATTTGAGTAGTTCCATATTTTCCAAATCTTGGTACCACATATTTATACCTTTCTTTTTCTTTATGATGGTGGTAGAAACTTCACACTTCAACCTGCTTATCCATGGTTACATATTCATTTTAAATAGTTGACATAATCATCTAATTGCATCCTAGATCACCTCATCTACCATTTATACCACACCCATAAAAAACTATTTGATAGCCATCTTTTCCACCCTTTGGTGCTTGCCTTTCTCCAACATCCTTCACCTAGACCTACCTATATGATATCCAATTAGGACAACCAAGTTAACCAACACCCTTCACCTCAAAAGAACTATATTTGGCTTGATGTTATTTTTGGATCCCTATCCATGGAATTATGTAGGTAGCATCCATTTATCATTTGTA
The DNA here is from genome assembly GCA_037957365.1 of Torreya grandis. Taxonomy (NCBI): domain Eukaryota; kingdom Viridiplantae; phylum Streptophyta; class Pinopsida; order Cupressales; family Taxaceae; genus Torreya; species Torreya grandis. The sequence goes on from JARHVA010003024.1 coordinate 2,024,997, forward strand.
CCTAGAGTCAGCTCAGCCATCCCCTTCCAACCAATACCCAATCCACCCATGCTTTCACAATGTCAACCTTGACATCAATTACTTTTGACCTAGAACATTGCTAATTTTTACAATAAATTTTGATCACAATGACTAACCTTAACATGTTAAAATTTTAAATGTTTGTACCACCTCATGCAAAACTATACCATTTATTTTTTCTTAGGAGCACTTCCTACCCTGGATACCTGAGTCAACACTAACCCTATCTAGGAACCTTGATAAAACTAACCTGATCAGCTATTACCAACACTAGGGACCAATTACCTTGTCATTTATCTTAGAAACCAACCTTCTTGTTATCAAATTTTTTACCTTTAGTCTTTACATAATCTTAACTATTATGCTTAGTCATATTTTGTGAACCCACGAGCATTTCACATACCTAGCTACCTTGTGGCACCACCTAGTACCTCCCCATCAACTGCTTATCAAACCCACACCTAATTCAACCTTTCCTCATCAACTCTTGATTTGAGTGGGAAAACCTCCTCCCATACTCAAGGTATCCTAATCTTCAACCAAGTTTTTCTTTTTTTGTTTTGCATCTTGTTATTTAAAGCCACATAACAAAAAGGGGTAAAATATAGACACCAAAAAACTACACATTTATAATTTATGATGAATAAATGCCTCAAGATCCCCTAAAAATTATTAAACCTTCATAAAACCCCATTATCCCAGTTAAATCACTATTCTCCTAGTCACAAATATCATTCAAAACCACTATTCGAAAGTATTATTCACCATCACTATTCACTATGGGACCCACTATCACTATTCATGATGACATGGAATCATGACATGGAAAGTGATATGACATGTTATTTTGAGGTGATATGGCAAGTGACATGGCATATAAGTGATGTGGCTTGATGTGGGACATCATACCTGACCTGAGACCCTTCCCAAAGTGCTTGATGACCTCATTCAAGCATCACAAGGCCCCCCTTGAAATGTGGAAAGTTTTCTCCTTAAGGGGTCATTATTCAACATGTATTTTGTCTTCCCATATGAAATTAGACTTCAAAAATAAATTCCTACCCCTTTAAGACTTTGGGAAAGACAAAGGGCACCCATTTTTTACCTTTTAGCCCAAATGAAGGCTCACCAACCCAAATGGGAGACTTTCCAACCCACATGGGAATCCCCACCAACCTCACCTTAGAATTTTCATCCCCCACATGGAAAATTTTACCACATTTTGTGTGCCACCCCTTTAAGTGCTTGTGTGAAAGCATGAAAGAATGGGGAGAAGTCTTTAAGCCTCATTTAAATTCATGTGCATTATTTCCATTCAAACTTAGAGGCTCACCAACCCAAATGGGAGACTTTACAACCCACATAGGAATCCTCACCCACCTAACCTTGAATAAATCATGAGCCTACTTGGATAAATTATAATTGCTTCACTATTCCTCTATTTTGACATGTTTCTTCACACAAAAATGCTATAAATACCCCCCTCTCCTTCACCCAAGGTTAAGTGGCAAGTTAGTCTTTTATTCTTAGCATATTATTGCAGGTTTTTTTTGGAGGAGGTCATAATATTGGAGGTCATAATAATCTTGGAAGAGAAAATATGAAAGCAATGAATCTCTACCAAAATTGCTTCAAGCTTCATCAATAGTTAACCATCATCAACATCTTCAAGAAACTTCAAAAACATTGAGGTCATTTTCTTTATTTTTTAATTTCAATTCTTTCTTTATTTCCCTTTGGACTTCTATTTTATTAACCTTCATACTCTTGAGCCTTTCAAATCTTCCTCTTTATCTCATTCATCCCATTTAATCCCTTTGGCTATTTCTATTTCATTTATCCTCTTTATCCCATTCACCTCTTTGCCTCATTTACCTCTTTTCCCTCTTTGCCATCTTTACCTTTCTTTTTCCTTTGCCATATTTACTTATTTGCCTCATTTATAAATTCATCCATTTGTATAATTGTATCCTTGACCATCTACCCAAACCAAAAAAATAATCCTTTTGACCCTCACCACTTTACCAGACTAAAACCATAACCCTTACCAATTTTCATCATTAGTATTAAGTAAACTATTGAGTTCATTTAGTGATCTTTTGTAAAGCATTTAAAATTAATGTATAAAATTTAGTTATTTAATGTTTTAGTATCATTTTATTTTTATTTTTATGTAAAATCTACTTATTTTATCATTCCAACTTAAGTGTTTTGAAGAAGGTGGATGGACAGCCTCCTAGAAAGCTTTCACTTCTAATATCTAGCTCACGCTATGCAATCCACCCAACTACTTGTCTAAAAAATAAGTTTTTATGGTAGTGTTTTATTATTTTTAGGTATTATTCCATAGATAATTAATATTCATTCATAATCATATGAATTCAATGTATGCGCTTTAATAGGTATTCTTTCACACCCTTCATTCCTAGTTTCTTTCTTTTCAAAAATAAAAAAAGTAAGAAAAGAAAAAAAAAATTAAGAGAAACATTTTGGCATACCCTAACCTTACAACCAATAATTTTCCTTGATTATCCCTTTTAGAATAAATCTTCTTATGACTTTCAATTTCCCTGCTCTTTAACCACAATCCACAACCTGCTCCCTTAATTATTTAATGTTATTATTATTCACATCACTCCATATTATAAAACCCCTCAATGTCTTTCTCTAAATTCCCTCAAAAACTTAATGCTTGCTTATTTTGGGTCTCCACTAACTCAAGGGTAAAAGGTTAAAATATTTTCCACTACTCATTTACCTACTCTACTACTTTTCTTCCCTGAACCATTGAATAATAACCTTCCATACCTTGTTAATGACATTGTTGTGGATTATGCACAATGTTGGCTTATTTGGATGGTGACAAAAGAACCCATCAAATCACCATGGAAATTTGAGTAGTTCCAAATTTTCCAAATCTTGGTACTACATATTTCTACCTTTCCTTTTCTTTATGATGGTGGCAAAAACTTCACACTTCAACCTACTTATCCATAGTTGCAGATTTTTTGTGCATAGTTGATGCAATCATCTAATTGCATCATAGGTAATCTCATATACCATTTATACCACACCCATCATAAACTATTTTATATCCATATTTTCCACCCTTTGGTGCTTCCCTTTCTCCAATGTCCTTCACTTGGTCCTACCTATATGATATCCAATTGGGACAACCAAGTTAACCAACACCCTTCACCTTAAAAGAACTAGATTTGGTCTAACATTTTTTTTGGATCCCTATATATGGAAATATGTAGGAAATGTCCACTTGTCACATGAATCTAAAGTCAGATCGGCCATCCCCTTCCAACCCATATGCAATCCACCCATGCTTTCACCATGTCCACCTTGATGTCAGTTGCTTTTGACCCAAAACATTGATACTTTTTGAAATAACTTTTGACTATAATGACTAACCTTGCCATGTTGAAATTTTAAATGTTTTCACCACCTCATGAAAAACTATACCATTTGTGTTTTCTCAAGAACACTTCTCACCCTAGATACCTAAGTCAACATCGACCCTATCTAGAAAATTTGATAAGACTAACTTGATCAGCTATGACCAATGTTGGGGACCGATTATCTTATCATTTATCTTAGAACCTAACCTTATTTTTATCAACATTTGTACCTTTAGTCTTTTCATAATATTTCCTATTATCCTTAGTCATATTTTTTGAACCCACAGGCATTTAATGTACCCATCTACCTTGTGGCACCACCTAGTGCCTCCCCATCAACTACTTATCAAACCTACAACTAATTTGACCTTTCCTCATCAAATCTTAATTTGATGGGGAACACCTCCTCCCATACTTAGGGTATCTTAACCTTCAACCAAGTTATTTGTTTTTGTTTTATAGATTATTGATTCAAAGCTGCATAACAAAAAGGGGCAAAATGTAGACACCAAAAAATTGCACATTTATAGTTTTCAATGAATAAATGCTTCAAGATCCCCTAAAACTTATTAGACCTTCCCAAAAACCCCTTAAACCAACTAAATAACTATTATCCTAGTCACAACTATCATTCAAAATCACTATTTGAAAGTATTATTAAAAAGTACTATCCACTATCACTATTCATTGTGGGACCCACTATCACTATTCATGATGACATAGCATGATGACATGGCATGTGATTTAGAGGTGATATGGAAAGTGACATGGCTTATAAGTTATGTGGCTTGATGTGAGACATCATACCCCACTTGGGATGCTTCCCAAAGTGCTTGATGACCTCATTCAAGCATCACAAGGGTCCCCCCTTGAAATGTGGTAAATTTACCCTTAAGAGGTCATTATTAAACATGTATTTTTTCTTCCCACATGAAATTAGACTTAAAAAATAGATACCTACCTCTTTAATACTTTGGGAAAGACAAAGCACACCCATTTTTGACCTTTTAGCCCAAATGGAGACTCACCAACCCAAATGGGATACTTTCCAACCCACATGGGAATCTCCACCAACCTCACCTTGGAATTTTCATCCCCAATATGGAAAATGGTGCCACATTTGGTGTCCTACCCCTTTAAGTTCTTGTGTGAAAGAAAAAAAGGATGAGGAGAAGTCTTTAAGCCTCATTCAAACCCATGTGCATGATTTCTATTCAAACTTGGAGGCTCACCAACCCAAATGGGAGAATTTCCAACCCACATGGGAATCCTCACCCACCTCATCTTTACTAAATCATTAGCCTACTTGAAGAAAATTGAATTAATTTTCTATTCATCTATTTTGGCATGTTTCTTCACACAAAAATGCTATAAATACCCCCCTCTCCTTCACCCAAGGTTAAGTGGCAAGTTAGTCTTTTGTTCTTAGCATATTGATGCAAGTTTTTTTTGGAGGAGGTCATCATATTGGAGGTCATCATCATCTTGGAGGATACTATCAAAGAAATGAATCTCTACCAAAATTTCTTCAAGCTTCATCAACATCTTCAAGCCACTTCAACAACATTGAGGTAATTTACTTTGTTTTGTAATTTTAGTGTGAGCCTATGTATCAAATTTTTGAGGTTGGAAGTCAATAGAGATTGTTGTAGGTCTATTTTAATCTCCAAAACCCTATATTCATCTACACAAATGAAAACAAAAAATGCATCAAAATAAAAAGGGGGAAAAGTAGGTTAGGGGAAGAATGATCACACAATCTATAACCCCTACTTTGCTACCAACATTAACCCTCAAGATAGGGTCTCAAATCAAATGTAGTTCTCCCTTAGGTAACATGCATAATCAATGCACATGATAGATGCAATAATGAATTTCACCTAGGCCCTTCCTTGATCAATCATGCAAGTCTATGTGTGATGGAATGTTGAGCTATACTATTGACTAATTTGTATTATGTCTAATGTAATAAAGTAGTAAGTACTAGATATAAAATGCCTTGTTAATTCCTTTATATAGGATACTCTTTATTTTGAATTTGAAATATTTATTTGCATTTATATGAAATTTTAAAACTTAGGGATGAAGTTAAGAAAGAGGCTGACTCATTAAGCAAAGGAAACTAATCATTAAAAATCAAAATAACCCTAGACAAGAGTGTTGGAAATGGACCCTAGTGGCACCAGTGCTATAGTCAATCCCCGGTGTTCTTATCCTATAGTCCCAAGACTTGAGGGATGGAAAGAGGACAAAAAACCTAACCTAGATGAGGTAGAATGACTGTTTGAAAGGCTCAAGAAGACCAAAAATAGGCAAAAAGGTGATTTAAGCATAAAACAAGACCAAAATGAATAAAACAAAGGACATGGCTAAATGTGAACAAATATCATATTCTCCAATTAGATTATCTTATGAAAGGACTATGAAAATACATGATATGTGTGGTTTCTTGACCAATTTAGGGTGTATACACTATTATAGGTCTCATGAAGACCTATTCACCCTTTTATCACTTCATCAAGCAAAAATAAGAACATAAGACCACATATAAATAAATAGTTCCACTTAAAATTACCTCTTGAACTTATTCAAATGACCATAGTCATCTCTACTCACTTTTTCATATTCTCAATCAACTCAAACACTCACCTAGTGCACAAGAACATCATGAACAAACACATAGTCAACTTTAAAGCCTTTATTCATAAATAATATCAATTGGTCAAACCTCCAAATATCACACAAATCATCCACAATGATTCCAAAATAATTTATAATGGATAATTCATCATGAAGCATCAAAATAACATCAACATAATCTCAATTATCCTTCTCAGGTCACTTTCAGGACACAGTCAAACATAGTTAACTTTAGAGCTTAATATCTTTTTCTTTACACACTTTCAAACATTCAAATATATGTTTATATATGTGCCTTAAAGTACTATACAAATTATATTTTTACACCATGAGAAAATTCTACTTGTATCAAAAGATATGACCCAAAAACTAAACATTGGTCTTTCCTTTGTTGAATTCAAACGGTCACAGTTAAAATTTAGTCACTTAAAACACATCTCCTACCCTTGCATATTAGTTTAAAAATTCACCATCAATATTCTTATAAATTTAACTCATAGTTTTCCACTACCAAAATTTAAACATTGAAGATTTGACCTCATCTCGTGCAATCTTGTAATCTTGACCACATATACACCATTGATCTCCTGTACATAGCTCAATATTTATCTATGTTAAACATTGGACACCTTGAAATAATCTCACTGAATATGGAACATTGATTTATATATGTATAAATATCCACTCACCATTGGATCTTATAATAATCCTTATCTTTACCTCTACTCAATGTTAAAATTTGAACACTTGTCCTCATCTCGTTGCTTCCTAACACCTTGGAATAAACATACGCCATTTATCCTTTTATAAGGATCTCAATCTTCAACTTCATTAAAAAATGAAAACTTTAACTCATTTGACTCAACATGCACCATATATCTTCACTGTATGATCACCCATGAGCCATTAGATCTCCATCTAGTCTAGATCTTTAACATTGAGAAAAAAAGACTAAGTATGGGAACCATTGTTATCTTCCTGGAAGACCAACTTTGCATAGTCATATATTTTACCTCACTCACATGCATGTTCTAAAATTTGGACCATATGTTCTCCTTTAAAAAATTAATCCAACCATGTATTAATCATCTCTTTAAATATTTTCAAGTGTAAGATATACTTCCATTAATCTACTCACTTAGATTTTTCTACCACATAACTAACTATGCCTAGAACTGCCTGGAAGGTCAACTTTGCACATGAAGATATTTTGATGCACTTTATAAAATGACTTAAAATTTATTGCATATCAAATAGGCATAAAAATAAATAAATTCATATGATTAAATTCTCTGTAAACTACCACACATGTGAAATATGACTACATCAAAATGCCTACTTAGTTTTTCTTGCCACATTACAAATTTGGCTAAGTATGGGAAAACACTGTCAAACTACCTGGGATCCCAACTTTTCACTTGCATATATTATGTTTTGATTAATTTCATGACCTAAAATTTATATCATAGAAACTAGGCACAAATTTTATCACAACCATATGACTAACTCCCCCTGAATCATCCACACATGGCAATGGTGACATCATAAAACTGCCTACTCTAATTTTTTGCCACTAGACCCAAAATATCTAGATGAAAAGAATGATCAACCAAATGAAATTCAATCATGAAAAAAATCACTCAAATCATTATTTACCTCTGATAGGACCTCTTACATAATCTTAATACACCATACTCATCCCTAAATGTCTTAACCATGCCAAAACTGAAGATCAACCAAGCCCCCTTCAAGCATACTAGGATAAGCACATTTCACACTTTTTAATTATCACTTAGACTATCAATACACTTCATCAACTCACTTTTAAACTTATATGACATCAATTAATATATAATAATATCCCCCTTTGTCATTGATGTCGACACACATCATATAGCTTACCTTCCTTCTCTCTCTTCAAGCACTCTCACAATAGGAACTTTCTCCCCCTTTGGCAAAATGATAAAGTGGGTAGCAATTGATAATGAGGACCTAAAAATAATACCAAAAATTATAAATATATTAAAATCTCCCCCTTACCTTGAACCTACCTCTTTTTGCCTTGACAACTTCCTCTTACTCCATGCCAACACTCTCTTCAACCAAACAGTGTAACCAATGAAGAAAGAATACACAAAAGTACTAAAAACTGATGGAACTCACCAGGAAACATCTCATAAGGACTCTCCCTAGTAATTTTTATTAATTTCACCTTATGAGCATCTTCATATCTCCACACACCATGAATAACCACTATACAGGCTTGTTAGCCTTCTCTCTTAAGCCACCTCAAGGATCATCAACATAACTTCATGCCACTAACCAAATAGGAAAAAAAATTTAAACCAACTTTATAAATCACCTTGAAACATACATACCTTGATCTATTGGAGAAACTGATTAAAAAGTACTCTTCTTCACACTAGGCCTGTCTATTCTCCTTATAACCTTACCTAGAACTTACAGATCCCACAAATTTTAGTAGACACATCTATAGTACCTAAAACTTCATATCTATAACACTCTCATATTCCCCTTAAATCACACCAATTTGAAACACCTAGATCATCCTATGAAATATACTTTCTTTATAAACTAACTTGCTAATTACGCCTCCATCTTGACAAAAAAATAAATAATTTAAAAACCAAAAACCTTCAAAACTATATGAATCTTCATTTTATAACCCATTTGACCCATTCAACCTATTAAAAATCCTTAGACCTCAACTAATAAGTCAGACCACTTTTCTAGCATAGCCCAAAACCCTAAAAACTTAAAACAAACAAGGTCAACAAACCTCTTTTTAGTTAATGCACTCCTCTAAAACTTATTTCACACCTATAGACACCCATCACACACTTATAGACAAATATTTAAGTTTCCACACCTTTGGGAACCCATACATCCTATAACCCATTTTAGGCTTGCTTATCCTTAAGCAAAAACTGAGAAAATTGAGAGTACTCAAAATATCCAATTTGACTTCAACATACCTTTAGAAAAAAACACCTAGATCACATCATAAATAAGTGTGTAGACATTTTTAAATACCAAGCTCTTCTTTTAATTTCATCAATCTCATTATGCCACCTGGAAACACCCATTCTGACCTTGTATTGTAGCTCCTTCACAAACCCCTAGAGAAAGCTCATGTAATTTCTATTCCCCCTTAGCTAATAACCTTATAAAATGTACACAAGTCTCTATATATTTTTTCATTATTATCTTGAGCACACAAACTTTCTTCTCCATAAGAAATATGTCTCCTAAGAAGCATAAGCAAGGACACCCTACTTCACAATGTCCTAGAACAATGTGAAACTAGGAGTTTCCCACAACTCCTCATATTCCTTCTCCTCTTTGGTCATCTGATGCTTATATTTCTTATTCTTCTTATGCTTAAGATAAGCAACATTCTCAACCACTACTACATTCTCATTCTCTTCTAAGATTAAATTGATAATACATGGAGACAATAAAGATTCATGACATAACTTTTCATCTAAAGAATCTTTCTTGCAGTTTGAAACCTCATCACTAGCCATAGATAACTAATGTTATTTGTATGAATCTTTCTCAAAAATAGTAGGATGTTCTCTTGGATCCATACATACTTCATAACTAGCTTCAACCAGCACCTTGGTCTTCTCTTTGAGCTTGGTCCCTTTATTCACAACATGAGCAGAAAATGAAATCCCTTGACACTCTTTAACTTATGTAGCATTCTCTACCATAGCAAATAGATTACTTAGACCATTAGACCCATCATGAATCATACTTACCACCTTTGGTTTCCATGATTTAACTTGCCTTCTTCTTTGCACTCTAGGAGCCTGATTGAACTCATTTTGACTTGATGACCTTTACTTGTAGAATCCAGGAATGTGGCCAATATTCTCATAGTTGTAGAAAACCATTTATTTTGAAGTTAAATCAACTTGCCTTACCTGATATGGACAAAATCTTATAATGTGTCTTATGTCATAACAACTAAAACAAACTCTTTCTTTTGAATAAGAATCACCTTACCTTACCTTATTTGGACACTACTTAACAAAGTGTCCCTCATCAAGATAGTTGAATCACTTAACTTTGTTCACACCATTTGACTAATGACCCCCATCATAGTTCCATGAAAAATTTTCTAATAGTTCTCTTGCATTCTCTAGCTCTATGCTCAAATTGATTACATGTGTACTGGTAACCATTAAAACTTACATACCTCATAGCATTTGGTTGTCTGATCTAATTTGTATTCATTCTACCAGCACCTTCATTCCTTGTCTAATGATTTTTTTTAAAATTATAATTTTCCTTGTTCAAATTAGTCTTCATCTTTCCTTGAGTTACATTCTCTAATTCTTCTTTATATCCAAGACCAGTTTTATCACTTTCATGTTTTTAATCATTTAGAATATTATCTATATCACTTGAGCTCTTTTCAAATCTCAAAAATGACTCAACATTACTATATGTCTTCTCTAACTTATATTTCAATAATTCATTTTCAATTACATACTTTGAACATTCATCTTCTTTAGATTTCAAGCTTGTAGATAGGATTTGTAATTGACAATTGAGATGTTTGACCATATATTCATGTTCCTCGGTGTCTTCATTCATTTTTTCTTCATACACACTAAATTGATCCTCATAATCCTTGATTTATGACTTCATCTTCTTGTTAATATTCTTCTCAATCTTCATTTATTTAAGGGCATTCATCAATTTAGTCTCACAGTCCACCTCATCTCTAACAACATCTAAATCACTCCAAGTAGACTCTTTTTGATATGATCAACTTCCTTCCTCAGCCATGAAAAGGGATTCATCTTCAATAGGACCATAATTTTCATAATCATACTCTGAGTCACTGTCTTCATTATCATCTAATGAGATACAATCTTTATTGGTGTAAAAACTCTTCTTATTCTTGAAGGACTTATTATTGTTGTACTTTTTAAATCCTTTCTTCCTGTATGTCTTCTTGTCTTCATCTTAGTCTTCATCATGTTATTCATCATCATTATTATGAGGGCACTATCTATCAAAATTTCCTATCTCTCCACAATTGAAGAATTTAAAGAGTACTTTACCCTTATATTTACTAATTTTCTTGTAAACAAAGCAATTAGTTCATCCTCTTCGATATCATAAATGTCATCTTCCTTGGGTTTCTTACCTTGGAAATTCTTCTTATAATTCATTTCTATCTTGAATTTTTATTCCTTCTTCAATGGTATATCATCATTTATTCTCATCTCATAAGCAATAAGGATGTCATGCAATTCATCTATATTCAACATAGTAGAATCATGACTTTCTTCTATAGCAAACACTTTTGAATTAAACTTGATAGAAAGAGACCTTAATACCTTTTAAACTATATTAGTCTCTTCAAGGTTCTCTCCAAGACCTCTGATGATGTTCATAATCTCATCAAATATCTATAGAAAAGATGCCACATAATCCTCTTCCTTCATCTTAAGACTCTCAAATTATCTTAGGTGAGTATGAAACTTTACCAACTTAACTTTTGAGTCTCCTTTATAAATAGTCTTAAATTTATCAAACATTTCCTTGGTAGATTTATAATTGATTACCTTGGTGTATTTAGTCTCTAAAAGACCATAAGTGATGGAATTCATTGCCTTAGAATTATTCTCAAATAGCTTCTAGTCGGTAGCACTAGATGGAGGAGTAGTAGGAACAAGATAACCATCCACAAAAAATTACCATACATCAAACCCTATGTACATAATGTATGTCCTCATCTTTACACTCCAAAAATAATAATTGTATCCATTAAACATTAGTGCTCTCTTAGTAGAGAAACCTCCTTGCATTTGATGACTACCTATATTGTACCTTGGATCACCTTCAAGCTATCAAGACTTTACCAAAGGACCTGCTCTAATATTAATTTTTAGAGGTAGAATAATTGAGAGGGGGGTGAATTAGTGATCCTAGATAATCCAAATTAAATTTCAATATTTTCAAACTCTTAATGAATTATCACAAGCATTCATGAAGCATACACATCATTCATAGCAATGAACAAGAGAAACAATGCAAGATCAAGCACATAACACATGACATATGTGGGAAACCTTCTTTGGGTAGAAACCCACTGGAACCTATAATTATACTACTATCCTATAATAACAATAACTAATTTAGACCAAATACAACTAATCAAATAACTACCATCCCTTATTTAGTAATACTATAATCCCACAAGGTGCTACAACACCTATCTAATTGAGTAACCATAACAACTAGACTTTTAACAAGCTTCACCTTAAAGGGAGGCTATAAAAACCTATATTTTGAGTAGACACAACAACACCTATAAACAAAACATCTCCTAAACATTGATTGCCTACTAATCTGATGGAAATACAAAGTGTATTATCTCTTTTCAACTTTGTGTACTCAAAGCATCCAAAACATCTTTTTGGGTTACCCTAGACCTCTTTGTTCATCCTTAACCTATAAAATCACTATTATAAAATCAAAAACATGGCTTCTATTTTATACACATATTCCTTAATCTAATCTTCTCTTCAACTCATCCACTGGTGACCCACCCTTTCCTTCACTCTACAACATTATCCTCTCAATGTAAATTCCACAAACAAGTCTAGAAACCATCTCCTTTAGTTTCAATATATATATATATGATAAATAGATTCTTGGTCAACCATTAGACTTGCCTTAACCCTTAAGGATTATCTTACATTAATACATATCTCAATACAATCCTCATAGGTTTTTCATAGCATCTATGGGTCACCCTTAAGCAGCTATACCTTTCAATTAGTCCCTTGTGGCTCTTATAGGTCTCACGAAGACCTATTCACCCATTTATCACTTCATCGAGTTAAAAAGAGAACATAATAACACCTCAAAATGCATAGGTCCACTCCACGTGACCATATAACTTCCTCAAATGATCACAGTCATCTTTTCTCACATCTACATGTGCTCAATCAACTCAAACACTGACTTGGTGCATAAGAACATCATGAACAAACACATAGTCAAATTCTAGGCCTTTTTCCATACATAATATTGACTTTTCAAACCTAAAAATACCATAAAAATCATCCATAAAGAGTCCAAAATAATTTCCAATATCTAATTCATCATGAAACATCAAAACTACATCAATACAAGCTCAATTATCCTTCTCAGGTCACTTGCAGGACACAGTCAAACACATAGTCAAATTTTGAGCTTAATATATTTGTTTTTACACACTTTCAAACCTTTAAATATATATTTTAAGATTCATCTTGGAGTCATCTACAAGTTTTCTTTTTACACCAAGAGCAAATTTTACTTGTATCAAAAGATATGGCCCAAAAATTAGACACTAGTCTTTCTTTTGTTAAATTCAAATATTTGAATTCAAACGATCATAGTTAAACTTTGATCACTTAAAATTCATCTCATGCCCTTAAATATTATATTAAAAATACACAATTTATCTTATTCAAATTTTAAATCATAGTGCACCACTACCTAAATATTAAACTTCAAATAATTGACCTTATCTCGTGCAATCTTGACCACATACGCATCGCCAATATCTTGTACATAGCTTAGTCTTTGTCTATGTTAAACATTTAACACCTTGAAATCATCTCACTCAATTCACACTATGTGTGTGTGTGTGTGTGTGTGTGTGTGTGTGTGTGTGTGTGTGTGTGTGTGTGTGTGTGTGTGTGTGTGTGTGTGTGTGTGTGTGTGTGTGTGTGTGTGTGTGTGTGTGTGTGTGTGTGTGTGAACATCTACTCACTATTATATCTTAAAATAATTTTGATCTTTACCTATGCTTGATGTTAAACTTTGAATACTTGTCCTCATCTCATTGCTTCATGACACCTTAGAACAAACATGCTCCATTGATCCTTTTGTAAGGATCTTGATCTTTAACTTTGTTAACCAATGAACACTTTGACTCATTTAACTAAACATGCACTATATATCTTAATTATATGATCACCTATAAACCATTATATCTCAATCTCGTTCAGATCTTTAACATTGAGCAAAAAATACTAAGTATGGAGACCATTTTTATCTTCCTAGAAGGCCAACTTTGCATAGTCATATATTTTACCTCACTCACATAAATTTTCTAAAATTTAGACATTATGTTTTCCTTTAAAATAATAATCCAACCATGTATTAATAATCTATTTAAATCTTTTCACATGTGATATATAATGACATTAATATGCTCACGTAGATTTAACTACCATAGAGCCAACTATGCCTAGAACTGCTTGGAAGGCCAAATTTTCACATGTATAACTTTTGATGCACTTCATCACATGACCTAAAATTTAGTGAATATCAACTAATGAAAAAAATAAATAAACCCATATGATCAAATAATCCTAAAACTACCACACATGCAAAATATGACTACATCAAAATGCCTACTCAACTTTTCTTGCCACATTATAAATTTAACAATGGGAAAACATTGTCAAACTACCTGGGAGCCCAACTTTGCACCTACATATATTATGTTTCACTTCATCACATGATCTAAATTTTATCACATATCAACTAGGCACAATTTTGATCACAACCATATAACCAACTCCCCTTGACTTATCCACTAGTGGCAATGGTGATGTCATCAACTTACCTACTAAAATTTTCTACCACTAGACCCAAAATGTATAGATGAAAACAATGATCAATTATATTAAATCCACTCATGCACACAAGTGCTCAAATCATTATTAACCTTTGATAGGACATCTTACATAATTTTAATACACCATACTCATCCATGAACATCTCAACCATACCAAAACTGAAGATCAACCAAGCCTCCTTCAAGAATACTAGGACAAGCACATTGTACACTTTGTCATTATCACTTAGACTATCAATTCACTTCATCCACTCACCTGGAAACTTATATGACATCACTAAAAACTCTCCAAAAATTACTCCTTACCCATTAGGATGATAACCATTTCAAAATGTTGAGAGAAGTATGGGAATGGTTAACTAAGTCATTAGGAATGAGTCAAACTTTTTGACAATCCAAGGGATGACTCAAAAGAGGTTGAGGAAGTTGTGGATTTAGTTGGGATGAGTCAACATGTGAGGTATAATAAAGTTAAATATGTTGGGTGAGGTGTAAAATCTAGATTTAATATTTAAATAAAGATTTAAAAGTGTACATAATTGATTAATTTGATTTATCCAATTGTTTGAATTTGGAGGGAGATGTCATGAATTATATTAAGAAGAATGCTTAATATGTTTTAGGTACATTCCAAAAATAAATATAATTTAGGTTTCAATAGCTTGCATCATATCCATTTGGTTTATTTCTTGCAATATGATTTTTATAGGATCAAGAGTAATTTAGTTGAAAGTAAAGGATTGAATGGTATGTCTAAATACACTAAAATGTGACATTAATGTTAGTAGTGATATGATCACTTTAGGTAGGCCCTCTTAAAAAGACCCATCAGGTTAATATCTATATTTGGAATGGTGGATGAGGAAAGAAAGAAGGAAGTCATAAATGTATTTTCCCCAAGTGTTATATAAAAATTATGAGTAGGGGAAGGATGATATTACACATCGGATTCCATCATGATGTGATAGACAACCACATGGTCCATTTGCCTATGCTCAGGATACTCTTAGATAAATATTTTCATTTTGGATATAGATTTTAGGTTTCACTCTTCACCCTCAAATTTTTGAGCTTTAAGTAGGTGATCTCTTCTAGTTTTCTTAAATTTTTTATATGGATCATAGACTTTGGATCTATTGGAATCCATATTACAACTGTTATCAGAGAGATATTGAGAAATATGAAAATAATGAGTAAATTTCTTATGTTAGTTAATTCCATAGTATTGGGGTTGTTTTCATATGACCAATGAGAATACATGTGGGTTATTTATTTAGATTGATCTAAAAAAAGATTGTATTGTTAAAGATAAAAAACATAACTATATCAAACTAGCTAATGTAGATGGTTGCATAAGACCATTAAATATAGACTATATCAGGCTAGCCAATATTATAGGAATAAAACTAGGAAGCATATAATAGTATCAAGCTAGATAATAAAATAGGATAAAAAATTAATTGTATTAGGTTAGATGATGCAGTTGGTGAAAACACATAACTATATCAGGTTAGACTATATAGTTAGAAAAATAAGATAATTATATCAAATTGGTTGATGTAGTTGTGAACATAATAAATAGTATCAATTTGACTGATATAGTTGAGATAAAAATCTTCACTAAAATATATGATGATGTGAAGATGATGTTAAGAATAAAAAAGGAAAAATGTGAAAATGATCCAACTAGAAATGGGATAAGATTCACATCAAGTTCACCAGAATGTATTATAATGTTGAAGTCAGTGAAAATAAGAAATAAAAAAAATGATAACCTCAATACAATACAACCAGTGGTGGGATAGGATTCACATTAGGTTGACTAGAATGTATGTACAGATTATTGTGTCCAATAACAATCATATTTCTCTTTATAGACTAGGATGCAAAAAAATTATAATAATATATCATGTGTATACTTAGATAGTATAGAAATGGTGCTTGAGGTGGCCATAATATAGTAGAGGGCAATACACACTCTATGTCTAGGTTATATGGTTCTAAATTATATGCCTAAGATATGAAGTATGGCTCTAACTAGACCCAAAATTAAATCAATGATATATAAATGGTAAAAATGGGGGTGTATCAAAGATATAATAGGGATACCTCATGAAAGTAAAAAAATAACAAGGGTAGCCTAGATCCAAAATAATTGTAACATACTAAACTAACAAGAAATTAAGTGGTGAAATGATCAACCAATGAAAAGTATATGCTACCTAAGATGATAATGTAAATCCTAAGAAACCCTATACATATACCATATTATTTTATATAAGGAGGATAATTAGAAAGAATGCATAAACAAGCATCTATAATTATAATAATCAAAACATGTCTATCTACTAAGTAAATAAATAAAAGAGATTAGGGATAGAGATACTTACATTTGGGTTAACTTGTCGGTGCATCAATCTCCATCTTAGATTAAGTAGCACTTTTCAAGAGATGTTATAAGATAAATATCTCAAATAGAAACAAGAAGACATATATATCCTTAATTGAGGATTATAACTATTAGAACACCTCTTCATCATGACTCTCCTTTTGTTTAGCTTCAATAAGATTTAAGCAAGACTTGGCCTCTAAGAATAAGACCTTACATTCTAAATCTTTTAATACATAATATTATAAATGAAATTTCAATAAGATTATATTGGTGTTGTGATATATTTGTAATGATAATATGATCCCTTGTATATGACTCCAAGCCTAGAATTAACCCTAAACTCTAAGTCAATAATATCAAATACATCAATACAGTTGAATAGAATGTCCATGGAATAAAATATATATCAACTAGGATGATACAAATTATAATATAAGGATAGACTTATAACTTTATCATCTAGGATAATATAGTCTAGGGATTAATAAGTAGGAAAGTAATTGTATCAACATAAAAAATACACTAAGAAATATAGGGTGGCTATAAAATCATTTGAAAAGTAGACAAAGAGGTATGAAAAAAATAGATTCAGAGGAAGTCTAACTAATAGTAATGAAGGTATGAAATAATAATATGAAAACATCACTCTCTAAGTACCATGGGTTGATCCTAACCCATTCCTAATGCACACCTTAGGATGTGTGCTTAGGAATATTAATGTGTTAATAATCCCTTACCAGAGAAACTATCAGTGAAGTGATAAAGATGAAAACTATCAGGTGTATACACTCACTAAGTGTGATATCCTTTAAATTTACCTTCTTATTCTTATACCAAACCTTCATGAACTTATACACATTAACATTGATTATTCTCTAAGTCTCTAACCAAGTATATCCAATAAAAATATCTAAACCATCCATATCTAAAATATTTAAGATTTTAATATGAAACACACACACACACACACACACACACACACACACACACACACACACACACACACACACACACACACACACACACACACACACACACACACACACACATTGAGCTTAAAATATTTACAATAACAAATCCTCTTAACATCTTCTTGATCTTCCTTGATATTTTTTTATTTAACATGTAGATGTTGGGCCACACTCATATTGATGAATTTATATTTGCTACTAGGTTTATTGGACACAATGACCTTATTATTTTTAATGCACCCATGAAACTAAAAAAAAAAAAAAAAAAAAAAATTGGAGATAAATTATTTTAACCCTTGTCTTCAACCTCATCATTTTCATCGTCAGTATCATTTTGTTCTTCCTCTTCTTCTACATCATCCTCATTTTCTACCTCCATATCCCCATCCTTGTTTTATTCCTTTTTTTTCATTTTCATCACTCTCATCTCCTTCCTCTTCATCTTTTCCCACTATATCCCATATATCCAAGAAAAGCTATTCCAATTACTCACAAGACCAATTATACTTGTCCTTTTTCAACTCAAAAAACCATTGCCATGGTGGACCTTTAATAAAAAAATTAAAATGCAATTTCTAGTTTTTTATTGAAAAACATTATCCTTATATTATATCCACCACTATCTATCTTTAATGTCACCCTCACCATAAAAATTTCTTAACCCTATTATCCATAACTGATATAGAAGATATGGTTTCAAAAACACTAGTATTCATTGGTTTTCATTCCTTATCTTAGATCACAAAATAAAAAAATGTTGACTAGTTATAACTATTTCCTTTGAATTTTAAAAAATTCAACTTGTTTTTTTTACCCAAAATTTAATATATGAATATTTCTCCTTGATCATGCCTTGAAAATTTTGATAGATATATAATTTTGAAGTCCCAATTTGGAAGGAAACAATTTCCTTAATATTACTAAGAATATTTAGACTATATCTTTCTAATGGAATCAAAAACTATCAAGAAATTAAAATTACTAATAGGCCAAGATCTAAAATTATAACTTAGAATGATTCATATTTAATGAATTAATTACAACCCAAACCATGCTTAAATATGACTCAACTTGGAATTAGAGTTGACATGTAAAAATTAGAAAAAATCTAAAATCTAAAAGAAACTTCTATTTTTAGTAAGTTTCACATGCAAGAACACGTAGATCTAAAAATATCTTAAAATACTCTAAACACTAAAATTATTCTATTGGAAAAATTTTAAATGAATTTCATGTCTAGTCATAAAAATATGCAATTTCTAAAAATAGAAAAATCCTAAAATAATTGATAAACTATAATTTTGGACCCTTAGATGGTCATTTTTGGCCTTAGAAAAATATCAAAAACACCTCTAATAATAAATCACATCTTATGGAAGCAAATAAATTTTTTATACGGTTTTTTTGGCATGTGGAAAATCTCAAATGGACCTAAGGGTCAAACTCAGAAAGTTGACCTTTTTTTTTGCATCATTCTCCTTTGGTTGAAAACAACTCAGCTCTTATGAGTTGTCCTAATTGTACTACTACCACTTTTATTTGTTGATCTTATTTATCTCCCATTATATAATCCAAGTGTTGTCTTCTTGCTATAATCCTTCCCACTATACCAAATACCTATTATAATTACCTTGCCTTGTGCTCACTATCTTTATATCTAAAACTTGCACTATCTTTTCCTTCTTCTTTAGAACCTATTACTACTAATTTACTTATTCATATTCATCACCTTCACCATCTTCTCCATGGAATTCATATAACTATGAAACATTAAATAATGGTGATATATCAAAATTCAATGGTAAACACACCTCATAAGCATTGTCATTAATTTTCTTTACAATTTTGCATGGACCAATTTTATTATACTTCAACTTATTTTATGTGCCTTTTTTAAATCTTTATTTTATCAAATAAACCATTACCAACTCTCCTTCAAATACCTTGAGTCTTTTTCTAACATTTGATGATGATTTATATTTCTCATTACTTTTCTAGAACTTCTTCTTACTCCTTGCAACTATTGTATATACTCTGTAAATGCTTCTGCATCATCACTAATTTGATATTCAATTGGTAAACTAAATATAAAATACCCATAGGATTTATCCCATAAACAATTTGAAATGGTTATTTTCATATTGATCTATTCACTAAACTTTTATATGAAAACTCAACTTGTGGTAAATCCAAATCTCATTTATTGGGCTTCTCTCCCACTATGCATCTTAATAAATTTCCAAAGATCCTATTCACAACTTCTATATATCCATCTATTTGTGGATGATATGTACTAGTGAATTGTATCTTAGTACCCATCTTCTTCCATAAAGTCCTCCAAAAATGACTTAGAAATTTTGTGTCCCTATCTGAAGTAATAGTTTTTGTAACACCATGCAATCTCACAATATCCTTAAAAAATAATTCTACAACTCCAGTGGCATTATTGGTTTTCTTACATGAAATTAAATGAATCATTTTAGAAAATATATCTACAATAACAAAAATTTAATCATTACCTCTCTGTGTATTTGTTAATCCCAACATAAAATCCATACTCAAAGTTTTCCATGGTCTACTTACAACTGGTAATGGCATGTATAGTCCAATATTTTGTGCATGTCTTTTAGCCACCTGATATATCCTACACTTTAAAACATACTTTGTCACATCTCTCTTCATCTTTTACCAAAAATATTTTTTCTCCACCAAAGCTATCGTCTTTGTCTTACCAAAATGTCCAACCAAACCTCCATTATGTAGTTCCCTTTTTATACTATCTCATAGAGACCCAACTAGAATGCATAATTATTTCCCTTTGAAGAGATGATCTTCTTGTATAGGATACTCACCATGATTAGTTTATGTAGCACCTATTAATGGATTCCTACACTTCTCAACTACCTTGCAAAAATATAGATCACTATCACATAATTCTTTGATATCTTCAAATATAACTACTTCACTCACCATAGTAGTTAATAATGTTACTCTCCTACTCAATGCATTATCTACCTGATTTTGTTTTCTTGATTTATGTTTCAACACAAAATTATACCCTTTCAAGAAAGAAACCCACTTTTCATGCCTACTATTCAACTTCTTTTGTGTATTCACATTCTTCAAAGCCTCATGATCTATAAATAGGATAAACTCCTTAGGCACCAGGTAATGCCTCCAATGTCTTAATGCTTTTATAATTACATAAAATTCAACATCATAAGTAGAATACTTTGTTCTTAACTCATTCAATTTCTCACTAAAATATGTCATTGGCTTTCCTTATTGACTTATCATAGCACCAATTCCCACAAATGAATCATCACAATCAACCTCAACACTTTGTTAAAATATGGTAATGCTAAAATTGGTATTTCTATGATCATCTTCTTTAAAAATTCAAATATTTTAATGGTTTCTCTAGTCTATTAAAATTTCTTCCCTCTCATGCAATCTATTATTGGTGCCACAATACTACTAAATTTTTTAATGAATTTTCTATAAAAAGTTGTTAAATCATGGAAACTTCTTACCTATATAATTATTTTTAGAATAGGACACTCAAAAATTGATTTATCTTTTCTTCATCCATTCTCACACCATCTATTAAAACTAAAAATCTCAAAAATACCAAATTTTTCTACATAAACCTGCACTTCTTCAAATTTGCATACAACTTTTCCTTTCTTAACAAATCTAGTACCATTCTCAAATGTTGTAATTATTATTATTTAGTCTTACTAAATATAAAAATGTCATCAAAATAAACAACCACAAACTTACTAATATATTCTCATAGCACTATATTCATCATCCTCATAAATATGCTTGGTGCATTAGATAATCTGAAGAGCATCACCATCCACTCATATAAGCCATCCCTAGTCTTGAATGCAATTTTCCACTCATCTCCTTCACGAATTTGAATATGATAATAACCACTCCTTAGATAAATCTTGGTAAAATATTTTGATCCTGCATGCACATCCATCATAACATCTAAATGAGGTATAGTAAATTGATACTTGATTGTAATTATATTAATTTCTCTACTATCTACAGACATCCTCCATCCTCCATCTTTTTTTGGAGTTAGCAACATTGGTATTGCACATGGATTCATACTCTCCCTTATCAACTTTTTTTTTAACAATTTAGTAACCTATTTATTTAAATATATATAATCTATTAGACTGATCCTATATGGTACTTGATTTGGTAGAGTTGATCCTAGAATCAAATCATTGTGATGTTGAATATCTCTCTTCGATGGTAAACCATTTGGTAACTCATCAGGCATAACATATACATATTATTTTAATAATCTTATATATTATATTGGTTTTTAAACCATTTTTGTGTCTTCATTCTTTACTACTAATACATAACAATAACCTACCACCTTTATATCTTGGATAAATTCTTTAGTAGAGAGCATACTTTCTACCTTCTCTTCCTCTTTAAGAGGTAACAAAACTACCTTTATACCACCTTTCCAGAAAGTGTATGTGTTCTTTGATCCATCATCAATTAATTTCCTATCAAATTACCATGATATATTGAATAAAAAATGGAATAAATCCATTGATATAACATCACAACATATTTCATCATTATAAGTTTTTCCTATAGAAAACTTTGTTAAGCACCTTTTATCTACTGTAACCCCATTCCCTTTATTAACCATGAAATTTGATAAGGATTAGGATCCTTTTAAAATTAAAAATTATTGGAGATTTATCATTGATGTCATGGTGATGGCATGGAGATATCCTTGTAAATGGATTAAGTGCTTTGATATCCAAAGTAACAATGATAAAGTGTGCAATGTGCTTGTCTTAGTGTGTTTAAAGGAGGCTTCTTTGATCTTCATTTTTGGCATGATTGGAGATTGTCAGGGATGTGTATGGTGATTGGATAATGTGAAAGAGATCCCTAGGATTTTATCTATGATATGAGAGCTTGTGTGTATAAGTATATTTCATCTGGTTGTCCATAGTTTTCATCTAGATAGTTTAAGTCTAGTGGTAGAAAATATAAGTAGGTAGTTTGATGACATCACCATTGCCACATGGGAATGAGTTAAAGGGATTTGGTCATATTGTTCTGATCACATTATTTCATAGTTTATATTCACTTAATTTCAAGTCATGCATTAAATCATGATCAAAGATATGAGGGTGCAAAGTTGGCTTCTCAGTCAGAATTCATTATTTTCCCATACTTAGCCAAATTTACAAAGTGGCAAGAAAAGCCAAGTAAGCATTTTGATGGAGGCATATCTTGCATATGTGGACATATCAAGAGAAGGTGATCATATGGGTTTGTTCATTTTTTATCTTAGTTTATTTGTGCTAAATTTTAGATCATGCACTGAAGCGCATTAAAAGATATATATATGAAAATTTGGGCTCCCAAGCAGTTTGACTATGCTTTTCCATACTTAGCCAAATCTATGTGTGACAAGAAAATTTGAGTAAGCATTTTCATGATGTTATATCTTGCACATGTGAAGGTTTCAATAAAAATTGATCATATGGGTTTATTCAATTTTGATCCTAGTTGATTTAAACTAAAATTTAGATCATGCAATGAAGCATGTCAAAAGATATGCTTGTTCAAAGTTGGCCCCCCAAGTAGGTTTTTGACATAGTTGTCTCTATGATAGAATATTTTTAGGAGGAATTTTAATGGTGATATATCTCACACATGCAAAGGCTTTAGGATTAGTGTGTCACATGGTTGGATTCTCCTATGTAAGGAGATCATCTAGTCCAAATTTAAGATCATGCATAGAATTGAAAAAGAAGTTATTAAGGTTAAAAAATGTATACTCAAGCATATTAAAAGGGTCCCCATAGTCATTTTTTCAAAATTTAAAGTTTAAGAAAGATCGATGGTGCACATTGCTCCAAGAAGTCAAGAAGTAGTGAGATTAAGATAGGTGCATGATGTTTAATAACTAAGTAAAGGTACATGATAAGGATCCAATGGAAAGTGGGTGTTCATATAGATTAATAAAATAGTGATCATTGATATCTAAAGACCCGATTGCTCCATAGATATTAATGGAGCATGTTGAGTCAAAGTTTCTAGATTGCATGAGATGAGGTCATCTATCAGATGTTTAATGTTTGGCTTTGGTGGACTATGCATTAAATTTTAGACAAGATCAATGGAGTGAGAATGATCCAAATCTGAGAGGACATGAGATGTGATCATTGTGTTTTAGGTTTAACTATGATCATTTTCATTTGAATATTTGAATTTGATAAGATAAAAACTAGTGCTCAGTAATTTATCCATATCTCTTGATAGAAGATGAATTTACTCATGCAGTAAAAAGCAAACTGGTAGAATAATCCAAGATGCATCAATAAATATGGATTATAAGATATAAAATTATGTAAATAAATAGTTATGAAGGTTCAAAAATGACTTAGTTTTTGTATATGTTCTACAAGTGACTTGAGAAGAG
The DNA here is from genome assembly GCA_037957365.1 of Torreya grandis. Taxonomy (NCBI): domain Eukaryota; kingdom Viridiplantae; phylum Streptophyta; class Pinopsida; order Cupressales; family Taxaceae; genus Torreya; species Torreya grandis. The sequence goes on from JARHVA010003024.1 coordinate 2,049,586, forward strand.
TATTTAATCTTATGTAGATGCTATTTTGATGTTTTATGGTGAATTGGCTATTGGGGAGTGTTGTAGACTCTATGAAGATGATCTATGATTATTTTCAAGGTTTTATCAATCTATATTAAGTATGATCAATGCTTAATAAGTTGAATGTATGTTCTGTAATGGTGTTCATATGTATATGGTCTCTGTTTGAGTTGATTGAGCATACGTAGATGTGAGAAAAGGTGATTATGATCATTTAAGGATGTCTTAGGGGACACAAGGAGTGGACCTATGTATTTATAAGTGGTATTATGTTCTTATTATACTTTAATAAGTGTCAAAGGGTTAAATGGGTCTTCATATGACCTAAAAATGACTTAAGCCTATTTGAAAGTGAATTATGCTTAAGTATGACCCATATGAGATGCCTTAAGGTTGAAGGCATGTTTTATGGCTGAAAAAGAAATATTTTGATCTTGTTAATTCATGATTGTTCTAAATATAGTGAAACCAAATGTGTTGGTTTCTAGAATTGTGTGTGAGAGACTTGTATGTGAGAAAGTTGGAGAGTGAAGGAAAGCAAGGGAGAGTATGAGTGCCCAGCTCTTGGGTTAATGAGAAGAGAAGATTAAAGATTGTGTGTATGATCTATAGGTCATGTTTCTTATGATAGTATAGTGTTCTTAAAGTTTTAATTTGTGTGAAGAGATCTAAGTATGCATATGAGGACTATTTAAGTGAATAAAGAAAGATATTGTGGCATCCTATGTGAGAGTCTTGTATGAGTTAGAGAGAGAGTTTGTGTAATTTTCATATAACCAAGAGGTCCATCATCAGGTGTTGAAGACATCATAACTAAGGTGTAACTTTTCTTTTGAATGAGGCTCTAAAGGACTTGATCTTCCTTAGGGGTAGTTTTTCCTTTTGAAATAGGGTTTTACTAAATACCTTTGGTCAAAAGGGCTTGATCAAGGTTGTAGGTCAGAAGGACCTGATCAAAGGTTCTTGATTAGAAGGACTTGATCATTTTATTATTTTGATCATATTATAGGATATTAGTCCATGTGTTTATATGATTGAGAGTGGGTTTTATTCCCCAAGAGGGTTTCCCACATAGATCTTGTGTTGTGTATGTGATCTTGAATTATGTTCATTGTTCACTTCTATGAATGATCTAAATGATTCATGAATGATTGTGTTGAATGCTTAAGTATTTACAAGGGTTTGGAAATTGAAATATATTTTTTTACACCATTGATTCATCCCTCTCAGTGGATTGTACCTCTAAAAATTGGTATCAAATCAGGTCCTTTGGTAAAGGCTTAATAACTTGAAGGTGATCTAAGGTATAATGGCTAGTTATAATGTGCAAGGTGGCTTCTCTGCTAAGTAAGAACTAATGTTAATTGGATCTAATTATGCTTTTTAGAGTGCCAGGATGAGGACATACATTATGTCCTTAGGATTTGATGTATGGAAATATATTATGGATGGTTATGTTATTCATACTAATCCTCCATCTAGTGTTGTAAATAAGTTGTTTGAGAATAATTATAAGGTAATGAGTGCCAGCACCTATGGTCTTAAAGAAACTAAATTCACTAAATTAATTCATTGCACATCTATCAAGAAAATATGGGATAAATTAAAAACTATTTTTAAAGGAGATTCAAAGGTTAAGTTGGAAAATTTATAGACTCACAGAAGGTAATTTTAAAGTCTCAAGATGAATGAATAAGATATTGTGGCATCCTTTCTACATAGAGTTGATGATTTTTTGAACATAATCAGAGGTCTTGGATAAAACCTTGAAGAAGATACTATTGTTCAAAATTTATTAAGGTCTTCATCCCCCAAGTTTGATCCAAAAGAATCTCATATAGATGAGAGTCATGACCTTACTCAGTTAAATATGAATCAATCACATGACACCCTTACTACTTATGAGATGAGGAAGAATGATAATATACCACCAAAGAAGGAAGTAGATTTCAAGACTAAAACAAAGATAAAGAAGAAGTTCCAAGGTAATAATTTCAATAAGGATGACAATATTTACATATATGAGGATGAACTAATTGCTTTGATTTCAAGAAAATTGAGAACAAGTTCAGGCAAGTATAAAGGTAAGCTACTCCTCAAATGCTTTAATTGTGATGAGAGAGGTCATTTGGATAATAATTTCCCTCATAAGTATAATAAGGATGATGATGAAGAACATGATCAAATTCATGATGATGGAAAGAGAACATTCAAATATAATAAAAGCAAAAAGGGATTAAGAAGGTTTGATAACAAGAAGAAGTACTTCAAGGACAAAAAGAGTCTCTACACCAAAGAAGATTGCATCTCATCAGATGAGAGTGAAATCAGTGATTCTAAATATGATCATGAAGATGATATTCCTACTGAAGATGAAGATTTATTCATGGCTAAAGAAGGAAGTTATTCACATCAAAAGGAGCCTACTTGGAGTGATTTAGATGATGATGAAGATGAGGTGGACTCTGATACTACATTGACAAATGCTCATAAAGAACTAAATATTGTGAATAAGATCAATAAGAAGATGAAATCTAAACTCAAGGACTTTGAGGATCAATTCAGTGTGTTTGAGGCAAGAATGGATGAAGATGCCAAGGAGAATGAAGATATGGTCAAGCATCTTAGTTTTCAATTGAAAATCCTCTCTACAATCCTAAAATCTAAATAAGATGAATGTGTAAGGTATTTAATTTAAAATGAGTCATTGAAATATGAGTTAGAAAAGGTATCTAGTAAGGTAATGTCATTTATTAGATTTAAATAGAGATCAAGTGATCTAGACAACATTATAAATTATCAAAAGCATGAAAGTGATATGATTGGTCTTAGATACAAAGAAGAACGATAGACTGTAACTCAAGACAAGATGAAGACTAATATGAATAAGGATAATTAGCCTTTAAAGACAAATCATTAGACAAGGATTGAAGGTGCTGATAAAATGAATAAAAATTAGATCAGATAACCAAATGCCATGAGGTATGAAAATTTTAATGGTTAATGATATACTTGCAATTAGTTTAGGCATAGATCTAGAGAATGTAGAAGACCTGTTAAGAATGAATTTACATGGAATTATGATGGGGGTCATCAATCAAAAGGTATGAGTAACATTGAGTGCTATAGTTTTTATGACATAGGACACATTGTAATATTTTTTCCAAATCTAGAAAGGTGAAATGAGCTTCTTGAAAAAAGTATGGTGTGATTAAATTATGAATAGAGGTCATATTTATAGATTATACAAGTAAAGACCCATAAGATAGAATAGGTTGTATCTAACTCCTAGAGTATATGGAAGAATACAAGTTAACTAATGGAGACCAAAGGTCGTAAGTGGGATTTATGATGATTTTTTAGGTCCAATTAATATGTTTGTTATGGTGGAGAATGCTTCAAATTTTTAAGAGGCCCAAGATGTCTCATTGTCTACTCATGTTGAGAATAAAGAGACTAAGCTCAAAGAAAATACCAAGGTGTTGGTTAAAGCTAGTTCTGAGGTATGTATGGATCCAAGTAAACATCATATTATTATTGAAAAAGTTCCTAGTGATGAGGAACCAAGCTAAAAGGAATATCCTTTAGATGAAAATGTATGCCATGAATCTATGTTGTCTCCATGTATTGATAATCCAATCATAGAAGAAAAGGAGAATGTTGTAGTGGTTAAGGAAGTTGTTTCTCTAAAGCTAAAGAAAAAGAAGAAGAAGAAATATAAGTATTAATTGAGCAAGGAGGAGAAGGAATATAATTTTTTTTAAAAGATAATTGAGGTATATAGGGTGTCTCTATCTATGCTTCTCAAGATACTCCTTTCAAGTGGAAAAGCAAGTGTTATTATGGTGTTTTTTTAGTTGGAACATTTTTCAAGGTCAAATTGAAGGTTCCCTGATGGAAAAGGAGGATTTGTGATTTTTCAAGGTAATATTTTTTCATATAAATTTATTTTTACCTTATCTCTTAGAGTTTTTGTGATATGAAGGTATGTTGATGTCAAATTGAAGATTTTTATTTGCTCTCGAGTTTCCTAGTTTGTGCTTATAAGTATATAGATCCTAAAATGAGTTATAATAATTCAAGTTTAAAAAAGGTGTGGAAGATCAAAGCTTGTTATATAAGGGTTTAATGGTTGTCTCCAAGTGTACAAGAATTTTAAGAGGTGGATGTTGACTGGAAGGTGTTGTGTTGACTTTGTTTTTAGATTCTAGGTTTTTGGGTTCTACTAGAAAAGTGGTCTACCTTATGAGTTGAGATTTAAGGATTATTAATATGTTTAATGGGCCAAATGGGTTGTAAAATAAATATTAATATATATTTTAAGGTTTTGGTTCTCAAGTTATTCAATTTTTTATCAAGTTGGAAGCCTAATTGGGTAGTAGGTTTGTGAAGGAAGTATGTTGTAGAGGATGAGCCAATTATTGTAAATTGGTGTGATCAAGGGGGAATATTATATTGATATATATATATATATATATATATATATATATGAATTTTCAGGTCTTGAAGTTGTGTCTACACAAAGGTTTTGGCTCTACAAGTTCTAGGTAGGGTTACAAAGAGTCTAAGATAGGCCTAGTGTGAAGAAGAGTTCTTTTTTCTCAATTACTCCAAAATAACAAGGTATGTTTGCTTCATGGAGAGTTATTAGGTTAATTGAGATCATTCTTCATTTTTTTTCAGTGTTATAAAGTTATTTTGATGGTCCTTATTGTATCTTAAGAGGGAAAGCTAGTAATCATGTATGTGGGCTCCTCATGGGGTATAGAGATCTAAAGATGATCAAGTGGTGAAATTGATAAAAAACTATTTGAGGGAGTCCCTCTAAAATGTATTTTTTTAATTTACATAAAATTTGAGTATTTTATGTGTTGTTTCTTCATTGGTTGCAGTGCTTGGTTGAAGAGAGTGTTGACATAGAGCAAGAGGAAGCTGTCAAAATAAGCAGAAGTAGGCTCAAAGTAAGGGGGAGTTTGTATCATCTTTCTAAGATAGTCCTTTCCTATTTATGGTATTTTTAGGTCCTTAGGATCAATTTGTTCCCACTTTGTCATTTTGTCAAAGGGGGATAAATTTCTTGTTATGGGAGTGCTTGAAGAGAGAGAAGGTGAGCTGTATATTAGTATATATGATGTTTGTTGACATTAATGACAAAGGGGGAGATTGTTGGAAAGTTTTCAATAATGTCATGGTGATGTCATAGAGGTATAATAATGAATGTATGAATTTATTTTATAGCCTAAGTAACAATGACAAGGTGTGTAATGTGCTTATCTTAGTGTGTTTTAAGGAGGCTTGGTTGATCTTAAATTTTGACATGATTATAGATATTTAGGCATATGTATGGTGATTGGAGCATGTGAAATAGGACCCTAATATTTTATTTATGATTTTATATTTTGTTTTCACAAGTTTAATTAATATGGTTGTCCATAGTTCTCATCTAGATAGTTTGGATCTATTGGTAGAAAATTTGAGTAGGCATTTTGATGACATCATCATTGCCATATGGGAATGAGTCAAGAGGATCTGGTCTTATGGTTATTATCACATTAGTCCCTAGTCTATATTCACTAAATCTCAATTCATGCATCGAAGCACAATCAGATATATGAGGGTGAAAAGTTGGATTCTCAATCAAAATTCATTATTTTCCCATAATTAGCCAAATTTGCAAAGTGGCAAGAAGAGTCAAGTAAGAATTTTGATGGAGGCATATCTCACATGTGTGGAAATTTTAGGGGAAGGTGATCATATGGGTTTGTTCAGTTTTGAGCCTAGCTTATTTTTTTTTAAAAATAGATTGTGCACTAAAGTGTGTCAAAATATATGCATATGCAAAGTTGGGTTCCCAAGAAATTTGACTATGTTTTTCCATACTTAACCAAATTTACATGTGACAAGAAAATTTGAGTAGGCATTTTGATGATGTTATATATTGCATGTGTGAAGGTGTCAAGATAAACTGATCATATGAGTTTATTTAGTTTTGATCCTAATTTATTTATGCTAAAATGTAGATCATGTGATGAAGTGCATAAAAATATATGTTTTTTCATAGTTGGCTTCCCAAATAGGTTTTTGAAATAGTTGGCTCTATGATAGAAGATTTTGAGAAGGCCTTTTAATGGAAATATATCTCATACATGCAAAGGCTTTAAGAGCAGTGTGTCTCATGGTTATATTCTCTTATGTGAGGAGATCATTTGGTATAAATTTGAGATCATAAATCAAAACATATAAGAAGGTAGTAAGGTTCAAAAGTGGCTACTCAGGCATATTGAAAGGGTCCCCATAGTCATTTTTGTAAAAGTTAAAGTCTGAGCAAGATCAACAGTGTGCATTGATTTAATAATTCAATAAATAGAGAGATGAGGGTAGGTGCATAATGTTTAATGACTAAGTAAAGGTATAGGATAAGGATCCAATGGAAAGTGGGTGTTCATATAGATTGATCAAATGGTGAGTGTTGATTTCTAAAGACCTAACTAATCCACAAAGATTAATAGAACTCATTAAGTCAAAGTTTATAGATTGTATGAGATAAGGTCAATTATCAAATGTTTAATGTTTGGATTTGGAAAACTATGCATTAAATTTTAGACAAGATCAATGGAGTGAGATTGATCCAAAACTGAAAGGACATAAGATGTGAGAATTGTGTTTGAGGTTTAACTATGATCATTTCTATTTGAATATTTGAATTTGCCAAGAGAAAAGCTAGTGCTCAGTAATTTGTCCATATCTTCCGATAGAAGATGAATTTACTCATGCAGTAAAAATAAAAGTGGTAGAGGACTCTAAGTAACAGTTATAAATATGGATTAGAAGATATGAAAGTATGTATAGACATATTAATAAAGGTTCAAAGTTGACTATGTTTTCATATATGTTTTGCAAGTGACCCGAGAAGAGTATTTGAGATTATGTAGATGTTGTTTCGATGTTTTATGGTGAATTCGCTATAAGGGAGTGTTTTAAAATACATGAGGATGATCTATGATTATTTTTAAAGTTTTATAAATCTATCTTGAGTATGATCAATTCTTAATAATTTGACTATATTTTTGGTAATGGTGTTTATATGTATAAGGTCTCTATTTGAGTTGATTGAGCATACGAAGATGTGATTAAAGGTGATTGTGATCATTTGAGAATGTCCTAGGGGACATAATGAGTGGACCTATGTTTTTTGAAGTGTTCCTATGTTCTTATTATACTTAAATAAGTGTCAAAGAGATTAATGGGTCTCTATAGGACCTAAAAGTGACTTCAACCTATTTGAAAGTGAATTGTGCTTAAGTATGACCCTTATGAGATGACTTAAGGGTGAAGGCATGTTTTGTGGCCAACAAAGAAATATTGTGATCATATTAATTCATTATTTCTCTATATATAGTGAAACCAAATGTGTTGGTTTTTATAATTGTGTACGATAGACTTGTATGTGATAAAGTTGGAGAGAGGAAAGTAGAGGAAAATATGAGTGCCCAACTATTGGGTTGATGAGCAAAGAAGATTAAGGATTGTGTGTATGATCTTTAGGTCATTTTTATAATGATATTATATTTTTATTGTAGTTTGAAGTTATTTGAAGAGATCTGAGTGTGCATATGAGGACTATTTGAGTGAAGAAGGAGAGAGATTATGGCATGCCTATTGAGAGGCCTATATGAGTTAAAGAGAGAGTTTGTGCAATTTTCAAATAATCAAGAGGTCCATCATTAGGTTTTAAATAAATCATCTCTAAGGTGTAAGTGTTCTTTTGAAGGAGGGCTTAAAGGACTTTATTTTATTTAGAGGCAGTTGTTCCTTATGAAATAGGGCTTCACTAAAGACCTTTGGTCAGAAGGACTTGATCAAGGTAGTAGGTCAGAAGGACTTGACCAAAGGTTCTTGATTAGAAGGACTTGATCAATCTCTTTTTTATGGTCATCTTATAGGATAATAGTCCATGTGTTTATAGGATTGAGTGTGGGTTTTATTCCCCAAGAGGGTTTCCCATGTAGATTTTGTGTTGTGTATGTGATCTTGCATTATGTTCATTATTCACTAATATGAATGATTTGGATGATTCATGAATGATTGTATTGAATGCTTAAGTATTTTCAAGGGTTTTGAAATTAAATTGGATTTTTTACCACCACTAATTTATCCTCATTCCGTAGTGGATTGTACCTCTAACACAAATGTAGTTTCTCTATCATTTCTTTAGAAACCATATTTTCACAAATACCACCATCTATAACTACTTTGCATACCTTTCCACATGAAGTACATCTTATTTGAAAAAATATGATCGTATCCATGCATCACCACCTTATTTATTATACACTTTTTCCTTCATTAGAGTGATCATGGTTCTTCTCATCATGAGATTCTCCTCAATATCTAAAGGTGCAACTTTAGTATTTTTCTCTTTTATATCAACCTCAATTAGATTCACTCTTGGGCAATCTTCTTACCTCCTTTCTTGATCTTGATAGTGTGGACACTCAAATTCCCTATGCCCTTCTTCTCCACATATATAACAAACATAACATCTAAACTAATTTATAAACCATCCTCTAACACCATTGTAACCTCATCCTCTCTAAAACTCTCTTCCTCTTTGTTGGTATTGAAACCCTTGCCTATTATCATCTTGCCTTTATATACCATGTGATGATTCACCTCCATTGGTATTAAACCCACCTCTAGTGGTATTAAACCCACCTTTTCCCCTTATTAGAGGGGATCTACCTCTTCTTAGACCAAGATACATTCTTTTGAAATTCTATCTATTTTGTTTTTCTTCTGGCTTCAAAGCTAATTTATATGCCTCCTCCATGCAAAGTATTATATGCATTCTTAATTCATCTTAAATACTAAATTTCAAACTATTTACATACCTTGTATCCATATGCTCTTATATTTAATCATGTTCCACTCATATGGAAAGCTTATAAAACTCATTTGTATACTGTGATCTTTTTGCCTCAAATTTTGAAATATCTCCCTCAGCTTCTTCTCCATCTTTTTCCATAAATTAATCTTCTCTTTACCTTTTCTTTGTCTCTCTTTCTATAGGTGATCCCACCAAATCATTAGATGACCTTTTAATTTCATGAATGTAAACTTTACCTTCTTGTCTTCTCTCATAGTTTTTCACTCGAGAAATTTCCCATGTTATTCATCCAATCTATCAAATCCTTTTCTTTTAAACTACCTCTATAATTTGGAACATCAACTTTGATTCCTTCATTTCTTCCTTATAAATCCTAAACCATCCTTTATTCCATTGATGGTGGTTAATTTTTCTACTCTTTTTCTTGTTATATTTATTCATCATGATCTGTGTCTTCCTCAGCTTGATCACCACCTTATCTTATTTTTTGATTGGTTATAACATTTTTTAATTATTTAACTTGCCTCTATAGCTCTTGTAGATTCTAGTTCATTTGTGCAAAACCTCCTCATCCTCTCACAATTTTATAATCCTCCAAGATTCAACCTTGCTCTGATATCAGATAATGAAACCAAAAACTATAAAGATAATAAAATTACCAATAGGTCAAGATATAAAAAATAACTTAGAATTGATTCATATTGAATGAATTAATTACAAACCAAACCATGCTTAAATAACCCTCAACTCAGAATTAGAGTTGACATGTAAAAATTTGAAAAAAACTAAAATCGAAAAATAAAATCTATTTTTAGTAGCTACTATTTTTAGTAAGTTTTGCATGCAAGCATGTATAGCTCTAAAAATACCCCAAAATATTATAAACACTAAAATTATCCTATTGGACTAGTTTTAACTAAATTTCATGTCTGATCATAAAAATATATAATTTCTAAAAATAGAAAAATCTTGAAAATTTTTGATAAACTATAATTTTAAACCCTTAGATGGTCACATTTGGCCTCTAAAAATATTAAAAATACATTTAAGTGGAAATTTCATCTTATGGAAGAAATGAAAATTTTTGAGGTGATCATTTTGGCATGTGGAAAAGCTCAAACAGAGCTATGGGTCAAAATTTATGGCCTCCAAAAGTTGGCCTATTTATTTGGCATCACTTTCTCATGGTGTAAGATGCATCTCAATCATAAAATGAGGAAGAAATAACATATCCTTTGAATTTGACTCATTTTTCCCATTTTTTTTTCAAAACAATCTCTAGAAATTAGGTTCACATGATCAACCTTCTATGACCATATCTCCATTGATATACTCAAAATCCTTAGTGTGACCACTTTTTGGAAAGATATAAAAATGTTGTTTCCAGTGATTTATTATTCATCTCAATCAAAAAAATAGGAATCATGAACAAAGTTTTGAGTTAACTTCTTTTTCCCTAATTTTTCACCCAAAAATTGATGAAAAATTAGATTCACATGTTCAACTTTACATGGACATATATTACTTGATATTGCTCAAATTTCTTAATGTGACCACTATAAAAAATTTCTCACAAATATCTTTCTAGAAACATAAAAATTACCTCAATTAGATATATTTGTGATGATAATTATCCTATTTAATATGTATACTTTCTTGAAAAAAAATTATAATATTACCAAATCTACCTTAAAAAAAAATCCACTTCTAAAAAATCACTTCTTTGATAGTATTTGATAAGATGTTCATATATAATAACATGAAAATTCACATAATATTATTATATAATTAATATCAATAATAGAAAATATATTGGTTGGCCAAGATGCCCTAATATGTAATATATTCAAATATGGAATAATACCCTTAAGGTAATGAAACACCATATAATATTCCTTAAGGAATAACTCCACAAAATCTTCAAATATGGGAATGTCACTTCAAGGGAAAAAACCTCCAATATTCTTTTATTGAATATAATATTATTTGTTTAATTTATATCCTTCACAATTATATTCATCTCATTTATATAGACCTTTATCACTAATAATGTAGGGTAAACTCCTAATCCCAATATAAGATGACTAATTACCCAATATACTAATTCCACAAGTTACCTATTTGACCCCATATATTAGATTAGTATAACTAACTAAGGAAGATGTGTGTCATATGTTGGCATCTCCATCTACCCATATGTACTATAATATCATATCCAAGACTATGTAACATCCAATTTATTATATATTTTGATTATATGTGTATTTACATTTATGTTTGATAATTTGTATGTGAATATATATGTGATGTAAAAAAAATATTAAATATCTAATTCATAAAAATTAACTAAATCATGGCACATTATGACATATATATGATAAATAAATAAAAATTCATAACATAAAATGAATCATTCCATCTCATATCATGTGCATCTATAGAAAACAATTGCATTAATAAAATACGATAACCATGTGAAAATAATAAAACACCAAGGAAATAATAAGGTAATAAAATGGAATCCTTGTGGATCCACTCTTTCAATTAGAATGTGTTAAATTTCCAACATTAGCCCAAATTTTCACTCATCATTATGAAAACATTATGGGTTTTTAGGAAAAATGTAAAACAAACACAAAAAAAAAGGATAAAGGAAACAAAATAACATAAATAATGATAATTTATAAAACAAATAAAAATCATAAGCACAAATAAAACCACAAGGCATAGCATATAATAAAATAATCTAGGCACAAAGACACAAAATTTGAAGGTAAAATAAAATAATTGAAGACAAGATAAAATCAAGGCAACTTTGGAAAAAGGCAAGAAATAAAGGCAAAATTATAAAATGAGGAATGAAAAGGGGAAATATTAATAAGAACATATAAGAAAACATTGAATAATCAAAGCAATAATTGGATTCTAAAGTATTAAATAATTAAATAAATAAATTTAACATGGAAACATATTTAAGCATAAATAGAATAAATATAATTTTAACAGCTTGAACAAAAAATGGATAAGTCAAATTAAAGATTAAAAAATGAGAGAAGCTTGAATAGAAACATAAGTGGTTAAAAATAAATTCTAATTAATAATAATCGCAATAGTCATTGAAAGAATCAAATCAAAATATGGGGAGTTGAGACACCCATGACATGTCATCTTTTTCAAGAGAATATTTGATAAGGTTATTCTATAGGGTGGCATCTTCATCATTATAAGTGTGTATGGTTGTATCACTTTCATATCCATTTTATTTTCTGGTGGTTAGAATTTTTATTTTGTAACTTATGAGAATTTTATTTGTAATATACTCATGCACTTACACCTTATGTGTACTTTCCTTTGATATAAACCTTATTTTATTATTTACTAGATCTTCAAGTAATTATGTTTCCTTTGGAAACTATCTCTATTTTAGTTGTAATCTATTATCCTTCATACCCAAATTTTAGACATTGATGCATAGTGGACAAAATTATTTCCATCTAATGATCCCCAAAGAAACATATTGTATGTCTCATTACTATGCACTACATGAAATAATATTTAAATATTTTTCTTTGTAAATTCCAAGATCATATATAAATTCATTGGTGCATAAATTTACACTTGATACATTTTCTACCACTATTCCATCTTTCTTATGTCCATGTATGAAATCTCTTATGAATAAATAATCATTATATAGATATCAGTTGGAATTTTAATTTCATCAAAAACAATCTAAAGGAAAGGTTTACTTCTTTTGTTTGAGTAAATAACATAAATTAAAAAAATCAAGTGGATGAGTGCCATTATTAAATAGATACTTTTTAATATTCGTTCTCAATCATATGGACATTTAGCTTATTTTTCAACTCGTATGTTATGGAAGAGGATTTGTAAAAATATTCAAAATTTGATATAGATTATCTATTAATCCATTTAATTTTAAACTGACTCTTAATTTAATTTTATTGATTTCAATAAGGTATTTGATCTTAATATTTAAATACTTGCAAGTATTTATTAAGTGTCATTCAATTATATTATATTGAAGTTCTAGGAAAAGGTCTTGAAAGATGAAATTATTTGATTGGAGGTAAAGTGATCATGTTAAACTTTAGAAATTTATTTAAAACTTCTTGTGGACTTTCATTGAGCATAGTGAATTGTCTACTTATTCTTTATTGAGTTAATATGATCTTATGAAATGGTTATTTTATGGTTTTGACCATTTTATTTTAATTATTCTTAAGTGGAAAGCTACTCTAATTGTTTATATTCTTGAAATTTACTCAACTTGAAAATTTTATAACATTGAGAGAATAAGAATTTCACATATATTTTATAGCATATTTTTTAGAAAATATTTATCTCAAACTCTCTAACAACATAATAAAGTTCATCAAAAGAGTGATATGTGTTGACTTGAAAAAAACTTGGATGATTGAAAGCAATTTATCAACAAAGATGATTTTGAATATAGAGTGTATCATATGTCATTTCAGTGACTATTTTATTAAACTTAAGCATATATTCACTAATTGTTTCATTAGGTCCTTCCTTAGTTTGAGCCAATTTAAAAAATTTAACTTTCAAACTAATATTAGGCCAATAAATCTTCAACTATATTTGTGAAACAATGTACATATCCAAATGGAAAAACATATAACTAATCAATAGAATAATCCTTAAATATCCTAGGACATAGTTTGGTCTTTATTTTTCATTGTGATAAAAAAAATAAGAAAGGGGTATAAAAGACTAATGTGATGCAAGAGAGCTCAGTTTCCATTGATAATTTTAAACTTTGGAGCTATAAAACCTATTGAAAAAGAGTATATAATAACATAATAATCCAAAGGGTTTAATATAATATTATTAAAATTAAACCTTGTATTTAGTCCTTGCCAACCTTGGGAAAGTATATTAATCATATTTTTTATGTCAAGAAGGCTATGCATTATGGTAGTCATTTTTAGATTTTAAAAAGTAGTAAGGAGAGAAGTAGCATAAGTCATACAAGAATAATTTTGAAAAATAGGAGGATTAGACACATTTTAAAAACATGGTGTAATGTTTTAAACAAGAGAATTTAGATAAATAGAAGTAATATTATCAATGAATTGATTTTTAGGAACATGAGAAATATGAGCATATTGAGGAATATGAAGAATGTTATAAATAGAATAATGTTGATAAATGAGAGAAATATTAGAATTAATAACATGTTTATAAATAAGATGAATATTTCATACATGTTGAGAAATGGGAGGATGTCATAATCAATGTCATTTTGAACATAAGAATAATATTAAATTCAATGTCATGTTTAGAAATAGGAGGGACATTAGATGCAAGAAATTTTTTTAAAATAGTGGGTTAAAATAAACTTTAGAAATGATCCCGCACATATGAAAACCTTGAAATCTAACTTATTTTGTGACATTAATTAATAATGGAAGATCTATATTATGTTATATAAGGTGTTTCCTAAATTTGACCTTAAGTGGATCTATTGTCTTAGTATAAGATTGAGAAATATGATTATCTGCATGTATATTGGTTATATCACTTAAATAGCCATTATCCAAATCATAATTAATATTTTAAACTATAACATTATCTTTAACATTCACATATTAATCTTAATATTCATCTTTTTACCACCCCTAATTTTTTTGCTAAGGTTACTAACATTCAAACATTTATGTAAGAATAAAAAACTAGTGTAGAAGGCACATTTTAGGATAAGTGTGGCAAAGTGTGTTGATATTTATATGGGGAGTAGTATATTTAATAATTATATAAATAAGAAAGTGTATACATACTATAATATAATGAAGGATTTAAAGGAGACTCAAGATGATTTTGGCCTAGTCTAGTGGAGTGTCTCAAAAGGTAAACATGTGAAAATAGACAAAAGAAAGAAGTTATGAATATTTATAGAGCACATATGGAAAATAATTGGCCATAATAAGACTTGGAATCCATGAAATGGGTGGATAATAACCCAAAAGATACATAGGCACCTAAAAATAAAAGTTGGCTATAATGAAGCCTGAGCATGCAGGGATTGGGTATTTGGTTGTAGAGAACATGAAACATGAACATATAAAGATAAGTCAACATATCATAATGAAAAGTTTTCACATGGAATGGATATTCTTAGAAAATTTTTAATGTGAATCTAGGTTTATGAGTTAGATTGTATATTTATATTTCTTGTGTTTATAAAATATTTCGTTGTATATTTATTTATGGTTTGAATATAATATATTATATTATTTTACAATGATTTTAATATTTATATATCTTTACTTTCATTTCTTAGTATACATTACTAATCAATCAAAATATAATATTTCATGCACTTATAAATTAAAATCATTATTAGAATATGGAATTTGTTATTGCTTGTACATCATGCCCTAATTTCTTCATGAAATCATGGAACCTCTTTTACTTAAGAGTCTAGAATTATGATTCAATCAAGTTTGGGCCTATATTTTTAGTGATATATTTTAAAAGGGTCTTTGACAAGTTAAAATATTAATTTTATATTGGTTTTATTCTTTCAAATAAGTCTAAACCATTTATGTCCATCATGTGCACTTAGTCTAAAGGAGTTTGAAATTAGGGCCTCATTAAAACAAATGTCTGAATTTGCCTAAATTTGGTAAGTATTGATTTGTTTTGTGACATGTTATGAGTTGCATTGAAGTTTTTATTTTAATCCCATTCTATCAAAAATTTATGCATATTATCTGACTATTTTAGAGTATATTGTTATTTTCCTTGAGCAATTTGATTCAATATTGTCTCTTTTTAATTTATTTGGTTGAATATTTGCATTGCTTAGCTTTTAGAACTTAGTCACTTTAAGGAATGTTATACCAAATTAGCTTTAATTTTTTATAAAATGGAACCATTTTATCTACTGAATGTCTTTAAATGGTCTATTTTATTCCTATTGAGTTGAGATGACTAAGTGTTTTCATTATTTCCTTTTTAAACTTAGTTGTTTTCCTTAAAATGGGTTGGATCTAGATTTAATTTTGGCTAAGTGCATATCTTTATTAATTTATATTATTTTTATTAACTTTGTATTTTAATTTTGCCTTAGTCATTTCTATCAAAGTTTAAAATCAAACACTAATGTCTATTGTCCATTTTTTAGGCCAATAATCACTTGTTTCTCTAGTGAGCCCCCAAGTAAGTGAGGAGCTACCACTTGCACTCACTCACTTCCCTGGGCATCTTAAGGAGTTAGTTGATTTGAATATCTTCTGAGCACCTAAGATGAGGAGCCATGGAATGATCTCACTTCCCTAATTCCCTAAGCCCTCTCAACTTTTAAGGTAAGCTAAAGACCTTATGTATTCATGGGATCACACCATGTGATGTTAACTTATTTCCTTGGGCCCTTAGGGTAGTGAATATATATTCGATCAACAACCAAGTTCCCATATGCTTGGGATCATGCCATATGTCACAATACTATTCCCCCTTCTCCTAGGGATGGTCCATATGTTTACAAGCCTTTGGTGAGGCCCTGAATAAGTGAGATCTTGATAAGTGTCAATATATTGTCATACCAATATCATAGAGGATATCAGTATAGGTGGGTGATCAATAAGACCTAAATAAACAAATGGATATCATGTGACATGATCCTACCAACTAGATGACATGATGGCATCCACATTAGTATTGCATGAGCCTACATTTTATGGTTGTCTAGCCCATCAAAATGGTCAAATATAGAATGCATTTCTTTAGAGTTTAAAATTTTGATTTCCTTAATTATGGACCCTATCTTGAAATAATTAACTGGGTATTTTATGATGTTTTATTTCCTAACTTAGTTAATTTATTTATGGTTGGACTAATTCATCTATGGGTTTATATAGTTTAGGTAGATTTATCCTCTAGTTCTAATCCATTTTCACTTTATTCTAGGAAAAAATAACTAAATCATCATATATTTCCTTTATTTTACACTTATACATTCATATTTAAATGGGTTTTCTTGCCTTTCTTTTGATGTTTTTCCCCTTAGTTTTATTTCATAAAATTTGAGTTCTAAAATTTGTTCCTTTATTTAAATCATAATGGCTAATTTATTTTTGCTATAGGATGAGATTAAATGAGGTTACCACCTATAAAATTCTTTGGGGTCCACTCCTTTGGGTAACTTTAGATAAATAACTTTCCTTTCAATCGTCTAGATACTTGTGATGATGCCATATGGCATAATCCCAATATCTTAGGGCCCCAAGGTGGTCATTGCATGGTTAGGAGGTAGTATAACCTTAAGATGAAGGGGGTGATACCATGTGGTGAGATCCTAATTATATGTGTCCCTAAGTTTATTAAATCACTCAGATGGATAAGATATCAAATGAGTCTATAGGATGTGGCCACATGTCAAAATCTTAAGGATATGGAGGAATTATCACACATTAAACATTAAGTCAGGACTTGCAGAGTTATGAGTACCTAAGATGAAGCCACCTATAAAAATATTAGGGCTCCATGGTAATCATAATGTGTAACCTCAAGCCAATACTAGATAACTTTGGGTGAAAGAGATCATGCCATGTGGTGAGATCTCATTCCACTGGATCCAATAAAAAATAAAAGGTGATTTACACCCTCAACCAAACTATAAATTAATGGAAAGAAACCACATAGAAGGACCATAATATATATGGACATGTTGGATTTTATAATCAACAAAAAGTGACCACGTGGATTGACCTTCCTAATAAGGATACATGGGACCTCCATAAAGAGAATTTGGGATTAAATTCAATGGTTGTTTCAACTTGCCAAGGCCATCAAGGCCTAGAAATTAGATTATGGTATAATATAATTGAAGTGATAAATTTATTATTAATTTCTTTCCAACAGAAGGATTATGGCATGTAGAACCCCTGATAGGAAAGTGGTGGTTTGGACTAACTAATTACATGCACCTAGGAATTAGGCAAGGAATCACAAAATACAAATTCAGCCTTAACAAGATGTGGTCTTTGATTGCACATAATGTGAACAATTGGTGATCCCAAAGAGGATCCCAATGACATTCCATTACTTTTAATTAAACACAATGTCAATTAGAGTGGTCCTTGGCACTTGAACTATGATCAAATTGGAACTTAAGTGGGTCTTAGATAACCCTGACTCACTTGGTTATCATAACTACCCATTTATGGGACAAGTTAGGGGACTTGTTTAAACAAATACCTATATAAGACCAATTATTCATTATTTGAAGGGCTAATTAATTATTATTATATATAGAATAAAATAACTAGACCTTTTTTCTATTTTTTGCTTTCCTAGTTATTTTCTATTCTTGTGAGTTATAATGTTCTAAATACATTTCTATAGTTTTAGTTATAAAGGGTGAATCCCATATGTTGTTATTTATATTAAATATATTTAAATTGATAGACTATGAGATTAAGTTTCATAATTCATGCATTTATATGGTAATCATGTTCTCATTTATTTATAATCAGGTTCTATTTTTAGACGTTAACACCCTCTTTATTTATGACTATGTGAATGTTGGTCAAATAGAAGAGTGATTTTATGGGATTTCCCAAATCAAGTGAACTATATTTATCTACAATTAAATATTATCTCATATCTATTTATCCCTCCCCCTTTTTTTATTAGATAGGATAAATGATTTTGAAACTAGAGCTATAAACTAGAAAAGTGAGGGTTTTGATTGTTGGACCCACAGCCAAGAAGGAGGGTTTTGAACAATGGTCATGTTGTCTCCAAATCTTGCACCCTAGAAGAGGTTGTTCAATCCCCTTCAATATTTTGCCAACATGGGAATACTTCTAGGTGTGCGGGGCACCTATAGTGGAAGTAAACCTCTAGATTTTAATGGCTAGCTCCCTAGATATGACTTGATGTGATTATGATACTAAAACTTCCTATTATGGGTGAAAATGGAGATAAATATACATAAAAAAAACCTAAACTATGAGGTCATACACCAATATTTACTTCCATTCATACACTCAGAATTTGCATAATGAACTAAAACTACCAAACTAGCCTCAACACCATTAATGGAGCTCACTAGCATTATTATTTATCATGGAAAATAATAACTCAAAAAATGAAGGCAAGTGGAGGGAAGGTCAGATATGACACTAAAAAACTGATACACATTTCAAGAGTCTATTATAGTAACATACACTTCATGAAACCTATTTGGAGAGAAGTCATTTGCAGTAACACATTCAAGGATTGATTGAAAACAAGATGAACTCAATATATACTAGACATGCAAGATGGATCACTTTAACACATAATGCAAATGGGCTTAGAGTATAACTAGTTTGTTTCTCATTAGCTTAAGTACAAATCAAGGTAGAATTTTGTTAGTGATTCATCATACCAAGAGTTGGAATCCATTTCAATGTCCAAAATGGCTCATATTTATATAACTTGGAAGATGAGAGAGAAATGATAACTTAAAGAGGCACAAGGACAAGTATCCAAGGTGAAAATCAATTATAATACATGTGGATGCAGTGGAAAATGAGTCATGAAATTGATTTACACATCATCTCATCCTAAATTATCCTCTTCTCCAAGTATGGAATAAAAAATATTCTCAATAATTCTCTGTTTCAAACTACCTTCATCATAGGCTTCCTTTTGAGCATTCCAAAGCAAGTTAGGACAAATGTCTCATGTGTGATGAGGAGAGGGAGTTGCAAAGAAGCCTTCACCTAAATTGGGAGTTTTCTTGATTGTGACATTCCATACACAAGCTCAATCATCACATATCATCGATAGAATTCTCCAATAGGCATTCTTTGACACTTGGCACTAGATTATATGCATTTTGTGAGGCCTGTGAAAGTAATGAATCTCTATTGATGGAGTTTATAGTCATACTGATGGAGTCTGTAGTTCAGTTGTAAGAGTTTAAAGCTACATTTATGGATTTTATATTTTTTTGAATAATTAAACATCTCTCACATACCTTTACAACCATGAATTGGTTAGGTGAAAAGTATGGACAAGGCTAAAAATGCATATGACCCTCAGTTTAGCCTTTAGGCTCAAAGGTTTCTTTCACACATGACTACAACCCTCCTTATGTAGGGTATCTTATTTTATTTCAAACCCTATATCAAAATTTTCTATCTCTCTAGGGGTTTTTTATATCTTATCCAACCATCATCCAAGGTCTACTTGCCTATTGGTCATCATTTTCACCATTTTCCCCAAAATTGTCTTCTTTGTGCATGAAAAACTACCCCTGCTTGTAGGTAATCACTTAGCCTTGACTTATGGATTTGGACCTCCTCTCATGTTTATTTATTCATGATGTTCTCCTTATTATTTGATCCCTATTGGAAACCCCTATTATAAACCTTTCAAACCCTATCAATACTTTGCCTAGGTCCTTGATTGGGACACCCTACCTTAACTGTGATAGTTATGCCTTTAGGCCTGTTGTAGGTGCTTATGGGCATGAATTAGGTTTGTTTGAAATTTATTGGTCTTCCCATGAAGTTATATGATCAAAAAATTACCTTATTCCTCCTTGAAGGGTTAAAATGAGATCTAAACTCTCACCTCTAACTTCACTATTTACTAACCCTTCTTGATTATGTTTTCCCTCATAGGCCTGTGTATGGATAAAGGGGTTTGATCATGACTCAAGGTTGGATACACTATACATTTGGGATTATTTGAGCCTTTAATTATTCCTTATCCATATTAAAATCCATTAAAACATGAATCATGACTTTAGGATGAAAATTTGGTTAAAGAGTGGTCCTTTTAAGTCAGTTTCCTATAGATGTCACTACCCCTTTTTGGTGGTTCTTAACCACTTTTAGGCTTTACAAAATCCATCTTCCACTCACCCTCTACCCCTAAAAATTGGCATAGGCCTTATTTGTGGATATTTATATTAGGATAAATAAACAAGAGCATTATAAACTCTTTTGATCATGGTGTATGTTATCCAAAAAAATCCCAAGGAAATCTATTTTGGTCATTTAAGGATTGAGAGACCAAATAGTCTTCATTATCCCTTTTGAAGTGGATTTCATAGCCTCTTAATAATTCTCCATATTAAAAAATCCTATAATTATCCTCATAAATAGTTATATTTTTATCATGAGATCTCATTGCATATCCATATATGCCATCATGACATTAACAGGGCCTATAAATGATCATTCGGCTATATTTACTTACCAGGATATGGAATTACACAAGGAAAGCTTGTTAGAGATCCTCTAACCCCTTAAAATGAAAAATTTATCCTTAAAATAGATAACCTCCATCAAGTAACTCTTCAAATCAATCATCAAACTCTTTTAATGGCACCTGAGATAGCTGAGAAAGTAAAAGAGTAGTTGGGATCACATGTAAGCTTAGAAGAGACTTCCCCAAGTACTTGAGTTTTATAAAATAAGAATCATGAGAATGTATTAAAATTAATGTACAATCACATAAAATAAATAAACCCATCAATCCAAAATAACAAAAAATGATACAAGCTCCAACAGTGACCCCCTCATGGTTATAAATCCATAAAAAGCTACCTAGAGTCAAACTAATTGTTCATAAATGAGGAAGCACCAAATTGAAACTTATTACTATGAAATTAAAGTTTACTTAGATTAATATCCACCCTGAGAATCACTCTTTCCAATTCCACCTGTATGGCCCATAGCAAGTGATTAAATTTGCCCTTCCTTGGCTTGCCAATGGAAAATGGAGGAAAACAAGTTATAGATGAACTTTCTTGAATTTTCCTTGCAATAAAAATATTTAAATGACTTTTTTTGAGGTGAATAGTCATTCCACCATGGTTTTAACTGATGTTAGACTTGAGAAGTCTGTATAAGTGCCCAAAATGCCCAAAAAACAAGGAGAAACTACCATTTCTTGATCATAACTACTTATTTGATGACATATAACTGATCTTGACATAATATTGAACTATTCATAATTTAAACTCACATTTTTGACAAATTTTCTTGTATTAAAGTCTGTACAAGTCATTAAATGGGCTAAAATGTGACCAAAAGGCCCCTTTTTATCATATGAGACCTAGCATATGACCAATTTATGACTTGTAAACATGTCAAGGACCATCTTAAGACATTTTTGACACAATATAATCCTTTTAACACCTTTGAATAGGGTTTACCAACCTTTGACTTTAGTTGACTAGCCTAGTACAAAGAGGGTGGACTTCAATAAGGACTAGGGAGAGGATAAGTAAAATAATAGACCAACATTAAATCCTATAGGAAATTTTGAACCTTACTAAAAAGTTCAAAATAGTAGGGGTTGACCCAAATTTTATTTGGGGTCAAATTTGGTCAACATTCTTGGTGATTCCTAGGGGTGACATGCCAGTTATGCCTAAGACCAATTGTCTTACACCTCCATTAGGCATGGAGTCATGCATATGAGCACTCTAATTGAATTGAACATACCTTTGGCTCAAATGAAACAAGTTGTTTGACACACACACAAAAATAAAAACACACACCAAATAAAGGAAAGGAAACACACTTGTACAATGAAGCACTTAAGAAACACACTTGTGCAATGACACACTTAGGAAACACAAAATAAACTAAAACAAACACACTCTAAAGTGTATAAATTAGATATCAATAATTGATCCTCCTAGATCAAAATGAAATCTTTTCATGCCATCTCCTTTAAGTGGACTAGAAGAGTGTGTAAGCTACCACTTAGGTCGTTTCCTTGTTTATTCAACACCTTGCTTACTTCCCATGGTGTTTGCATTGACTTCATATGGTTTCATAGCCAAGAATATGTGTTCAATAGAAACATACTCCTCTTTATTTGTTTTAATGGTAACCATAGTCCTTGGTTCAAGTGGTTTTCCATTGATTATAGACTCATTTTTATCTTCACATTCAACCTCAACCTCAAGTGGCTTTTCATCATCAAGGTTGTATTCATTTTGAAAAGGAAGTTATCCATCAAAATTTGGTGTTTCTATAAGTTTAATGCATGGGATAGGTTATTAAAATATTACTACCTCTCTTGGTACCTTTTATTATTAATCTACCTTATGCATTTGATTTTCTTGAGATGAGTCATGCTTACCTTGCTTTTCTTGAGGAGGCATTTCATGATCTTCAATAGGCTCAGTTGCAACATATTTTTTAAAACTTTTCTCAAGATATTCATGAAGTGAAGATGCATCATTCAATATCAAGAAAAAAAATTCAAGATCATCTGAAAATTCTAACTCTTCATGGTTAATAGAAAAGACTTGAAGTTCATCAACTTTCTTACCAATCTCTTATGGAACATCATGTTGGATAGTGAATGCCTCTTCTTGATCTTGTGTTGTAAGTTGATCATCATCATCCTCCATATCATTAGTGCCTTCCTCAAGCTCAAAGACTAATCTATTAGGGTGAAGAGGTGTACCAATGACAATCTCTTCATCATAGCTACTTGAGGCATCATCTTCAATGTGTTCAAGGGACTCATCTATGATACCATCATCTTCCAATTCTTGAGGATTCTTAGGAACAATTAGTTGATTTTTAATTTTTGATTGCAATATATAAGAGGTACTGAATGGCAATCCTTTAAGTGTTTTTTCAACCTTGTTCACATAGTTTGCTTCCCTTTGAAAGTTCACAAGAATGGTACCTTCACTACTACTCTCTCTATGAATATCCCTTTGCATAATATTTTGTTCTTCTGATGTAAGGCAAGGAGTATCTCTTTCTTATGCCACTAAGGCTTGACAACCTCCTCCACCATCATACACAAACTGGCCTTGAAATTATCCCCAATGATCCAAATGCTCCTCTCCTTGAACCAAGTTGGTATGGATTAGAACAAAGCTTGCAATTGAACTTGTTTGAGCTAAGCTTGTAATGACCTGATCATTTCATCTTTGTCTATAGTAGTATCCATCTTCTTGGGAGTGATTAGATACTTGACATTGGCATTGGGAAATTTATCTACACTTGGGGTTTCAAATGAACTATGAGATAATAAAGGCATAGTAACTCTTGGGGATAATTTCCTAGCTAGTATCAAACTATTCTTAGCTTTAATAGTTATCTCATATGCATCAAGTAGAGTAAATCCCCCCATTTATTACAAAATTACTACCACATTAGTTTCAATGGCCTTAAGATAAGTGGGGAACACAAAGCTTGGAGGGGGTCTCATGATAGGTGTCAACCTATGTCATGTTCTATGAAATCTTTCATTGAAATCTCCCATGGATTTATTAGGACCTCTCCTTATCACATTAAGCTAATGGATTAGTGAAATGTTATCACTCTTATTCTCAAACCTATTTACCAAAAAATCTCCAAATCCATCCTAATTAGTAATGCAACTACCTCCTAGTGTCTTATACCAATCAAGTGATTTACCCTTTAGAGACATGGCAAGTAGCCTACTAGCTATGTTGACTTGAGTGATATTGTGGAAATTGTAAAAATTTGAGATGTCCCTAATTTGTTTAGATGGGGTAATAGGACCTTCTCCATTGAATTTAGGGAGACATTTTGTGGCATTGTGAGGGATAGGATTATATACAGGAGGATTGATTTGATTTTGGGTGTTGAAGGCTGGGAAAGCATGTTATCTACCCATCTCTTCTTCTTCCTATTGACCATGAAATACAATGTGGAAAACTTGATCTACAACTAGATATTCTCACCTTTTGGAGTCACTAAACGCTGGATTAGAAACACTTCTTCAACCTTGGGCTTGTCAAGACCAGCATTCACCTTGACATGGAAGCAATTAGGACCAATTGTCCTATCAGGAATGCCAAAACTATTGTCTCAAAATATTTCACCCTAAAAGAGGTTTTTCAATCCTCTTCAATATTTGGTGAACAAGGGAATACTTCTATGTGTGTGGGGAAACTATAGTGGAAGTAAACCTCTAGACTTTAAGGGCTAGCTCCCTAGATATGAATTGATGTGCTTATGCTACTAAAACTTCCTATTATGGGTGAAAAGGGAGAGAAAGATACATAAAGCAAACCTAAACTATGAGGTGATACACCAAGATTTGCTTCCATTTATACACTTGGAATTTGGATAATGAACTAAGACTACCAAACTAGCCTCAACACCATCAATGGAACTCACTAGCATTATTATTTATCATGAAGGAAAATAACAACACAACAAATAAAGGCAAGTGGAGGGAAGGTCAGATATGACACTAAAAAACTCATACACACTTCCAGATTTTATTACAGTAGCATACACTTCATAAAACTTGTTAGGTGAGAAGTCATTTGTAGCAACACATTCAAGGATTGACTGAAAATAAGATGAACTCAATATATACTAGACATTCAAGATGGATCACTTCAATATGTAATGTAAATGGGCTTAGAGTATAACCATCTTGCTTTTCATTAGCTTAAGTACAAATCAAGGTACAATTTTGGTATGGATTCACCATACAAAGAGTTATAATCCATTTTAATAGCCAAAATGGCTCATACTTATAGAACTTGGAATATGAGAGAGAAAGGAGAAGTTAAAAAGGCACAAGGACAAGTATCCAAAGGTGAAAATCAGTTACAATACATGAGGATGTAGTAGAAAATAAGTCATGAAATTGATTTACACATCATATCATCCCAAATTATCCTCTTCTCCAAGTGTGGCATAGCAAATCTTCTCAATCATTCCCTCTTTCAAACTTCCTTCATCATAGGCTTCCTCTTGAGCATTCCAAAGCAAGTTAGGACAAATGTCTCATGTGTGATGAGGAGAGAAAGTTAGAAATAATCCTTCACCTGAATTGGGAGTTTTATTTATCATGATATTCTCTTACACAAGCTCAATCATCACCTATCATTAATATCACTCTCCAATAGGCATTCCTTGACACTTGGCACTATAATCTTTGCATTTTGTGAGGCATGTGAAAGTAACGAAGCTCTATTAATGAAGTCCATAGTTTAGTTGTAGGATTCTAAAGCTAGATTAATAGAGTCCATAGTTTTTATAATGCTGAAACATCTCTCACATACCTCTACAAGCATGATTTGGTTAGGTGGAAATCATGGATAAGGATAAAAATGCACATGATCCTCAGTTTAGCCTATAGGCTCAAAGGTTTCTTTCACAAATAACTACAACCCTCCTTGTATAAGGTATCATGTTTTCCCTCAAACCCTCTAGAAATGTTTTATATATCTTTAGGGGTTTATTATATTTTATCCAACCATCATCCAAGGTCTACTTGCTTATTGGTCATCAATTTCACCATTTTCCCAAAAACTATCTTCTTTGTGCATGGAAAACTATCCCTACTTGTAGGTAAGAATTGATCCTATAATTATGGATTACTCATATTCATGTTTCTTTGGTCATGATATTCTCCTTATTCTTTTATGCCTCTTTTAAATATTTCAAACCATATCAATTCTTTTCCTAGGTCCTCAACTAGGACACCCTGCCTTGATTGTGATAGTCATGTCTTTAGGCCTATTATAGGTACTTATGGGCATGAATTAGGTATTTTTGAAAGTGATTGGTCTTCCAATAAAGTTATATGATCATAAAATCACCTTATTCCTCCTTCAAGGGTTAAAATGAGATATAAACTCTCTTCTAACTTCATTGTTTACTAACCCTTCTTGATTGTGTTTTCCCTCACATGCCTATGTACAGACAAGGGGGTTTGATCATGACTCAAGGTTGGATACACTATACCTTTAGGAAGGTCTTTGAGCCTTCAATTATTCCTTATCTATCTTATAATCCATTTAAACATGAATAATGACTTTAGGATGAAACTTTAGTTGAATAGTGGTCCTTTTAAGTCAGTTTCCTGTAGATGTCACTACCCCTTTTTGGTGGTTTTTAGCCACTTTTAGGCCTTGTAAAATCCATCTTCCACTCACCCTCTACCCCTAAAAATTGGCATAGGCATTTTTTTTGGATATAGATATTAGGATAAACAACAAATATCATTATAAACTCTTTTATTCGTGGTGTATGTTATCCCAAAAAAGTTCAAGGATCTCTGTTTTGGTCATTTAAGGACTAAGAGACCAAAACAATATTCATTCTCCCTTTTAAAGTGGCTTTCATAGATTCTTCACAATTCTCCATCTTAAACAAGCCTGAAATTATCCTCATCAATAGGTATATTTTTATCATGAGATATCATCACATATCCATATATGCCATCATGACATCAGCAGGGCCTATAGATGATCCTTGGATTGTGTTTACTTAGTAGGATATGGAATTACACAAGGAAAGATTTTTGGAGAGCCTCTAACCCCTTAAAATTAAAAAACTATCCTTTAAATATAAAACCTCAATCAAATAACTCTTCAAATCAATCATCAAACTCTTTCAATGGCACTTGAGACAGCTAAGAATGTAAAAGAGTAGTTGGGAGCACATGTAAGCTTAAAAGAGGCCTCCCCAAGTTCTTGAGTTTTCCAAAACAATAATAATAATGGTAACTTATTTAAAATAATTTATAATCACCTAAACCAAACAAACCCATCAATCCAAAACAAGAAAATCTGAGACAAGCTCCAATAGTGACCCCCTCATGGTTGCAAATCCATAAAATGTTATCTAGAGTCAAACTAATTGTTCATAAAGGAGGAATAACAAAATTTTAACTTATTAATATTAAATTAAAGTTTACTAATATTAATAACCACCCTTAGAAACACTCTTTCCAATTCCACCTATACGACCCATAACAAGTGATTGATTTTACCCTTCATTGGCTTGCCAATGGAAAATAGAAGAAAGCAAGTTACAGATGAACTTTATTGAAATATCCTTATAATAAAAACATTTAAATTACCTATTTAGAGGTGAAGATTCACTCTACCACGTTTTCAACTGATGGTGGACTTGAGAAGTCTGTATAAGTGCCCAAAATGCCCTAAAAATAAGGAGAAACTACCATTTCTTGATCATAACTACTTATTGGATGAAATATAAATACTCCTGACATGATCCTAACCTCTTCCACATTTAAACTCACCTTTTTAACAAATTTTCTTGCATGAAAGTTTTTACAAGTCATTAAATGGGCTAAAATGTGACCAAAGGCCCCTTTTTGTCATATGAGACCTAGCATATGACTAATTTATGACTTATAAACATATTAAAACATGTCCAAGACCATATTATGACATTTTCAACACAATTTTATCCTTTTAATATATTTTACCAAGGTTTACCAACCTTTGACTTTAGTTGACTAGCTTAGTACAAAGAGGATGGACTTCAATAAGGACTAGGGAGAGGATAAGTAAAAAATAGACCAACATTACACCATATAGGACATTTTAACATTTCTCAAAAGTTAAAAATATTATGGATTGACCCAAATTTGACTTGGGGTCAAATTTGGTCAACAAGTCCCATAACAAAAAGGGTTTAAGGATCCCACAACCATGATTCACAATGGAGGTTTTTAAGGGTCCCACAACCATGTCAGGCACAATAAGAGGGTTGAATTATCCCATAACTATAATAATTCAACCAACAAGATGGTTTTATATATCCCATAACTAATATAATATGGTTTTAAGGATCACACAACATTATCAATAGAAGGAAGGTAACTCCTTGACAAATTAAAAATATAAACAATAACTATCACCCTTTGACATAGCTTCCTTGAAACTTTCATTGCAAAACAAAAACTAGATATAATCATATTGTCTTCCACTAATATTATATATCCTCAAAACATCTATGTAATCTCCACATAGATGAAGCATAACTAGTGAGCATACATGCCCACTAATATAAATAATATATAAATCACAGTAGGGAAATAGGAAAACCATCCTCAATAATCTAGCACCAAGAGAGGCAACTCCTCAAAAAATAAAAAATATAGACAAAAATTGACACACTTTAATATAGCTTCCATAAAACTTCCACTACAGAATAAAATCTAGCCATAAACACATATTCTTTCACTAATCTTATACCTCTTTGAAATATATGCATAACCTATACATAATTGAATCATAATTGTTGGATCTACACACCCACTAATCCAAACAATGAATAAATCACAAGGAGGAACTATCCAACTCATCCTCAACCATCTATTAGTAGCTTGATACCAAATAGGAATATTCAATCCATCATAAATCACCATTTTTTTTGTTTTTACTAAGCAATCCTCAATGATCTATCTACCATCATCCCTCTTCTTATAATGGTATTTTGGATGGTCATTTCACAATAGGCCAATTGAACAAAAAATAACATAGAGAGGTTTTAAAACAAACCCAAAAAACTAGAAGAGATAGGGAGTAAATCCTCTAACATCCACCATTCCTAGAAAGATAAAATAATGGAATCTTCTAACATCCATAGAAAAATGGAATGGGTAGATCATGTATCATCCACCTAAACCTTGAAAGTTTTGATGATGAATCCTCTATTTCCTCCATCAAATCCCATAACTTTCTATCCCTATGAAGGTAGAGAGATTCTAAGAAGAGTCCTCTAACATCCACCTTAGAATCTTGAAAATATTTATCCCAAGTTATGGGGTTCATAGAAAATAAAAAGGAGATATACTCTCTTTGTATCTCAAAGTTACACATCTGATCCCTTAGTATTCTAGCAATAACTTTGTACATGGTAGAAAATAGATGATAATATGAAAAACAACCAAGCTTCCTCCCTTACCCAATAAGAGAGGGAGATAAATAAATAGCCAATAGACTATGTGAAATAGACTCCCATAAGATAAAACCAAGATAAAATATGAGAATAAATGGAGGACAATACCACCTAGCCATCGAAATGGGGTGATTTCCTTTTGAGATAAAAAAACTCTAAACTTTCTCTAGTCTATTATCTTATCCAACATAGTATAAGTCTTGTAGATCTACTATAAAGAGATAGAAACACTTCACCTCTGAATCCACTAGAAGAATACCATCATTCTATCATGGGGATTCTTCCAATTTGATGTCTTGATAGACACAGTCTAAAATCTATAGATCTACCACTTAGTGTTAGCCAATCTTCTACTCTAGTTTTTTCTATCAGGTCCCACCCAAAATCTTCCACTCCAATATTTGGTGCACACTATAATCACTTAAAGGTGGTATTTGAGTGCTAAGAGTCCTACTTGAGACTATGTATCCTTAGATTAGCCCTAGACATATCATAAGACTTATTTTTACACTTATCTAGATTTTGTGTGGGCCATAGGCATCCCTAGTTATCCCTAATGTAGTCTTAGACCCTAATTCTTGCATCTTGGCCCTTTGTGCCTAGTTTTATACCTCTTAGACACTATTTCCATAATAAGGATAGTAACACCACATGGTGATAGTGTCCTAATAATGTAACTATCATCCTTTCTCTCCTCTTTTCATAAACAATTATCTTTTCAAATCTAAAACCTCTTAGGGTTAGCCTAAACCTCTTTTAACACCCACACAAGCAACAAAATAGTATATATACATTAATTTTAAACCTCTAACCACTAGATGGAAATTAGATGCAAAATACATATGTAAACTTAGATCAAATTTTTCAAAATTAAGGTTATCAATCCCTATTCTACTCTACTTATATATACTACCATCTATAGCATTCATAAGCTTAGGTTAACTAGATTTATAGTCTCAAACACATTCAAAGTACTTAATTCAACTATCATACTAGCTTCACTTGTACTTGTATAAGCACTTAGGTGGGGATGACTAAATTGAGCTTGATCCCTCTTCAAAGTATTAGTATGTAGGAAAGTCTCATCACGGTGAGGTCTTGAGGATGTCTAGCCTACCCCACTAACAAACACACTTTTTAGCTTATATCAACTGGATGCCTTAGAAATATGGAAGATTAGGGTTTACTAGTAATTTAGTCAAAACAATCAACATACAAGTTTTCAAAACTCATGCATGTAGGAATAAACCTCATAGATCTAGACACAAGTATACTTAGAAGCTCAAGATAGTCCTACACATAGGACACTACTACCAAAATAAGGACACTAGTGCCACATATCCAATAATGGTGCTGCTATACAATTAGGGTGATACTATCCAAGAGGGATTTTGACACCTTTATCCTATTTTCAACACTTAGACTATCCTTTGTCTTAGTTTTCAACCTCTAAATCATCCATCCCAATCATTTTCCAATTAGGTTTTTACTTACACTATTTATTACTATTTTTATAAAGTTCAAATTTACTCAATTCTATTACAAATCTGTAGCTATATTCATTGCATATTATTACCCTAATTTATTATACTCAGCTCTTTAACAAACATAGGATTTATAGTTGCTAAGTTCTAAAATTTTAAAACATTTTTTGAACCTAACTTACTGAAAACATTGCTCAAACCCTAGATGATCTTAGGGTTTGTATCCATTTTGTTTCTATGCTCAAATATTAGACCTAAAATCTCATATATATTTTAGTATTTACTTTTTACAATCTTTCATAGATTAAATTTCTTTAAAGGTTCAAAATATATAATCATTTGTTTTCCTACTCCCCAAACTATAATGGTAAAATTCAATAATTTATTTGATGAAACTAATCAGAGACAATTATAATAGTTTGGTTCCAAGCATTCAGATACGCAAAATGACCTTATCAATATTATCCATAAATAACTTTAAAATCAAATAATGGTCAATATTCTACTCCCCCAAATAATAAAATTGTTACATCTACATTGGGGTCAACTTATCTAGCACAACAACCAATTCTAATTCAACAACCTTCATTGAAAAACACACCTCTTATGGCTAGTTCCTCCACTCTAGATGTACAATCCATTATGCAAGAGGTTCATACTCTATAGGCTAAGGTGTTACATCTTGATCAATGAGCCACTAGGCCATCACATGCCATAGCTTCTCATGCTTTTTTACATACACCTTTGTCACATCACATAGCAACAAGTCATTTTCCATCTAGATTTGTGGCACTTAAGCTTACATTTTATGATGGTAAGGGTGACCCAGAGCACCATATCTAAGATTTTTTCCTAACATATTTGGAATATGTGTCTAATGATTGGATCCTCACTAAGTTTTTTCCATGTAATTTAAATGATGATTGCTTACAGTGGTTTAATGATCTACTGAATCATTCTCTTTAGGCATTCAATCCATTAGCAAATAAGTTTTTAGCACACTTCTCCTTAAACCAATGATAAGATCTCATATGCTCAAGTTGCAAAATTGAAACAAAAATCAAATGAGCCTATTGTAAAATAAATCTTATTATATAAGACTATAATGGAAAATTTGACTAGGCCTATGGTAGATAAAGAGATCCAATATATATTCAAATAGATTCTTTTACCAACATTACATGAAACTATCTTATTTAATAAGTTTCCAACCTTCATATATTTATGCCATTTATTGAAAGAAAGAGAAGTCAAGATTATCTTTATGGGCAAACTAAAATATACAAGTGAATCAAAATCAACTACTAAGTGTTCTAATAAACCTCCATATAAGGTAAGGGCCATTGAAAACAAGAGTGATCCAAAGGCCATAATTAATGTAGTTTTAGATCCATCTCATTACCTAGTCTTGTGAGCTCCTCCATGAATATTCTTTACCAACCTTATAGATTCACTATTACATGTTTTACAACTCTTGGAATACAATGTCATATCTCTCCCTTCTATAAAAGTGTTTGATACATGTTGATGCTTCTAAATGAACCATAGGTGCCCTCTAGTGTTTAAATAACACTTCTCATTTTAGAATCTAAAGATTCAAGGCATGAGTTGCAAGCATTTGGCAATTAAGATGCCTGTGGTGGAAATAGTAGTAGAGCAACATGAGATATTCCACAATATTTATAAATTTTGATGGTAGGAGGGCATCTTGGTACTTTTAATGAAAATTTTGGACAAATTGACCCAGATCTATACCACTAACTAAACTTGAAATGATTACGAATAATGTACTTAAGATAATGTGATTTTTTTAAAAAGAAGCAAAAGGGAAGGTAGGGTAAGAAAGAAATAGTGATTGATGATCTATATTATGAACATATTGACAATACTTCACTATTTTTTGAGCATGATCTTAATCAGAATATAGTGTAATGTAGCCTAATCTCACATTTCACCACAAACTAGGCCTAATTCAAAATGAGGAATGATAACACAAGTAAAATTGAATTTGCTTTAAAGTTTTACACTACACTTAGCTAAATCATATCTCTGTTGTAGAGTAAATCAAACAAAGTAAATCTAGTTATTTCAACTAACCTATCATACACAAGTACGCAACCTTGTAATTAATAATCTTACTTAGTATTTCTTGATATCATTCATATTTAAAATAGAAAAAATAATTGAGAGACTTAGCAATTCAAACATGCTAAAACCAAAAAATTCTTGCAAAATTCTTTAATCTCTTGTATTAATTACTCAAAATTATACCAATATCTCAAAGTCTCTCCCTTTATAATTGGATATACATGCTCTTTTATAGGAATCTATGGAGTATGCCAATTAGCTTTACAACTATAGGTATACAAAAAATAGTTGTCTTTGTTACAAATATAATACTAGTATCTTTTACAATCCTACTGACCTAGAGGCAATCATGCTAACAAACTAGCATGTGTTTTTATAAAATAAATGGGTTACATTACTAGAAAGCCATAATTAAGATGTTGGAGGTGGGTCCATTCATCGATGTAGGATGATTATTTCCTTTGTATGTTGTTCATATACTGGGCCTAAATCCACGGCTGGAGTGGTGATGCACTCCTCTTCTTGGTTTTCTAGCTCATCAAAATCTTTATCATTCCTAGCCAAGGCTTCTCTGATGCTCCTAACTTCATTGATTCTCTCCCCTAAATTTAATATCATGTTAAAAACTTTGTTTTTATCCATTATTGATTGTCATTGACTCTTACCTTTGATATTTTAAGCCACCAAGGTGGCTTTGTGATAGAATTCTTCATTATTTATAATCCCCAGGGTGGTAGTCTATGCAGGATCCTCGAGCATGGTGCCTAAGACCTTTAAAATTATACCAATGAGCTATTTTTATTCTTATATGAGATCATATATATTGACATGCCAAGAATTCAAAGCCTAAAGTTTGTCTCTAACAATCCCCAATATGGCACTTAAATGCCCCATACTAATAGCCTTGAAATTTGGGATTTGCTTCTTAATATGGATATCAAGAAGCTAAGTAATTTTGTCTTTAGAGACTTGCCATTGAGTATTTATTTACCTAGATAAGGTAGCTTGATCTATAATGGAATTATACCTTGACTTCTTGGACTTTAATGCACTGAACATGTCATAAAATGACCCATCTAGCATATTGATCATGGAGTCTAGGACTGAGAGAATAGCTTGAGTTTGAAAATTCTCCTTCTCTTCCTTCAGGTTCTTAATTATTTGTACTAATCCTTAGACATTAGCTCTATATTATTGATATTTATCCTCAATTAAACTTGCCACATCCTCCTCATGGATGGGAGCTTCATCAAGTTGTTGTCCTCTAATAGGGGTTAACCCTATGAATGGCTCCACCTTCTGAAATGTGAACTCTTCCTAGTCCACCATGGCTACCCTCAATGTGGTCCTCTCCAAGGCTATTGTGTCTAGTTTAAATTTCAACCTAACCTCTAGTTCCTTGAATTTTTGAGGCTTGGGCACCTCTACACCTGTACTTCTAGAGGCTCCTGAGGTGCCAATTCTCTATTTCTCTTTGATATGTTGAATTTGTATTCTTCTCTCTTCTTGTTCCTTTACTATATATTTGATCCATGGCTTGATGTTATCATCCTTAGTCAATCCAATATATGTTAAGGACTAGGAAGGAGAAAGGGATGGGATATTTTCTATCTTTCCATAAACAAACCAATTAGGGATGACTGG
This sequence comes from Torreya grandis, assembly GCA_037957365.1. Classification (NCBI taxonomy): domain Eukaryota; kingdom Viridiplantae; phylum Streptophyta; class Pinopsida; order Cupressales; family Taxaceae; genus Torreya; species Torreya grandis. The sequence continues at coordinate 2,084,433 of JARHVA010003024.1, forward strand.
TCTATGAATTGGATTTTCATCACTGAAAAGATTGACTTCACTAGTAAGGTAATTAAAGGTCAGCCTAAGATTTTTCCTTGGTTTTACAAGAACCAAGTCTAATTCTACCTTCCACTTCTCCCCATCCAGTGGGATCAGCACCTTACCTACTTCACCAGAGGGATCTTCTTCCCTATCAAAACCATATAAAGTTACTATGTCAATAATGGTACCTTCCAATGTTTTTCCTACTTCAAGGGCAATCATGCCAATGAATTCCACTAGAGAAGAAGGTCTTTGGGAGAGTGCTAAAGGTGTAGGGCCTTATATAGGTCTTTCCTCTATATTTTTTTCTTCATTCATAGTTTTTCCTTTTCCTTTGATATCCCCAAGTTACTCAACCTGGGATTATCTTATTAGTTCTACTTGTTGAGGCTCAAATGATTATCCTTCAATAGGTGGATTTTGATGAGTAGTATCAGATGGACCTATAAACAAGTGATAATGTAAAGGGTGTATTTTCCATCTTTCTCCTAAGGTCTTGTTGTCCTTGACCAACCTATACTCCAATTGGATGTTGTGACCTTTGATTTTGGAGAGTACTTCCTCAAAATTCTTGGCTCTGATGTAGATGTCATCACCTACACCTAGTTTATGTCCATATTCAATCTTTGGGACCTTCCTATCTTAGATGTGGTTGATCACCTTGTTCTTAGGGTCCCACATTTTGAGGTCATATAACTAAAAATCAAAGGAATTCCTATATACCACCATGACCTCCACCTACTTCCAATCTTTGATTATGATTTTGCCAATGTCTAATGGGAAGGGATGGACTTGAGATTTATTCTATTATTTACATCTCCTATCCACACCTTGAATAATATTAGAGGAAATATCCTATTATGTAAGCTTATTGGGGACATGAATTGGTAATCTTTAGGGCTGAGTCAGGATCCCCTCTATCCTTATCATGATACAATCTAGGTAGTACCACACATCCCCTATGGTCTCCATTTGTTTCTTGATGAGAGGATGTAGTCTTGGCATAGGGATACATGTTATTACCTCATAAATCATTGGGAAAACACCATCACAAATAAATTGCATGTGGTTCATGTACTTGAATACACATAATTTAGATTAATGGTGGAAGATTATGGTCCTACCATTAGGGGACCAATTTTTTATGCTAGGGAAGGTTATAGAGGCTAGAAGGGAATATAATAGATAGGGTATCATATTAAATTTCCTATAGGTCCTTATTTTAATATCCATGAATTTCTTGCCTAGGAAAAATCTTATCAAGTCTCCCACAGGAGGTATCAATTTCTATCCTAGCATAAAGTAGACATAAGATACCTAGAGTTTATTCACATAAGTAGTGGAAGGGGCACCAAGGGATCTATTTAGCAAGGTCATGGCTATATTAATGCCTTATATAAATAATACAATATTAATTTTTCCATCAAGGGACCTAAAACCATGGGATCCTTGGATTAACCAGGGTGCAAGGACTGAATCAAGGTCCTAGGTGTTAGTCAAATCTCTCATAGATGGGAGCTTGAGATGAGGCAAGGGAAGTTTATAATAGGTCTCAAAGACCATGGGGGAAATACATTAAACCCTTTTAGTGTTTCCTTCTCAAATAATCCACTCCCCATCTATTCTACAATCCATAAAAATAGGAGCAAGGACATTATCTCCTCCTCCTAAGAGATGGGATGCAATTCTTCCACAAAGAAGAATAATTATAACCAATTGTTGACTCCATAGACATTTAATGCCATAAATTCCAGCTCTATATCCTTGAAAACCCTCACTTCATTTTTATAGGTTAGATATATCTCAACCTCCATTTTCAATTATTGTCTACTTGTCACCATTGATTATATCGAATTGTCCTCATAGGATTACCAAGGATTTCACTAAGGTGATTTCTCTCAGAGGCACAATTATGCTATCTTGATTTAACTATAAATAATTGAGTCAATTTTGGTCCTCTTTATAGAAGGCTTAGGGTTTTTAGCTTTAATGGTAGAAATATGTAGGTCTTAATTTCATATGTGGCTTAGATTTTATGGGACCCTTTTCTTCATGCCCTTTATGTTTTTGAGCTCAAAAGATCTTTGATTTTGACATTCTATGCTTACCTAGAGTCCATGTGACATCATTCTAGGATTTTCATGGTAATTTTCATAATTACCATTCAGATACTAGCCATTAGCTTTTAAAAGCCTCCTTTATTTCACTCCATCAGAACAAGATCTTGGGATTAACATGATCTATTGATCTAAATCTAAGTTCTTACATTCCCATTGGCCCATCAATCTTTAGGTTCATGGTCATGACACTTAGTACCTTCACAAATCTTTCTCATACTATGTATCTTTATCAATTACCTTTTTGGTCATGCATTGGCCATGTGTCAAGCTCGTGGAGCCTTGAAACATCATCAAGCTCTTCACACCATTGGATCAAATCCAATGATCGAGTGATCACCATTTATCTTTATGGGGCCTTTTTATTGAGTATAGGCCCTCTTGCACCATTATATCAAATACAGTTAATGAGTGATCACCATTGATCTTCATGGTGAACCTGGTCATTAATTGAATGCTTTTATTAAGTGGGTCCTTTTAATTTTCTTATTTTGATTAGTGAGTCACCACATGTCTACCTCTTAGGGATTTATGTACCTTTTGACTTTTTTCCCTATGCCTTGTGCCATTGGATCAAATCTAACGGGTGAGTGGTTTTCAATGATCTTTTATGATGCACATTATTTAAGTGATAGATTTTAAATTAATATACTTCATCCAATCAAATCTCATGAGCGAGTGATCACCATTGGATCCTGAAAAAGACATGAGGAATAACCAATAGGCCCAAGGACACAAATACTTATGGTATATTATTAAGACTAAGGTCGAGATTAAATAATAAGGCCTTAATATTAATAACCTAGTCTAAGTTAGGTGACTTTAAAAAAGACTTCATAAAGCACATTAATTTAGACCCAAGGTAAAAGAAAGGGGAAAGGAATGAATAAAGGCTTGGGTCATGTTTAAAATATGATGTAAACCCTTTTTATAAAAAATTTATTCAATCATCCCCACTAACTTGGCTCCTACCAATATTTGAATTTAAACTTGAGGACTACCTAGGGTTTGTGAACACCAAACCCTAGACTTTCCAAGGAACCTGAGGGAAAAAGACTCGAGCAACTTCACTAGCTAAGTTAGTTTAAAATAAGAGGTTACAAAATTCACAAATGTGTTCCATTCATAAGTGGATGATCTTCAAAAATTTTAATAGGGACCTCAATGTTTGAATATTTCAAACTTTGATAAACAGGTCTATCAAGAGTCCCTACTTTTAAAATGAGTGGGGTAAGTTGGTCCCAACAAATGGTGATTTCTGAGGGAAACATAGAAATATGTTAGAATTTCTAGACTCTGAGTTCAAATAAACATTGCGGTCACCATTCCATTTGACCTAAGAAAATACCATCTAGATCTACTAGTGGTTGAAATAAACCTTACACTAGCGGATTTAAGGTTAAACATCAAGACATACCTGAGTCATGTGTGTGATTTGATTCCACTTAATTTTTTCCATGGGGATCAATAAGTACTCCTTATTTTTATTATTTTAATCATTTATGTTGACCTGGGTACATCTAATATCATGATTTAGCTTAGGGAAGGCTTGGTTATTGCTTTAATACCAATCAAACATCCATAGCCCTGATAGAGATACCTTTGGTTCCACTCATGGCCTTGCTCCACCGCTAGCTAGGCATCCATAGCCTCGGTAGAGGTTTCTTGAATCATCTTTTTATCAAAGCTTTAGTTTTTCCTTGTATTCTAATTATATTTTTGTATTTTTGAGATCTTCATGCCTATAGTAAGGTTGGGGACCAAGATAGCTATGTTTAGGATTTGGTTAAATATTTGATCTTGGGGGGATCACTTAGGGCTACAACTCTCATCCTATACAAGGATGTTGGTTAAGTGTTATCTACTGGCATGCCCTTAATAGTTTATGTCTTAAATCCTAAGTATAAATCTTCTTAAAACTAGTGTGGATCCATGGTCATGACTTTAATCTTATGGAATAACTTCCCTTCTATCTATCTATACTCAGCTCATCAAATTTGTATCATAATGTTAATTTCCTAGATCAGGGTTTCTTTTGTGTGGGGTTTACACCTCCCCTTTAGGATTGGGGCCATTTTGAGAAAATTTCATAATTTCTAAGCTATAGGGATGACTTCAAAATACTCTGAGATCAAGGGAAAACCATAGGATAAGTAACACATAATAGAAAGTAAGAACAATCAAAATAAAGGAACTAAACAAATTTGAATAAACTTATGTACAAACCAAGGATAAGAAAGAAAAGATGCATAAAGAAAACTAATTAGCCTACATACTCTAATTTAATCCCCTTACACTTTACTCCATAAAGACCCCAAGAGGGGTGGTAGAGAAGTAATGTTTGATGTATTTCCCATTAGTAGGAAATTTGAACTCTACCCCTTGTAAGTCTCTAAGATTAAAGGTGTTATTCCCCAACATTTCACTAATCTGATATGGGCCAATCCACAAGGGTGTGAATTTTCCATGTTTTCCTTTAGGTTCATATGCTTTGTCCCAAAGTGGGACTAATTCTCCCTACTTAAACACCTTGATCTTAGACCTTTTGTCAAACCATCTTTTTACTATGGCTTGGTGTCTACTAAAATAAGCAAAAGTAGTTTCCTTGTCATCTTCCATCTGGATGAGGTCTAGTAGCCTATAAGTGGCATGTTCTTGACTCTCTTCCATGTATTCTTTCATGAACCTATATGTAGGAAATTTGAGGGTGATGGGAAATATGGGTTCCAGACCATACACCAATATGAATGGTGAACCTTTTAAGGCTTGATTGATTCTTATTATATCATCCCAGAGTGCAAACTTGAGCAACTTGTGCCAAGTTCTATGCTTGTCTTCAACAAACTTCTTGATTACCTTCATCAGGTTCTTACTTATGGATTCTGAAACACCATTTCCTTAAGGATAGTGATTGGAATAAAAATTAAGGGTGATCCCATTGTCATAGGCTCATTTAGTCATCTCAATCAAAATGAATGCAAATCCATTATCACATACTAGAGAGACTGGGGTCCCAAATCTAGTACATATACTTTATTATACCAAGCCAATCACCTCTTCCATTCTATATTATTTGGTAGTTATTGATTTTTTCCACTTGGTGTGGTAATATATGGTCAAAAAGACATACTTGTAGCCCTTGGATGAGTTAGGGTTGATCACTCTAATGAAGTCTAGACCCCACTGTGCTCAATCATGACTAGTTGTAGAGGCATGGCTGCTTTTAGATCTTTGGTGATAAAAATTTGGTAAGAGTGACATTATTTTACATGTTGTTGGGCATCTTTGAAGATAGTGGGCCAACATCAACCAACCCTTAAGATCTTTTGGGTAGTATTCCTTCCATAGGAATGTCCACTACATAGCTTTTCATATAATGTGGCCATAATTAGGCAACTTCTTATTGTGAGACACACCTTAGGTATATTCCTTCACATTTCCTCTTATACAAAGCCCCATCCTTGATTAGGTAGTGATCTACCTTAAACTTTAAGGCTCTTTTTTACTCCCTAAATAGGCCTATAGGACAAATACCATTGATTATTAGGTGTATGATTGAATCATACCATTCATTGTTTTGAAACGTTACTGGCCTACTTACATGATACTTAGCCTAGGGATACTATTTGAAATAATTTAGATCAATCCTTGGCATCTTACTAGCTTTGCTACTTTAATTTCCAAGTCAAATTCTTATCAAACTAACATTCATTTACCTCTGTGTTCTCCTAGCTCATTTTGACTCAACATAAGTTTGGTAGCAAGGTTAGGTAGGATGGCATGCACCTTATTTATAAGGATGTAGTGTCTAAACTTATTTACTACCTTTACTAGTGCATATACATGCTTATCAATCATAGAATAGTTTAGCTCAACATTATTGAAATTGGTACTCATGAAAGCTATTGGGTGATCACACTCATCAACTTTGTAAGTCAATACAGTAGCCATAGTATGATTAGATGTAAAAGAGTAATGATATAAATCCTCTGAGAAATCAGGACTTATAATCACTAGGGCTTGGATAATGGCTTCCTTGATGTCATTGAATGCCTTCTTGGATTCTTCTTTCCAAATCACCTTGGCATCTTTCTTGAGCATGTCATTCAGTGGCTTGACAATTTATGCAAAACCAAAAATAAATTTTCTTACAAAATTTATTTTACCAAAGAATGACTTTAGTTCCTTCCTAATGTTTGGGAGCTCAATTCTAGATATGGCCTCCATTATTTCAAGGTCTATGGAGATTCCATCTTTAGTTATAATGTACCCTAAAAATATTCCTTCAATTACACAAAATATCCTTTTCTTAGGGTTCAAATAAATGTCATACCTTTTACATCTTTTGAAAACTTATTATAGGTGTATGAAGTGCTCTTCCCTATTTTTAAAAAAAAATTATTAGATCATTCATTTAAATGATGATGCACTTACCAATCTAGCCTTAGAAGACATGATCCATATCTCTTTGGAAGGTGGCTCTTGCATTGATCAATCCAAAAGGCATCCTTTTGTAAGTAAAGGTCCCTCACTTTCTTGTGAATGTTATCTTCATCCTATCTTCTCTATCAACTAGTACTTGGTTATAGCTTGAAAAGCCATCAAGGAAGGACATCATAGCTGAACCTAAAATAGTTTGAATTACTTGATCAAGGGAAGGTAGAGGTTAATTTTCCTTCTTTCATGCTTTTTTAAAAAATTTGAAGTCAATACATAACCTAATCTCACCATTCTTCTTCTTGACTGGCACTAGATTAGCCACCCAAGTTGAATGTTTTATGGAAAAACTATCCTTGCATCCAGTAACCTTTTGACTTATTTGAATATCATAGGTTCCATCATGGGTTTTACTGGTCTTTGTTTCTATTTGAAAGGTTTACAACTTACTTTTATGGGTATGGTATGGGTAATGACCCTTGGATCAAAGATCTTTAGGTCATCATAGGACCATTCTATAACATCTTTATAATTAGTAAGGAGTTCTTTGGCTTTATTATTTTTAGAAGTTTTACAAGCCTTTCCAACATTCACTAACTGGGGTTACCCCTAGAGACCAATAACCATAGTATTGTAATCATTTCCACTTACCTTGGGAATTTTGGAAACCTTAACTAGTTTATCTTGATCAAATAGTCTCTCTAGAGCAATCATTCCTTTAGGGATTTTGTTGTCACTTAGTTGAATGACTTTTATATCAATCTTATTCCCTCTAGCTACATTTTCATCAGCTTCATCTATGATATGGGCTTCAAATGCCATATAATTGGTCAAGAAATCCAGTGTCTATTGGTCATCATTAAAGACTTGGAAATGGTTAACATTATTAGGCATTGATGGATATGGGACCAATTTAATACTAAAATCAAAGGAGTTTAGATTAGGCATGAGATTCACTATAGCTAATGCCAGTTCATCTACAACTTGGTTTTCTTCTTAGGGAATGGAGGTGATGTTAAAAGCATCAAAAGACTCAATCAAGTCCCAGACTCTAAACTTATAGTTCTTGGGTATGAGAGTTTACATTGATACCTACTCCTGACCTAGTTGACTACTAGTTTTGAATCTCCAAAAACTATTATTTATTTGGCTTTATTCTTGATATCAAATAGAAAACCAAAGATGAGAGCTTCATACTCAACAAGGTTATTAGTGTAGGGGAATTGGAGCCTATAAGAGGCATGTTACCTTTTGTCAATTGGATCAGTTAATAAAATGCTAACACCTGATCTAGCCTTGCACCTAAAACCATCAAAGTGAAATTTCCATAGCCCAAGAGGAGTCTCCATGTCCTTAAGATCATCAAATTTATTATCTTCTAGGGTGAAAAATCCTAAGTCTGAGTTAATTATGTTGACTCTCTCATTAATAGCATTGTACTTTATTAAAATATGTTTCATCCTTTGTTCCCTCTCAACTCTTATTTGATTTGGGAATGCTTTCCAAGGTAACCAAAAGTGGGAATAACTGGTAGACATATAGCCATTTAAGGCTTTAGTCCATTCTCTACTCAATAAGATCTCATAGTCATCTAGCATGTCTACTACCTGAATGTCAATGAATTGTTGTACCTTGGGCTCAAAGGCTATTTGCAGGTGGATGTTCAAAATTTATCCAACTACTTTAACCCTTGATTTATCCAACTAGGTGATGATCCTATCATACTTGATGGGGGTTAAGCCAAGTTGTCTACATATTCCAGTAGGCATGATGTTCATGGAAACACCTGAGTCTAACAAGAAATTGTGTAAGTTTTTGCCAAATATTCTAACTGTGAGTAAGAAAAGGAGAGATTCAGCTTTAGCCTAATGAATTATTACATTAACATGATCTATCTTGGGAGGTTTACTAAAATTTAAGGACTTTGGAAATAAATCCCTTTATTTTATGATCTATGTTAACTCATGCAATGTTATATTATCCTTTATCTCCTTCATGTCATTAACTATGTTGTAACTAGTTTTGGGAGGATTGGGGACTTTAGGGTTGTGTTTTTGAATGTTCCCTCAGGGGGCTTAGGTTTATTATTTGAAGAAGTATCTGGTGGAGTTCCAAAGTTATTTGGGGGGTTGATGTAGTCAAAGTTTGCCTCTATTCTTTATTTATCAATGGGTAAGTCTTTTTTAAGAAATATCAAAATACATGGATTTATTCAAGGATCTCATCTAGTTCATTTTATTTTTGAAAGGGGAAATCAAAGGTTTCTACCATGAAATCCTGGTCAGAAGGCTTTGGGCTAGATGTATTTGCATTTTTGTCCTTATTGGGAACTACTTCAAATGTGTCTAACTCCTCTTAGAATGATTCAAATGCCTTGTAGAATTTGATGCAATCAATCTCCCTATGCTTAGTTGTGCAATGCACCCTAAAATAGTTAGCTAATGAAATATTCATAAGGTTAATATCCATGGTTTTCTTCTTTGTGGAAGGGTCATGGTTTCTATTATTGTGGAAACTATCATTATAGAACCTATTACTTGGCATGTTATATCTTTGAAATGAGATGTTCCTTCCTAAACTTTTAGTAGTATTCCCCACTTGCTTTTGTAATTAGAGGAAATCAGTATTTAACTTTTGGACCATTTTTAGGAAAGATTCATTTTCACTTTTAGGGGTCTCATAATTATGTACTTGATTATTGATAACATTAGTAGTTGGTACTAATGTCATCTGATCTCATATTCTAAATCCATTATTGGTGGGCTAGCTCATGAATCCTAAGTTTTGTTTAGGGGCCATATGATTCAAGGGAAACTGAGTGAGGTTTGGAATTTGGTTCATAGTAGGCATGTTTTGATTATTGTTAGGAAATAAGTTCATCACTAGTATGTGGGGGTTAACATTTGGCACCAAATAAGCCATTTTTCCTTGGGGTTGCATTTGATCATTAATAATTACTGCTTTCTAATAATCCCTTGCCAATGAGGTTATGGCTGGTATGGATCTCTTTAAGAACATTGAGGTCATAAGCTCCACTGCATCTTTATAGATCTCTAAATCTAGAATCGCATCTAGCTTGTATGAATCTATGGTTCTACTGAACATCTTCTAAAACTTAGCATTAAAGGACCTGATTGGTTCATTGACATCTCTTCTAATATTTGAAAATTGATGATAAATGATGTAAGGATTGATGCTTTTTCAAAACTAATCTATGAACACATTATTAAAATCTTCCCAACTAGTAATGTATTTATTAGGCAAGCTCAAAAACCATTCATAAGCAACATCTTTAAAATTGAAAGGGAACAACCTACATGCTACATATTCATGCATAATGTTGAGTAATCTTAATGAGGACTTAAAATACTTTATATGCTCTTCAGTAGTTACTATGCTCATGGGACTAAATGTAGGCAAATATTTATCTGAATTATGTGGGAGATCATGGACCACCCTAGGCATGTTAATGGAAGAATCACCTAACCAAGCTCTTATCATATAAATATTAAAACTAGGTGTACCTTAAATTAGTGAAGTGGGGAGGGACTTCGATTTCCTATCTACCTTTGTCCCCCCTAGTTTTCCTGTGTTATTAAAGCTCAAGCAAAGGCTCTTGAGTTTCTAAGTGTGATCTTGTCCTGATCTTAGGCAACTCTAGCATGAGATTTTAAGATCCTATTTAAGATATGATATACCACATTAAATTTCCATGAGAAAGGGATTTAAGGATGGATGTGGGTTAATCTTTGCAAAGAATACAAATATTTGGTTAGATCCTACCAAAGACATACTTAATTTCATGAATATCTACTATCTTAATGCATCCCTACTTAAAGAACATCAACTCCCAGCCTATAGTAGCATCAAAATCTTTGTAGAAGGCCAAGACATGTGACCTTTCCAATTTTGAGTCAAATTTACCACAAATCAAGAATATAGATCAAGTCCTCCTTCTAGCACCAATGGAGCTTTCTCCTATTGATGCTTCTAAATGAACCACAGGTGTCCTCCAGTGTCTAAATAACAATTCTCATTTTAGATTGAAAATATTCAAGGCATGAGTTTTAGGTATTTGGTGATTAAGATGTCTGTGGTGGAAATAACAGTAGAGCAACAAGAGTTGTTCCACAATATTTATAAATTTTGATGGTAGGGGTCCATCTTGGTACTTTTCTTGAAAATTTTGGACAAACTGACCCAGATTTAAACCAATAACTAAAATTGAAATGATTATGAAGAATGTACTTAAGCTAATGTGATTTTTTTAAAAGAAGCAAAAGGGAAGGTAGGGTAAGAAAGAAACAGTGATTGTTGATCTATATTATGAACATACTGACAAGACTTCACTCTTTTCTGATTATGATCTTAACCACACTGTAGTGCATTGTAGCATAAGCTCATGTTTCACCACAAACTAGGCCTAATTCAAAAGGAGGAATGACAATAGAAGTAAAATTGAATTTGCTTTAAGGTTTTACACTACACTTAGATAGCTAAAGCACAACTTTGTTGTAGAGTAAATGAAATGAAGTAAATTCAATTCTTTTAACTAACATAGCATACACAAGTTAGCAACCTTATAATTAATAATCTTGCTCAGTATTTCTTGATAACATTCATATTCAAAACAAAACAAAAAATTGGGAGACTTAGCAATTCAAACATGCTAAAACAAAATAATTCTTAAAGAATTCTTTGATCTCTTGTATTAATTACTCAAAATTATAGCAATATCTAAAAGTCTCTCCCTTTAAAATTGGAAATACATGTTCTTTTATAGGTATCCAAGTATTATAATGATTATTATTACAACTAAAAGTGTAAAAAAAAGAGTTGTGTTTTTTAAAACTATAATACAAGTATCTTTTACAATCCTACCGACCTAAAGGCAATCATGTTAACAAAGTAGTGTGTGCTTTATAAAATGAATGGGTTGCCCTACTAAAAAGCCATAATTGAGATGTTGGAGGTGGGTTCCTTTGCTGATGTAGGATGCTTATAGCTTTTGTATGTTTTTCATCCACTAGGCCAAAATCCACAATTGGCTTACTGATGCACTCCTCCTCTTGGTTTGCCAGCTCATCAAAATCTTTATCATTCCTAGCTAAGGTTTCTTTTATGATCCTAGCTTCATTGATTCTCTCCCCTACCTTGAAGATCATGTAAAAAACTCTATTATTATTCCTTATTGAGTATCCTTGACTCTTGCCTTCAATATCTTGAGTCACCAAGGTGGCTCTATGATGGAATTCTTCATCAGTTATAATCCCTAGGGTGGTAGTCTATGTAGGATCCTTGAGCATGGTGCGAAGGAGCTTTACAATTCTACCAATGAGCTCCTTTTCTTATTCTATGAGATCTTCAACCTTGACATGCTAAGCATTCAAATCCTAAATTTTATCTCCAACAATCCCCAATATGGTACTTAAATGCCCCATACTGATAGCCTTGAAGTTTGAGATTTGTTTCTTAATATGGATATTGTCTTCAAAGGATTTCCATTGAGTAGTTAGTTCCCTAGATAAGGTATTTTGATCTTGAATTACCTTCTACCTTGAATTCATGGACTTCAATTCCCTAAACATGTCATAAAATGACCCATCTAGCATATTGATCATGGAGTCTGGGACTGAGAGAATAGCTTGAGTCTACAAATTCTCCTTCTCTTCATTTAGGTTCTTAATTCTTTGTATTAATCCTTGGACACCATCTCTAGCCTATTGAGATTGAGCCTCAATTAAACTTACCACATCCTCCTCATGTATGACAGCTTCACCAAGTTGTTGCCCTCAAGTAGGGGTTAACTTGTGAATGAATCCACCTTCTAAAATGTGAACTCTTCCTAGCCCACCATGGCTACCCTCATTGTGGTCCTCTCTAAGGCTATTGTGTCTAGGTTAAATTGTACCTTAACTAATAGTTATTTTAATTTTAGAGGATTGGGCACCTCCACACCTATACTTCTAGAGGCTCTTGAGGTGTCAATTCTCTATTTCTCCTGAATATGTTGAATTTCTATTCTTCTCTCTTCTTATTTTTTTACTATATCTTTAATCCATGGCTTGATGTTATCATCCTCAGTCAATCCAATCCATTTCAAGTCCTAATAAGGAGAGAGGGAAGGGATCTTTTGTAACTTCTCATAAATAAACTAGTCAGGGATGACTAGTCTATGAATTAGATTTTCATAGCTAAAAATATTGACTTCACTAGTAGGGTAATTAAAGGTCAGCCTAGGCTTTTCTTTGGTGTTACAGGCACCAAGGCCAACTATGCCTTTTTATTCTCCCCATTTAATGGGATCAACTCATTACCTACCTCACCAAATGGATCCTCCTCCCTATCAAAACCATATGCAGTTGTTATGTCATCAAGGGCACCTTCTAATGTTTTTCCTACTTCAAAAGCAACCATGCTAATGAATTCCACTAGAGAAAAATGTCTTTATGGGAGTGTTAAAGGTTTAGGGCCTTATCTAGGCCTTTCCTCTATATTTATTTCTTCATCTATATCTTTTCCTTTTCCTTTGGTATCCCCAAGCTGCTCAACTTGGGCTTGTCCTATTGATTCTACTTGTTGAGGCTCATATGACTATCCTTTAATAGTTGGCTTTTTATGAGCAGGCTCAAATGGACTTGGCAACAAGTGATAATGTAAAAGGTGTAGTTTCCATCTTTCTCTTAAGGGCTTGTTATCCCTAACCAAATTTCACTCCAATTAGATGTTGTGACCTCTGATTTTGGATAGTACTTCTTTAAAACTCTTAGCTCTGATGTAGATGTCATCACCTACACCTAGCTGATATCCATATTCAATCTTTGGGATCTTCCTATCCTGGATGTGGTTGATCACCTTGTTCTTAGGATCTCACATTTTGAGGTAATCTAACTAAAAATCAAAGGAATTCCTATGTACCACCATGACCTCTACCTGCTTCCAATCTCTAATTATGATTTTGCCAATGTCTAATGGGAAGGGATGAACGTGAGATTTTTTATTTTATTTATATGTCGTCTACACCTTGAATAATCTAAGAGGAAATCTCCTATTTTTTAATCTTGTTGGGGACATGAATTGGTAATCTATAAGGTTAAGTTAGGGTCCCCTCTATCCTTATCATGATGCAATCTGGGTAGTACCACACATCCCCCATGGTTTCCATTTATTTCTTGATGAGAGGATGTACTCTTGGCATAGGGATGCCTATGATTGCCTCACAAATGGTTAGGAAAACACCATCACAAATAAATTTTATGTGGTTCATGTACTTGAATATATGCAATTTAGAGTAATGGTGGAAGATTGTGGTCTTGCCATTAGGGGACCAATTTCTTATGCCAGGGAATGTTACAGAGGCTAGGAGGGAATACATGAGATAGAAAATCATATAAAATTTCTTAGAGGTCCTTATTTTAATTGTTTTGAATTTTTTGGCCAAGAAAAAGCATATTAGGTCAAGAGGAGTCAATTTCTATCCTAACATAAAGTGAACACAAGATACCTAGACTTTGTTCACATAAGTAATGGAAGGGGCACCAAGGGATCTATTTAGCAAGGTCATGGCTATCCTAATGCCCTCTCTAAATTAGGAAATAAGAATTTTACCATCAGGGGACCTAAAAACATGGGATCCTTGGATTAACTAAGGTATAAGGACTGAATCAAGGTCTTGGCTGTTAGTCCAATCTCTCATGGATGAGATCTTGAGATGAGGCAAGGGAAGTTTGTAATAGGTCTCAAAGGCCATGGGGTCAATATAAGCAACCCTTTTGGTGATTCCCTCTAGAATAATCCACTCCCAATCTATTCTACAATCCATGAAAATAGGAGTAAGGATATCGATATAATGCATTACCTCTAGTTTTGTTGTTGCATCGTATAGGCCTACCATCTAAATTGAACCTATGTCATTATATCTCTAAAGTGTAGTGGTGTTTCTCTTATCCTCTTAAGAGATGGGTTGCAATTATTCCACAAAGAAGAATAATTCTAAATATTTCCTGAATCCATGGACATTTAGGGCTATCAAGTCTAGCTCTATATCCTTAAAAACCCTCTCTTCATTATCAGAGGTTAGATAGAGCTCAGCCTCCATCTTCAATTATTGTATACCTACCACCATTAATGATAATAAATTATCCTCATAGGATTGCTAAGGATTTCACTAAGGTACTTGCTCTTAGAGGCACATTTACACTATCTTGATTGAACTATAACCAATTCAGTCAATTTGGGTCCTCTTTATAGAAGGCTTAAGGTTTTGAGATTTAATGGAAAAAATATCTAGGTCTTACTTTCATACATGCCTTAGAGTTGATGGGACCCTTTTCTTCCTACCTTTTGTGTTTTCAAACTAAAAATATCTTTGATTTTGACCTTCTATGATTATGTGAAGTCCATGTGGCATCACTCTGGGCTTTTCATAGCAATTTTTATAATTACCATTCGAATACTAGCCATTGGATTTTAAAATCCTCCTTTATTTTGCTCCATCAGATCAAGATCTTGGTTTTAACATGATCCATTGATCCAAATCTAAGTTCATGCATTTCCATTAGTCCATGAATCTTCAAGTTCATGGTCATGACACTTAGCACCTTTACATATCTTTTTTGTGTTGCATATCTTTGTGACTTTCCATCTAGGTTTTTTATTGGCCACATGTCAAGCTCATGGAGCCTTAAACATCATTGAGCTCTTCATACCATTGGATCAAATCCAATAATCAATTGATCACCATTGATTTTTATGGGGCCCTTTTTTTTAGTAGAATCCCTCTCTCACCATTGGATCAAATCTAGTCGGTGAGTGATCACCATTGATCTTCATGGTGAAACTAGTCATTAATTGAATACTTTTATTAAGTGGGTCCCTTTACTTTTATTATTTTTATTAGTGAGTCACCACACGTCTACCTCTCAGGGCTTTATGTACCTTTTGAATTTTCTCCCTATACATCATGCCATTAGATCAAATCTAGTGGGTGAGTGGTTATCATTGATCTTTTATGATGCATATTATTTAAGTGAGATATCTTCAATTAATATGTTTCTTTCGATCAAATCTTGTGAGAAAGCAATCACTATTGGATCCTGCAAAGGACATGAGGAATAACCATTAGGCCTAGAGACATAAATACATAGGGTAGATAATTAAGACTAAGGTTGAGATTAAATATCAAGGCCTTAATATTAATAACTGAGTCTAAGTTAGGTGACTTTAAAAAAGACTTCATAAAGCATGTTAGTTTAGACCCAAGGTAAAATAAAGGGGAAAGGAATGAATAAAGGCTCAGGTCATGTTTAAAATATGAGGTAAACCCTTTTTTTAACAAATTTATTCAATCATCCTTGCTAACTTAGCTCTTGCCAATATTTAAATATAAACTTGAGGACTACCTAAGGTTTGTGAACACCAAAGTTTAGACCTTCCAAGGAACCTACAAGAAAAATAATCAAGAAACATCACTAGCTAGGTTAGTTTAGAATATTAGGTTACAAAATTCACAAACATGTTCCATTCATAAGTGGATTATCTTCAAATTTTTCAATAGGGACCTCAATGTTCATATATTTCAAACTTGGATACACAGGTGTCTCAAGGGTCTCCAATTTTAAAATGAATGGGGTATGTTGGTCCCATCAATACGACACTACCTCTTCTAAATAATGATGATTCTAATTCATTCTATGAATATCATAGGGAATCAAACCATAAACAAACATATGCATCAACTTGAAACATAAGATATAAGATTTGATAGAGGCTAACATTATTGATGTGGTCACACCCTTAGAAGCACCCAAAGTTCAAAAAATAGAAGCTAAGACATTGAAAATATTCTTAGATCTATTTCCAAATCATATAACAAATGAGGTAGGGAGTACTTCAAGTGTTCAATACACATATTAGGCACATCTACGATCAGCATCATATCACACTACTATAGAAAAGGCACACCCATTACATAATATCATTCATGTGTATCATGCTACAATTCAAGCTAGACCACTCATCACCTTCTCAGAGCAAGATATTATTGATGAAGCTTTATATTTATATGCACTCTTTGTATGAGCCTACATAGATCATAGTCTTATTCAAAGTGTTATGGTTGACAATGGGTCAAGCATTAACATGTGCACTATCACACTTATATAGAATTCAGGGTATTCATAGCATGATATATCTCTTATAGACACAATTATTGGTGGTTTTAGTGTCCATGTTTAGAGCTCCATCAAGGAGATTGTACTTCTACTATAGGTTAGACTAACACATTTGGCAACTAGATTCTTAGTAATACTAGTGTATGGGTATTTGATATGTTACTTAGTATGCCATGGATACAATAGCTATGATCCATCCCATCCACTATGCATAGATGGATAAAATATATAAATGTAAATGAAGTCATCATAGTTGAGGGTATTTCATATGAGTATCATCTACCTATCCCATAGGCCATTATAGCATAGTTATTAGTTACAACATAGTTACCAGTTATAACATATTTACCAGTTATAGTTCTAAGAATAGTTCATATCAGTACACCATAGAGATTATTAGAGATAACAGTGTAGGTGAGGTATACTCTTACAATATTTCCACATATTCATACTCTCCCATGAAGAGATTTATTAGAGAGACCCGTACATTAGAGATATGTTACAAATTCTAGAGGGATCCCTCTACTCACTTTCTTCAAAGATCAATATTATTGATTTCTTAGGGTTCTCAACATAGGTAACTATGTTATTTATATCATATTCTACTATATGGGTCCTTAAGAACCCTAAAATTTACAAGACACCACAATATGTGTCATAAATTCCTAACACCACTCCATACACAAGGATAGTCATAGATCACTTAGTGCAACATATTCTAGGACCACAATTACCATTTCATATAGCATGTATGATCATTGTTCCTTTATCTGACATAGGCCACATTGATATTGAGTCTCCCATGAGACTCATCGGTTAGTATTATTCCTCCTTTCTTATACATACATTTTTTCTCTCTTACTCCTTGTATATAGTTTCATTTTCATGTTGTTTATGCATAGCTTATATCCAAAAAATATTAAAAAAATACAATATTTCAAAAACACTCAAATGTTTACTCAAAAACACATAAATTATAGATTATATGCATTATCATCTTTACATTTCTTATATTTTCTAGACACTACATATGCTAGCTATCTTAGTATAGTTAGTTTTATCATACATACATTCTTAGCTTGTTTTTTTTGAGTGATTTCATATTGCTGTAGGACATAGGTCCACTACATAGATCTAGATTTTTTATTATCTACCCACTAGGAGCATATACATTGATACATGGGTTCTTCATTTGACACATTTACCCATTTGGGGGCACCCTATACATACTTTCAATTACTAAGTTCTCATTTATATACTCTACATCACAACTTTATAATTTTTATATCTTCATATTGATCATGCTACACTTACTCATATTTTTTTCAAGCTATTACTACTTTAGACCCAGAATATGTACATCTTATCTCTTACATAGATTTGTATTACATATTCATGCATACTTTTATTTTTATCTTTCCTAGTTTATAATTGATTATATCTATATTCTTATTCTATTATAGGGTATTTAAATATGCCATTGTTATTTGGCTCTACACCACTTCTTTTCATCATATGTATGCTTTGGACATGTACCCATGTCCTTGTGTATGCCTTCCTAATTGTGTAGTATACATTTGGACATATCTTTCTATGTGACTCTAAGCCAACTTGCTTGTTGATTATGTTTGTGGACATTTGAATATATACTTGTATGTCTTATTTTCTTAGATTTAGTGACATGTTCCCATGTCCCTTGTATTGTGGCCCCTTGGCCTACTATGTGTCCCTCATGTGTGTTTTATGTATGCTTTATTGTATGCATCATGGCCATGACATTTATTTATTGATTTTTGCACACTCTAGTTTTATATACCATGAGGGACCTCATGCATATCCCCTCCCTACTTGGGTGTTGTGATGGACATCATTCCCCATCCCCCTAGGTAGTTACTCAATTATTACTTGTATTTACTATTACATACATTGTTATATCTATCTTGGCACCCTTATGAATTCTAGACATGGCATACATTATACACTAAAAACATAGACTCAGATTATCTTACATTCTAATGTTATTTATGTACATTATATTGGATTAATACGTAGATATCACATATGCTCTAGCTAACACACATTTTGTTGAGATTTTTTTAGGGTATTTATTACACAGTTCAATAATTCCCCTCAAAAGAGAGGGAATTTATAGGGGTTTATCATAGAGATAAAGATACTAGAATGCACTCACAATACATTTTCAACACATAATCTCATATTACAAAAATAAAACTAAATTAAACACAATGGGAAAATAGTGACATAGAGATCAGTACAGTTGCATAAAAATTAGATCAGAAAGACACTAGTGCCCAAATTGAGATGTTAGCACCATAGGGTGTTACTATCTAAGATATGGTTTTATTTTCTAGTAGCCTCGCATTCATAAAAACCTATATTATCTAAAAATGTATAACATGTATAGTATAGCAAGTTTGGTAGCCTAAATTTTAGAAAAACATAGATTGGCCACATATACAATAATGGTGCTACTATCCAATTAGGGTGTTACTATCTAGGAGAGGTTTTAACACCTAGATATTATTTTATACACTCATACCATCCTCTACCTTAGTTTTTATACTCCAAATCATCTATCCCAATCATTTTCCAACTAAGTTATTATTTGTACTATTTATTATTATTTTTAAAAAGGTCAAAATTAATTAATTTTGTAATAAATTAGTGGTTGATTTTTTCCATATTATTACCCTAATTTAGTATACTCAACTCTTTAACATAGTATTTATACTTATAAGTCATAAAATATTAAAACACATGCCTAGCTTCCACTCTAATTCTCTCCCACTTGATGGGTCATTCAAACATCTAAAGGAAGATGTTGGGGATTCTATTAGTCCATAGTCCCACCAAGCATAGTTTAAAACCCACATGTATGCCACTTAGATTTAGTGAATCTTTCACTCTGGTTTTTTTGTCAAACCCCACCCAAAATATTTAGCATCAAAACTTAAGGTTTATTAGTCTTCTACATTGATTCTTTCCCACCCAATGGGCATTTTCACTCTCAAAATACCTATATCTAGGTCTATATCATCTCTTTCACTCTTCCCTTCTTCCTTCCCAACCCTCAAATTTGAATTTCTCCTTTTCAGTTCCATTTCACTCTCATCTAACCATGTGATTAAATACTTTCTCCCTCCCATTTTTATTTTGATCTTTATTTATAATTTGGTAGTTTAGTTGTAGAGTATCCTAATCTATAATAATTTATTATGATTTTCATTTTGATTGCATATTTATATTTTGTCTCCTCTAAATCATTATTGAATTTAGTATGTTGAATACAAGTGTTACTTAGCCAAAAATTCATTGAGAAAATTGAATGAGTTGAGTCTTTCCTAATCTAAGTTAATTTTATGGATATCATATCATATCTTATATATTCCACTTATATGAAACAACTTGCATCATGCAACTAAGTTATCTAGTTCACCATGACTTGGTAGATAAATACCTTGGGGAAGTTATCATTGAGTATGCTTCCTTTTAGGAAAGGTGGAAGGGAAAGGGGGAAATATTCATTAGTTGAACCTTTCATCTCCTTATTTTCATCTTATATTTAGTGTGCTATTTGAAATGGACCACTAATTGATTGGTACTATAATGAGGTCCTATTGAAGTATTCTTTGATATTCATGCTTGACTATTTCAAAAAAAAATTAGGTTTTGCTTAGACAAGAACAATCTAAGTTTATAAAACTAAAAAAGAAAAGTGTTTTCACAAAGTTGAAGTCTGTTGAGGGTGAATTTGAGTTATTAAAACTCTCTAGACATAGGATAATTAGGAATGACAAATGGAAGCCTAAGATGAGACAAATATGTTCAGCTAGTAGCTCTCCTACTATTAATGTCCCTTTCACCACCCCTTTTCTCTCCCTCAAAACCCAGCCATGGCTAATCCTACTTGGTTAAGACTTGAACATGACTTGCTCAAAAACCCATAT
Source organism: Torreya grandis (assembly GCA_037957365.1). Taxonomy (NCBI): domain Eukaryota; kingdom Viridiplantae; phylum Streptophyta; class Pinopsida; order Cupressales; family Taxaceae; genus Torreya; species Torreya grandis. Next base: position 2,105,151 of record JARHVA010003024.1, read on the forward strand.
AAATTTTTCACAATACATGTTCATGGTGGAGTAAGAACAACTAAATAACATATCTAGACCTATAAATATGCCTTGATCAAGACTCATATACAACATAAAAATGTTGATTACAAATTTTTCCCATATATTTTAAATAAATAAATGTATAGTTGGTATTTAGGTCTCCCATATGGGTCCATCACCATTTGACTAACCTTTATGTTGTATTCATCAACCATTTTAGTATACCAATAGACCTTCCATACTCTATCACTAGTTTGTAGCTACCCATAGAGATCCTAATGAGTCTGTAGCTATTTTAAAAACTAGGTTTCACAAGATGTACTAAAGGTTAAAGGAACCTTACACATAGACCTAGTTATATGTTATATAGATTTACTTGATGGCCCTAGACCCCATCACTTATATGTTCTTTAGGAGGATCCCAAAAGCTCGTACATCTTTGTCTTTAGCCTATAATGAAGTAGTTAGTATTAAACAACATGTGGTACCTCAAGGATATAATGTTGGTTAATTTACCTCATTAGTAAAACATGATTCCTATAACTAAATTCCTATGGTCAAATAGGATCTTATGCAGAACAACCCTTTAATGAATCCAATCTTGAGAACTATGTATTCATGTCCAATTATAGTCTATAATCTAACTCCTTCTAACTATATGCCTAAAACTCAGCCCTATACTCCTCCAAATCATGTATTATCACAACTTGTGATTCAAAAAATTATTCCAATTGAATATAATAACACTAATATCATGTCTAGTTCAAGTAGTTATGTTCCCCTTATAGTAGCTATTTGGATATCCCTTTATTTCTAAATAATCAAATGCCTACTATCAATACCCATAATGTAGTGCATCTTATTGGCCCTAAATTTTTAAATGTTATTGTACTAGTGGCTAGCCCACCACATCAAGTATTAAGTATCAAAATTTCCCCCAAGAACCTCTAGGTAGTTAATTTATAGTAAATGGTCCAGATATTGAATAATGATATGGTTAAATTTTGTAGACATGTGCTTTAAACACCAACCAAACTATGAATAACATAAACTAGAATAAAATCTATGACTTTTAGAGGACTAATAGGTAGTGGAACACAATACCTAATTATGTAAATTTACCCATTCCCCTCAACAACACCAATCAAACCAATAATAGTGCATCCATTTCAATAAAATGGTAGGCCTATTTTTACCCACTTGGTGTAGACTACACAATACAACATATCATGTTTAAATAGATTGTTCTTAGTTCACCTTGGCCTAAAACATCTTCAAAAATGATATGGATAACATGAAATATTTCTTATACCAAACAATGAAAAATAAGGCCCAAATTGAGACAACCTGAGCACTACCATGGTCTTGGAGACCTAAGAGTTTCCATTTGAAAGTGATAACAAACCTAAAGAAAACCTAGATGAGGTTCATGATTTTAAATATTTCCAAATATGGAATAACTATAATTCTAAAATTAATTTATAGAGTACATTGACTACCTCTACTCCTTAAAAAACATTTAGGTTACCCTGAATGAAAACTTGAGTAATAACCTTGCTCCTCCAAAGGACCTACTACCTCATATCAGCCTAGAAATAATGTTTCACCTCCCCAAGATAATAAACCAATAGAATAAAGTAAACAAAGATATAAAATTGTAGAAGATATGAAGAAAACTAAGGCCAACATAATAAAGTTTGAGTTACTTCATAAGTCTACCCAAAAAGACATGTTTCTAAAATAATTATCTAACCCTAAGGTAAAGGAAGTTAATATCACCATTGATTCTCATGTGGTTATATGTAAAGATAAAATGGATACTCCCCCTTTTCTATTGATAGTTATAATTTTTGGAAAAAAACTTACATAATTTTTTGGTAGATTTATGTGATTCGTGGAATGTGATGCCTTACACCATTTTCTATTAGTTGGGACTAACAACTACCAAATATACTAGGAAATTCATTCATTTGTAAAAATTATAGGTTAAATTTTTTGGTGAGTTTAACCACATACACATGTAATTGGCCTTTGATCTTAGTGTTTAGCAATTCATTGAAATCCAAGGTTGGATATACTTGAGGTATATGGGATGTTTCTCATATAAGACTGGTCTAAGATACTCAATGGATATATAGACACCAATTTCTCTAGCATGTCTTCCATGGTGAGGTATGACTAACCAAACCAAGATTAAGAGGGAGCTACATATGGCTCACATAATTATAAAATAAAATAAAACCAGTGAGATCATGTTTGAGGAATTTGAACTAAGGGTCTATACACTTGAGAAGGAAGTGAAAGCTTATGGTAGATTCTCCATCAATATGTTGACTATGAAAGAAGAGCATGAATTAAAAGAGTTTGACCAGCTAGATGAGGAAGATATCCATTTCCCACTATAATTACCTTCATTTCACTTTGCTACCTAAAAACATGATAATGCCAAGAACAATTATCCATGTGGAATCTAGGGATGTAAAGGCTTAATGGTGGCATACACTGTCATTATAAATAATTCTAGACTAATGGACATTATTTATGATCAAACTATAAGGTAATTAATAGTTAAAGGAGAATGTGTGTTGACCTTAGAATTTGGGAAAGGTAATGAATAAATTTGTATCACCCTCCTTTTAGACTCCACTACTCACACTTGAAGATCATCTATAAACCTTAAATTTTGATGGCTCTAATTCAAAAAATAGGTGTGGTTCTAGGATAGAGCTCATCAACCCTAGAGGGAGGTCATATTTGGAAACCTTTTGACTACAATTTTCTTATACCATGCGGTTGAGTATGAAGCATTAGTGCATGGCCTCTAGTTTACACTAAAGAAGAAGGTCAAGACCCTGAAATTCCTTAGGGATTTAGAACTTATAGTCAAACAAATTAGAAGCCACTATGCTTGAAATGACAAGCATATTTCTAGGTACCACATCAAAGTGTAGAACCTAATTAAATACTTTAATGCATTCAACATCCAAACATCTCTTCAAAGAAATAATTATATGGTAAATATGTTAGAAATAGTTTAAAATACCCTAGAACCCATTTCTAACTCCATATTGACAAGGTTATCAATAGAGTTGGTCTCTACTCCTATTCTAGATAATATCAAAAGCTTCCAAGTCTTTAATTATTACTAACATATCATCAACACTGACAAATTTTAGTCCCAGATCATTGATGAGGATAACATGGAAGTATTTGAATTAGATGAATAATGGGTCATCAAATTAAAAAATAATAACATACTAAAAGGTATTGTGTCATTGGAGAGGATATTAAACATGAAAACTCATGGTGAAAAGGACAAAACATCCCCTACCAAAGGGATTCCCCATCAACATTTCAATTTAGGTAATGCAAGGGAATCAAAACAAGTGCTCTTAGGCACAACTTGCACCTAAATTGAAAAGAAAAGGATTGTGCATGCCTTGAAAGAATTTGGTGATATTATTGCATGGAATATATCATTATAATTTGTAATATTAGCTCTACTTATTCAATAATTACAAATGATCAAATGAAGTATCAAGAACTAAAAATCTACATCTAAGACCTAATGAGCATACAATATTAAGATAACAATGATAATATTAAATAAATACAATGCAAACCTTAAATGAAAACCTCATCTTTATGTATGATTTGGATCAGATGTATCTTAAATCAAAATTTGACAATGTTATTATCCTAAAAAGGACCATCTCTCCTTAAATTCTTTAATAAATTGAGTTGATGAGCATGGAATTTGATACACAAGTTAGTGTATGAAATTGATAAGGATTTGTTAGGAGTCTTAAACATGTTGAACTAAAAAATGAAGGGGTATATTTATAGTAATTATGAATCAATGTTGACCCTTCATCTTGCTTCCAAAATGGATAGATGCAAATACATCCTCAATAAGGCACGTATATCAGCACATGTATTGGTAACATGATCCCTTCATCTTGTCCAAGTTGAAGGTTTGAGGATGGCTCTTGAAACTATCCAAAAAAAAATTAATATAATCCCTCTATCTTGTATACAAGATGCAAAGTGGAGAATTATCTTCAAAATATCCTTGTAAGACTCAATATGGTCCCTTCATCTTGTTTCCAAGATGAAGGGTGTAGAATCATTCCTAAGAAATCACATGGATAATCAATTTAGGCCATTGATCTTGTTTCCAAGATGAAGGGTTGAGAATATTACCCTAAAATATCTCACAAGATTCATCATGGGCCCTTCATCTTGTTTCTAATATGAAGGATAGATAATAATCCTTCATATTAATTCATTTAGTAATTAGTGAGTTCCCAATAGAATATTCCATAGGATCTCAAGATTCTTTCTTGAATGAATATGCACTTTGGAATGAGAAGAAAAAGTAAGAATTAATTATTGAAAGAAAATTATAATTCCATTTGGATAGAATTATAATTAGAATAATGATTAATTCAATTCATTAAAGATCAATTTAATTAATATAATGTGGGGAATTTGATTAGAAGAATGATTTAGAGAAGGGGAATTAATTGCATTAATTTATTAGTGAAGGAAAATTAGTTAATTGATCAAAGTAAAAGAATTTACTAAAGGAAATGATGATAATGATAATTGAACATATTTAATATGGTGAATTATCCCATCTATGGATGCCCCAAGGTGAATTAAAACTAGTTTGTGTGAAATTGCAAAAAGTTGTTTCATTTTCAAATTTTTACATGGAAGGGATAAAAATTGAGTGTCTATATTTTCCCTTGTTTTAGAAGTCATTTTGAGATGTATACAAAGTAACACCTTCTTAAATACTAAGAAAATGTGTTAAAATACTCATAGAATAAAAATTAATGGATGTTAATATTGACAACTTTGTTAAATTTGATATCAAATAGGTTAAAATGTGTCCCAAATCATCATTCGGTAATCCCTCAATGTCCCCTCAAGGGGAGACTCAACTAAATATAGATAATTAGACTTGTGAAAGGATGAAATGATACTTTATAAAATTTAGAGGATAAAAATGTAAGATATAGATGAAAATGGGAGGAAAAAAGGATATTAGGGCTAAAAATAAGCCTCCAGAGAAGAATGACAACATACTATGTCACAAGGGGGAAATAATTTTGAAATAAAATGCTATAGATTAATCATAGGTCGATGATTGGATTAGATAGAGAGAGAGTTGATTTAACATTTTTTAGATTTTTTAGACTTGATTTTTAATATTGCACATGATAGTATGCATCATAATATAAAAATGAATCATGATAACATTTTTTTGCCAAAATGTGTAAATTTAAATTTAAAATACAAATGTAGAAAACTTAAAACAAGATATGTAAAATCAAGTTTTAAATGTAAAACATAATTCACTTAAATCAATTTCAATTCAAATACAAATGTTCACAACTTAAATTCATGATATGAATAATCAAGACTTATAAGAGAAGCATAATATACTAAATTAAGTCAACCAAGTAAAAAAATAACATTAAAATAAGTAAACAATCAAACAACACACAAATGAAATCAAATAAATATTTAATGATTAAATGAGTTTGTGCACTAATGAGGCATTACTCTTTGAAACCAAAGGTATTAGCAGATAACATGACCAAGGTGGGAATAGAAGAATAGGGAAGGGATGGCCGAGGTGACTCCAAATTCACCATGCAAGTGGATGCTACCTACATATTCCTATGGAATTCAAGCCAAATGTAGTTCTCTTAGAGATTTAGGAAATAAAAAAAGTGATGACAAGTTAAGAAGATAGATTATAAAGGGAAAATAAGAAAGGGGGATCATAAAATGGTAAGAGCGTATAAAGAATAAGTTTTTCAAAATGGTAAGAGATATGCTCACAAAAATATATAGAGCATAGGATATTATATGGGTGAGTTGATCTCAAAAAATTGAGTGTTTCCTACATATTCCAATTGGACCTCAATCTATTGTAGTTTTAATAAATTGGGTACAAAAAATGATAAACATGAATAGGGATAAGAAATAAATGTTTCTGATTGAATGGTTAAACTTGTAAAATGATGAGAGAGTGAAATATGAAATTAAAAAATAATGAAATCATAAAATTTAACTCAAAAAATTCCAAGAGCAAAATTTTAGGAATAAATTGATCCCACTTTTGAAATGTTGTACTCATGAAGATATGGAAATCAGTTATGAGGTACTTTAGTATGTGCCACATAACTACAAGAAATTGGAAATCTAAGTTGAGAAATAAGATGAAAATTATTTAATGATATCATATTATAAATGAACACAAATCCTAAAAAATTGGGGAATATTGAGTCATGAAATATTCAGGGTTTTCTACATAAGGGAATATTTTGATTTTTAGGGATTTTTAAAATATTTGAACTGTTTTGGGCTTTTTGGAATATTTGAACTATTTTTTGGATTTTTAGAATAGGATATAAAAAAGAGTATTTTAACCAAATAATATACAATAAATAGGAATAGACAATGCTAGAAACACATATCAAAAAGAGTAAGGGTGATCATGGGTGAGAGAACTCAACAGTGAACAGGAAACATGAAAGGGTTTTAGATGAGCAATTCAAGGAGTACCATTTACTAGCAAATTAAAATATGATAAAACACCTTCTTGAAATAATGAATTGTGATGTGAATGGGGTGAATGAGGTAATTTAAATAGGAATGGATAAGAACTCAAGGGAATGATAAAATTCATACAAGCTATAAATCATGACATTCTATATTTTAACATTTTTTCTATAAAGAGATTTTAATACAACCATTCTGCATTTTTGATCTACTCTTATTGAGTGTTTATTTGATTTAATTTTTTTACTTGTATAATCATAATATAGTTAGGGTGGTAATAGGAAATATAGGAAAGGAATAGTGAAGGGATTCCCCCAAGGAAGGGATAAGAGGATAGGGAAAATAGAATGGAATAGAGATGCCCCCAAGTAAGAACATTTATAGATAAGAGCATGAAAATTCAAGCATAAAAACACTTAAGATGCATATTGTTCATTGGCTCATATATTTCATAACCCTCTAGAGTAGCCAAGCTATATAAACCAAACACATTATTAGTTGTAACAATGAAGGGGCCCAACCAATTTGGTTTGAACTTACCTTTCTTTTCCCATTCAGCATCAGTATTCTTTTGATTTTATTTTAACACCAGATGACCAAGCTCAAACTCTCGAGAGATAATCCACTTGTTATAACCCTAGCATAGCTGATTATGATAGGATTTGAGGTGATTAAGGGAGGCTATCTATTTCTCATATAGTATCTCTAGTTTTGTTAATTTGTCAACTTGTAGTATTCTTCATCAAGAATGTCCTACAGTGAAATTCATAATGAGGGAAGCTCGGTCTCAATAGGAAGAATAACTTTAGAACCATAGATTAGGGAATAGGCTATTGAACTAGAATAATTGCATACAATAGTGTGTTATAGCCACAAGGTTGGGAATATTTTCAAATGTGAATCATGGCCAAATTTATTGATAATATTTTTGAGGATTTTGATGAGGTTTTATTGGATGCTTAATAAGGAGTGGTAAACTTATGCTTAATTTAAAATTTAAAATAGAGGGCTATGATGTCCTTATTTTTAAAGGACATTCCATTATCTAAGATGATAGTAGGAGGAATTCCATAATGGTAAATGATGTGTTTCAGGATGAATTTATAAATTTGGTTATATAATTTAGAGGGATTACCTCTACCCATTTAGTGAGATATATAGTAGTAATGAGGATATACTTGTGACCATGTAAATAAGTAGGGTTAATCTTTCCTATGAGATCAGTCCTCCATATATAAAATGGCCAAGGAATTATAACTACTTGAATCAGCTATGCTATATCATGAATAATATCACCATGTTTTTGACATGCCAAATAGAAATAAACATGATCATAATTATTTACTTACATAGTAGGCCAATAATAACTAGTGTGAAGGATATTTTTGGATAATACCATACTTTTAATATGGGCCCCATAAATACCTTCATAAACTTATTAAATCACTAAGTCAAATTTTCCCATATTTAAACAATAAATTAGAGTTTTATCATAACTTATATGATAGATCATGTTGCCAAGTATGTTGTAACAGGACTAGTTTAGATAAAGTATTTGTATGGTTATGGGATATATTATTGGGAAGGATTTGATCATGGAGATAGGAATAAATTTATATGTACCAAGGGGAATTAGGACTAGAAATGACACATATCATCTCAAAATATGAACAATCATGTGTTGGAACAAGAAAATTTTCAATTAGAAATTGATACTCTTTTATAGTATGAGAGATTACAATCATGGAGCCAATGGTAACCATAGAATAATTAGAATTTTTATTGGTTAGAGGAACTTATTAAAATGGGATGACCTCAAATTTGAGCTTAAGGGCATATACCATGCCTTTGTAAGGCACAATATTTTCATACTTTATTTGATATTGATTAGTTGCTTGATTAATAATTATCTATAAATCTCCATAGACTAACAAATGTTGAATATTACTACAAGATGAAGCCTAGAAAGAAAAGACTCATATTTGTTAATGTTACTAGTAGGTGGGAATCCAATACAAAAATCCTTAGGAATAATATCACCTTTTGGTATTATGAATAGTATTCTTTCTCCAAAACTAGGAGACATAAAAGAGCCATCAAAATAGAGCTTCCATTCTTTGTCCTCAGCTAAAGTTATAATAGACTCATAATGAAAGTGAACTATAATAGGAATGAAATATGGAAGAGGTGATGTTTTTAGCAATATTTCACTCTATAGGAGATTGTTCAAGAATACTCTAAGATTTAGGAATCATTGGAATATTTCTATGTATGTGGGTTTACCTATAGGAGAAGTAGACCTCTAGGTTTAAGGGCTAACTACCTAAATTTATCTTTAAGTGCTTATCAACTATACTACTGATTTATTATGGTAAAATTGATATAATTTTGCATAAAATAAAGATAATATAATTTATTGATACACTATGAATATATCTACTATGCTATCATACTTCTTTCACTAAGAACAAGATCTAAAAACTAGCCTCAAAGGCCTAAGATGTTTTAACATAAGTGTTTCAATACAAAGGTGATATGCATGAGACCACTTAAGGTAAGTATACCAGGGATAAAAATAATTAATCCATGTAAACTTTCACACTTTAAGGGAGTATAACACACTAGCTACACTCTATATGACCTATTAGAATGAGAACTTCTTGCACAAGACATGAAAGGATAAAGAAAAGCAAGCATAAGATCACTAGAATTAACCATTAATCACTTTGCACACTTAAACAAGATGTTTATTAACTCAAAACCAGATATATTTCATTGTTAAAAGTCAAATTATTACATCAAACTAGTAGGGCTTTTCCATACCAGATGATGTATTAGTCTACATGAGCTAAAATGGCTATTACTTATAGAAATTAAGGGAGAAAAGAAGAGAATGAAGTCCAAAGGTCACTAGAACATGTGTCAAGATGAGAGGAGTATTTATATATACATGGTAATGAAATATAGAATATACCATGCAAGGTATCATAGGAAAAATGTCCTTAAAAGGCATGAAGCTCCTAAAATGTGGCATAGAACTCTTCATTTACTTAACCAAAAATTTCCTTCATCATTTGGACCTCTTTTTAATTATCCAAAAAAATATAGGGATAGATGATATTATTAAAATAATAGGGAGGTGTTATAAATATGCACCAACATTCATTATAGGTGATCCTAATCATCAGGATTCTTTTGACCAAGTGTTTTCACTACCTGTAGTCACAATCACTCCTCTTTCACTCACCTTTCACACTTGGCACCAAAGTTGTCTTTAGTTTTCAAATATAATACATAAAAAATATTTTATGACACTTTTAAATATCCCACATTTCCTTATATACATCACTTATACCTTAAAAGGCCTCCCACTTAGAGTTTTCACCTTCTCACTTGGTAGTCATTCCTTGTTCACTATGCTAGTTTGGATTAGCTGAGATGAAGGTGTTAGAAAAGGCACAAGTGAGATTATTTAAAGCATTAAATGTACATTAAGAGTTATTATATGTCCCAATATCTCTCCCAAAATTATTTTCATCTTTTTAAACCCTTCCATACCTACACAACACACAAAACTATAAAGAAAGGCCATTTTTCACTATGTTCGTATAAGTAGGGTACAACTCAGGATGATGGGAAAAAACCTTTGAAATCAATATACAATATAAAATCATCAATAAATAAATTTTATCCCTCTTGGATTCCTCTCCTTCTTCATTCTTCTCATCAGGTCATTACCAAGGGTTTTAGAGGGTTTAGAGATGATTTGGATCTTAAAGATTGTTCATACAATCTTGACATTCAATCCTCTAAAAAAATCAACTAAATACTTTATAGGGACCATATCCAACTTATAATATATCCTTTATCTCCCATTATAAGTGTTCGTATAAGTTCAAGCATTCCAAGTTAGTTTCTCGATCTCTCCTTCACATTTTGCATAACTTGTCATGCTCTTGAGTCAAGAAAAGACTCCTCTATTACCTCCCCTATAAACCAAAATTTTTAACACACATTATATCTCCCTATAAAAATTTTCCAATGTTTTTTAATGTTATTTTACTGTTATAAATGATGTTGGAGATCTTTAGGCCATTAATCCTAGTCAAGACCTAATAGGTATGTCTACATATTTATGAATTTAGACCATTTTGTTTGGTTTCAAAAACTTGTGAGACTTTTATCATGATTATTCACGTCTAATATAAATATTTATATCTTGTTTCAATGTCTCATCAACCTCTATCCCACAATATCATCAAGATTACTCTAAACTTGCAGGTTTTAATTCCCTGGGAGTGCCCTCTATCTGAGACAAAACAAAAGGCATCTCCCCTATTTTACCAAACAAAATGGTGGTATGATGGTATTCATTAAGTTTTAATGACACTATATACCAATTTAAATTTTTATATCACCTCAATATCTCCCTCAATTCCTTCAAAACCTAAGATAGACTTTTTGAACCTTGACTATGTGTAGGGTCTGCAAATATGACTAGAAGTTATCCTTTGAGAACTCTTCTTGGCCTTGTTTCATGCTATGGGAACCTCTTGAGATAATTACAACCATTTTTTAAGGAAATAAAATCATATTCATAATCTCAAACTTTTCTAATATCTCTAAGGTACACCTTCCAAGACTGGTAGACTATGTATAATGTTAATTGCTTAAGAGAGAGAGCTACCTATAGGTATGTATTATATGCTTAGACCCTAGATCATTGATATAACACCCTTTTTAGGTCCTTAAGGTTATTCTCATAGTTTTATTTTCTCATACCATGTTTTAGGTTAGACCATCATCAATATTGATTTTTCTTAGATCATTATCATGCCATAGTCAACTATAGTTGACTATCCTCAGAGCAGAAAAGGGGCCTATAGATACATTTCCACTTTTTGAAACCTATGTCACATGGTATAGAAATAATTTTATGTAATAAAACAAACTTCAATCCTCAAATTTTCATGTCTTTAGGTATAATCACTATGTTTTGACTTATGGTACTATATGTACCTATAGTCACGCTATAGGTAGTCTCCTTGAGAACAATGGTGCACCTGTAGGTGGTGGTCAAGACAAAGACCTTGTATTCCATCCCACCTTGATTTTATTTGAGATAAAATTATCTTAATCAATTAAATAGTATCACCCAATAATTAAAACATGCTTTTATACTACTAATTTGGGTTGTAAGCCACTTGAGAGTTAAATATCCTGTAGAAAACATTACCTTTCTATAGTGAACAAATGCATGATTTAGAAGCTTTTTTTCATCACTTATGGGACAAAAAACCCTCTATATTTTTTTATTATAATATACCTTCATGATTTATATAATATTTAAACATAAAATCACTTAGGCTCTATGCCACATCATTATATAATCACACCAAAATTGGCTAGGGCTCTGTTTTGGGGTTTTTAGGGAAACTTGTCCCTAAAGCTCAGTTCTTTAACTTGAAGTTGTTTCTCAAGTTTGATTGCCCCTCATAGTTTCATAATTTATTTTCATGGTCTCTTCAAAATCCTAATACCATAATAATGTCTCAAAACATATTCACACACCTTTAAGCAACACTTTTAAAACTCTGTGGGGGGCACATAGAGGTGGACATTTTTGTATGCAAAATAGTGAGTAGGAACATGAGAAATGTGCATATTATATGAATTATAATCATATTTATATCTTCTCAAGGTTTTAAAATTAATAATCACAAAATTTAAGGACTTTAAACAAGTTTCAACAGTTCCCATTCCAAGTTTCTCAGTCTCTTGTAGGTGTACATCAATGGTGTATGACTATGCATATATGAGAATTAACTATCACAATCCATAATATGTTATTAAGGAGGTTTATATTGATTATTAATGTAATAATAATGTTTTAATCCCATATTTAACTATTTATAATATCTCCATGAATATCCTCAAGACCTCACACACCTCACTTAGCTGACTGTGTATGAAATCATGCAAAAAGTTGACTTTGAGTCCTTCTTGACTAAAAATTATATCATGTTAATAATGGAGATTAATATTGGAATGGAAGAGTGATTTTCATGACCTTATAATCATAATTTAAAGCATTATAAATTCATTTTAGACCACTATAGGAAATGACAAACTCTATAGTTGATGATCATGTCTGCAACTTGGCAATAATGACCCTAACCTACACTTTGAGATGTTTAGCACCTAAAGTCACATCATAAAATGAAATAAAAGATGGAAAAAATGAGATAATTAATTCAAAATCCTTAAAATTCATCAATTGATTTATCTGAACTAGCTGATATAGAATCAAAACCATAAGGTGTGAGGATTAGTATGCAAAACAAGACAGTCAACTTCTTAAGAATGGTTCATAAAGTATAGGTAACCATTCTTCCAAATCCTGAAATGAAAATTATGTATACCAAATTTAATATACACCACCAATATAATTTGACATGAAACCTCTCCTACTGGTCATACCATCAAAAGACATGTTGACCAGTTTTGTATGCTTAGTGGAGTGATGGAGAAGAGAAATAGTTTTGGTCCATTTTTGGCACTTCCAAAGTAGATCAAGTTTTTAAATGGATTAATTGAATTTGAATAACCATTCCATAATATTTTCCCATGTTCCACTCTCCTTTATAGATTGTATAACTACCAAAACTCCTTTTTCACTTGTTTCCTTGATTTCAGTTAAGAACCTACAATTTCCAGTTAGTACTGACATTACTGACAAGGAATATGATATATTGGATACTCTATTAGAATACTTGTACACCTTTAAAAATCATACCACCTTCATATTTATTCCTCTAGGTCTATCATAGGTGCTCTTTGTGTTTAATAACATTTCTCATTTTAGAATTTAGAGAATCCATGGCATGAATAGCAGGTTTTGAAAAATTATATTATCTATGGTAAAATAAGGGCAAAGAAATGTTTAAATGTTCCACAAAATTTATATTAATTTATGTTTGGGATCCATCATGGTCCAAATATTTTCAAATTGAGAGTATATATGCTATCACTAGTGAATTTTGATCTAAGTTTAAACTACAGACTAATCCAAATAGGTATTTATAATGAATTCTAAACTAGAGTGATCTGGTTTAAAAAAAAGCAAAAGAGAAGGGTAGGGAATAAAGAGGATATGTCATTACTAATCCTTTACTTAAACATTATGATAAATTTTTAATTAAAATTGAACATACATTTAACCAGTATATAATGCAAAATAGCATAAGCTCATATCTCACCATACACTAGGTAGATTTCTAAGGATAATATGAAAACATACAAGTAAGAAATGGATTTACTTTAAATATTTGTTACCAAATTCAAATATAATTAGCACATATGAATAAAAAACAAATGAAATGAATCAAATTCAATATCCTTTAACTAATCTAGCATAAGCACAAATTAGCAACCTTGTATCATAGATGCAAATTCAGAATTCATGAAACCATTCAAATTCAAGATTTAAAACCAATAATTGAGACAAAATCCACATTAATTATTGGCACATCAAATTTAGACAATCTTTATAGAATTTCTTAATTGTATTAATTGCTCAAAGTATATAAATTTTTCTCAAAATTGTCTCCCTTTACAAAATGGTAGTATTACCTTTTATAGAAAGATAAGGTAATATACTAATCAATTACAAGATACAAATGTACAAGGATAAGGATATCTATCCTTCTTTACTCTTCTATAATACGTTTTCTTTTCCAAATGGACTAACCTTGAGGCAAATACACTAATAAACTAGCATATGCCCTTACAAAAGAATATTCCTCTTTAAAAATATTACAATGCTTTTACAAAATGGAATATTAACTAGCTAGTTGGTGGGCCCTATGCTTGAGAACTTTCTTATTGCTGCTGAAGGATGTTCATATCCTTTTGGTGTTACTAATTGACTAGCCCCAAGTCCACAACCAATTTCAAGAGACACTCTTCCTCATTATCAGCTAGCTCATTTAATTCTCTATCATTTATAGCCATAGCTTCTTTGATGTTTTTGGCCTCAATTATCCTTTCTCCCATATTGAATATCATGTCTAGGATCCTACTATTGTCTTCCCTAGACTGGCCTTGGATTTTACTTCTTATTTCCCATGTTACCAAAGTAGCCATATGCTTGAATTCATCATCCTTGATGATTCCTAAGACAATAGTCTATTTAAGGTCTTTGATCATTATCCCAAGGAGTTTTTCAATCCTTTTTACTAGCTCCTCATCATCCCTCAAGAGTCTCTCTAGATCCTAGGACCATTCATTTGATATCTAACCCTACAGTAGTCATCATTCTTCTCTCCTCATCCTCCATCAAATCCTTTATACATGGCTTGATATCATCATGTACATTAATATTTATAGTTTGGGTCAAGGCCCATGAGTGGGAATAGAAGGGGATCTTCTGCATTTTCCCATATATGAACCAATTAGGGATGATTAGTTAATGAATGGGGTAATCCTCAATAAATAAGTTGATTTCACTCATAAGGTGAGTGAAAGTTAACTTGGGCTTCTTTTTCCCAATTGGGACCATTATCAATTTTGCCTTTCTCTTCCTCAATGGGGTTATTGGGAATAGATCCAAGGTAGGCTCTTTCCTTTTTTAATTCTCAACATCATCTATTTGGGCTTATGCTTATTCAACATGTTCTTCTTATTCATCAAACCCATATGCTTTAACAAGGACCTTAAGGGTATCCTCCACTATTTCACTAGGTTCTAAGGTAATCATGTCTAAAAATTCAACTAGAGATTATGGTCTATCAGGAGGGGCTGAAGATAATCCTTCCCCAAGCCTCTATTTTAACTTTTCCTTACCATGACCTTGTTTAATATTTGTTTCAGGTTATTTTCCTTCTACTTTTGGTTGCTTTTGATGGGACCTTGAATGTCTAAGTAGAAAATGGTATTGTAGAGGTTCCATTTTCCATAGGTCTCTAGGGGGATTCTGGTTACTGGTAAATCTATGTTTAAGTCTGACATTATGTCTCTTGAACCTATCTAATACCTCCTCAAAATTATTAACATTGATGTTCAAAGTGTCATAGGGACCAATTTGGTGTTCATAAACTAATTTGGGTATTTGATTACTTTTTAAATGCTTAGAGACCTTGTCATTAGGGTCCCAATGCCTTAGGTCATCTAGCTGAAATCTGAAGGATTCTCTATGGTAGGAAATAGTGTCTACATATTTCCAATCTTATGGAATATTTTTCCCAATTTGAAAAGTAAAGGGATGGAGGAGGCCTTTCCTTTTCTCCTTGCACACTCCATCAATGCCATGAAGAAGTTGATATGCAATTTCTTACTCTACTAATTTTTTGGGAATATAGATGAGTAACTTATAAGGTTGAATCAAAATTATTTCAATTATGATCATTGTATAATATATATACAACTAGATGTCTCCCATTAGCTCCACATATTTCTTGATTAGAGGGTTAATCTTAGGCATGGGGATCCTTGTGATGGCTTCAACTAAATAAGGATAAACACCATCACAAATGAATTGAATGGTGTGTCTATATTTTAAAATGTGTAGCTTAGAATAATGGTGAGAGACTATAATTATACCCTTAGGTGACAAATTTTTGATGTAGGGGATCTTGGTGGAGGCTAGCAAGGCATCTAATAGATAGGGCATCATGAATAATTGATTACCAGTTTTCTTCTTCATGGTTGTGAATTGTCATTCTAAATAGATGTTGATCATCTCTCTAATTAAGGGAGTGATCTCTTTCTCACCATGAAGTAGATGTACGACACCCAACTCTTGTTGACATAAGAGGTTGAATGGGCTCCAAATATTCTATTTAATAGAGTCATTATTACCCTAACCCCTTCTCTAAATTGGGTAACTGGGATATTGCTCATAGGGTCTTAGAACACATCATTCCTTTGGAGTAACCATGGTCTAAGGATGGCATCTAAGTCATTATTACCAATCTATTCCTTAATAGTGGGAAAATCCACTTGGGGTTTTCAAATTTTATAGTAACTCTTGAATGCCAATGGGGAAATGTATGCAATTTTACTAAAATTCCTTTCATGAATAATCCCACCTTGCTCAATTATATGGTCTTTAATAATGGGAGAAAGGATGTCAATACAGTGGATTACCTCTTGTTTGGTAGCATCATGATGAATACTAACCATTTGGACTAAAACT
This sequence comes from Torreya grandis, assembly GCA_037957365.1. Lineage (NCBI taxonomy): Eukaryota > Viridiplantae > Streptophyta > Pinopsida > Cupressales > Taxaceae > Torreya > Torreya grandis. The sequence continues at coordinate 2,121,928 of JARHVA010003024.1, forward strand.
AGGTCATAGTACCTTCTAGTCATGGTGGCAATCTTTTATTCCTCCTTCATGATGGGATACATATCTTCAATGGTCTAAAAGATCTTGGACATATTCTTATTTCTCATGTTTAATAAAATAGTGTCCAGGTCTGTATCTTTGACGACCCTTCCTTCATTGTCTATAGATAGATATAACTCTATCTTATACCTTAGCTATTATCTCTAAGCTTACATGGCTTCCACACTTGAAAATTTCTCACCACTATGTTTTAAATGGTCTCTAGGTTAATTCTTTCATGCTCAAATTGTAATTGGAATCTTTCAATTTGATTGTGATCAATCTAAGTTCAAACTAGGGTATTTTATGAGAGTCTGGGGATCTTTTGAATCTTTAATGGTGATGGCTTATTTAGACTTAGGCTCATTCATTCCTAAAATTTGATTTTGACCTTTTTTCTTATACGTTTGCATTTTTTAGCATGCAAAATCTTCATTTTTGTCATTTTGTGCTTTCATGGTGCTTATTTGGCATTTATATGTCAACTTTCATGGCATTTTTCATAAATTCCTTCAAATCACTAGCTATTTTTATTTAAAATTTACCTTTTTCTTTGCATTGTCAGATCATCACCCAAGGATCAATTGGGTCATTGATCATGATCCAAGATTTTGCATGTCATTGGCCATCTTTGCATCAAGCTTCATGGTTGTGCCACTTGGCACCTCTAAATGATTTCTAAGCTATACATCTTACATTAATTACATATTTAATGCACATCTACCATGTGTCAATCCCATGGGCTCTCAAAGTTCTATTGAATAGTCATCAGTGATTTTGTGTCATTGGATCATCTAGTTCTGATGAAGCACAAGATATTGATCCTACAAGATGCATAAACTTTAATCAATGCATGTTCATAGGAAATAACTTAGCCTAAAATATTTTAAGCTAAGTTTATTTCATGTTAATAAACATGTCATAGAATTAGGCTAAAGTATTTTATGCTAAGTTTTAAAGCATGATATCAAATGACCCCTCAAATGATATAAAACATATCCCTTTGTCTAAGTAAAATATTTGAAGAGCTTACAATTGATAGCCTCACAGATGTTAATGAAGGCGTCATAGATGTCAAATGATGTTTGTGAGAATGTTAAATTTAATCTCATGAAGTTATTTAGGTTTGGTGGGCTTAAATTTTATGGTCTAGAGGATGTCAATGACGACATCATGGATGTCAAATGATGTTCTTGAGAACATCAAATTTAAGCTCATCAAAAAAAAATTCCATAGATCTCAAATTTAATTTTCTTCATTCAATCAAGATCTATGATGAGGTAAGATCCATCTATCATGATCCGAGTAGTTGTACACCATTGGTTCACTTTAATGTGTGGGATCCTTTTTATCAAGCTTCAAATGTGAGAGTACCACATGGTAACTCTATGGGGATTTTTGAGCTTTTAAATTTTTAGCATTGTGTTCACTCCATCTGATAAAGAGCCATGATGAGGTGAGGGTTGTTGATCATGATCTGAATGTTCACATATGATTGGTTTGAAGTACCATATGCTTAGGTTCATCAAGTTTTCTTCACTCTATCAGATCATCCCTCATGATGAAGTGAGGATCAATGGATCTGTAAAGAAGTAAGGTATTTAAGTTGATACTTGGGTAGATATAAATTTACGATAAATTTGTAAGACTAAGGTCTTATTTGCATTGATAAATGTGAACAGGGCCTTAGGGTTAAAACTTTAGACTAAAGTTTTTAACAAATGGGACCATGCTAAAATAAAAGGACCCTGCTAACATAATGTTAGAAATATAAGGAACAAGGGGGGGGGGGAGAAGGGGACTAAGCATATTTTTTTAGAATAAGCTTTGGTCGTGTTTAAGAAACAAAACTAAGCCTTAACATGAAAATTGGGACTTAAGTAAAAAATAAATTTAAAATATTCCCACAAAATGCATTCTTGCTAATATTTGAATCAAGGACTTAAGCTATGGTTTTTTTAAAGTGAGTCCTAAGACATGAACCTAGGCTTGAATTTTCATAGATAAAATCTATTAAAATCCTGAATAAAGATTAATTGTGAGGATCTAAGCATGAACCATTCATGAGGGATTCATGAAACTTACAACTTATCACATGAAGGGCAACTGTTAGTAACATTAGGTAACCTTAAATCAAAACCATAAACCATTGGGCCAACTTTATCAAAGTAAATGATCTTCAAATTCTAATAATGCCCAAAACATGTCATATTTTTAGTGCTAAGGTTCAAATTATCTCAAAGGTCCTAATTTTCAAAAAATGGGGGTATGTTAACCTCAATAAATAGTTACTTCTAGGGGAAACATAGCAATATGTAAGAACTCAAAGGCTCTGGTTTGGGTAAGTAACTAGGTTACCTATTTCATTTGATCTATGATATCACCTAGATCAATTCATGGTTGAAACAAGCTTTTCACATATAGAATTAGGTTCAAACATTAATACAGAGCCATGTTTTGTGTGTGTTTTGATTTCACTTATTTTTTTCCATGGGTTTCAAGGGATAACTTCCAAGTTTTATGTATTTAATCATTAACATTGACTTACATCATATTTGGATATCCATTAAGGACCATGCTTCTAGTTTAGGGAAGGCTTGGGCATTGTTCTACTTCTAGCTAAAAATCCATAGACCTAATAGAGATGCCTTTGGCTCCTCTCAAGGCCTTGCTCCACTTCTCTCTAGGCATCCATAACCAAAGTGAAGATCACCAGAATCACCTATGCTTGAAAATATTTTAATTTTACATTGAATTCTCATTTTTGTATTTTTAAATCCTTTATGATTTTTATGGCTATGACCTTTTTCCCAAAAAATGATGTTTTTTAAGTGCAAGCATGACTGTGCCCTAGTAACTCAAGATTTCATTTCACATGTGCAACTCTTCTTGAAGCCAAGTTTAAATCAAAATAAAGTTCAAGTTCTCATAAAATAGTTAACCTATTCATCATTCCTTGTTAGTTACCCTAAATTATAATGTCAATCTCATATTTCAAATCAATGGTCAACATGTGCAAGGGTTGCATACCTACATTTATGAACTTTGGGAGTATCAAGAAAAATAAATGATATCTAAGTGGAGGTCTATCTAAAAGGACTTATTGGAAGCAAGGAACAAAGCAACAAGAAACAAACATAGAATAAAAAATAATAAAGTAGGAAGTAAAAGGGAAGTAAAAAAACATATACATGTTTATGTATAAATAAGGGATAGGAAGGAAAAAATCAAAGGGAACTAACTAGCTTACCTAAACTAACTCTAACCAGTCTTATAGGTTTATTCCATGAAGACCCTTGGTGGATCAGTAGCAAAGTAATGCTTGAGATATGCCCATTAGTGGGTAATGTGAATTATATTTCTTGAAGGTATTTCAGCTTGAAGGTATTATTTCCAAGTGTCTCTACAATCTAATAAGGGCTAATCCAAAAGGGTGTGAATTTGTCATGTTTTCACTTGGGTTCAGACACTTTGTACCAAAGGAAGACCAAATCCCCTTGTTTAAATGCTTTGATATTTGATCTCTTGTCAAACCACCTTTTGACTATGGTCTAATCTCTACCAAAATTATAAAAATCCTTTTTGTGTGAATCTTCCATTTGGATAATATTTAACATCCTTGAGTTTACAAATTCTTGACCTTCCTCCATATATTTTTGTATAAACCTGTAGGTCAGTAGATAAAGTGTGATTGGGACAATATGATCTTGGCCAATTACCAGTAGGAAGGGAGATGCTTTAAGATCTTGATTAACTCTTGTTTTATTATCCTAAAGGGCATACTTGAGAAGCTTATGCTAAGTTTTGGGCTTATCTACAGTAGACTTATTGATTTCTTTTATTAAGTTCTTATTGGTAGATTTAGACACTTCATTTCCTTGAGGATAATGGTTAGATGAAAAATTAAGATAAATTCCATTATCATATGCCCATTCTATCATCTCTATGGATATAAATTTAAATCTATTATCACACACCAAAAATATCAAAGTTCCAAATTTGGTACATATGTTCTCCTCCAAGAAATTGATCACTTCTTCAGTCCTACATTGTTTGGTGGTTATAGCTTTAGTCCACCTTGTGAAATAATCTATGGAAGTTAAGATATACTTATGACCTTATAATGAATTAGGGTTGATTACCCCTATAAAGTCCAACCCCCATTATGTAAATGGTTTATCAATCATGACTAGTTGTAAAGGCATTATTACCTTTGGATCCTTAGTGTTAAAGATCTAGCATGAATGACATTCCCTTACATGCTTATGAACATCCTTGAAAATAGTTGGCCAATAGTAACCAGCTCTAAGGATCTTTTGGGCTATTTTCTTTCTATATGTGTGCCCATTACCTAACTTCTCATGGAAGGTTCTCATGATCTAGGTATATTTTTCTTTTAAGACACATCTCAGGTAGACACATTTAAAGTTATTTCTATATAGGACCCCATCTTTGAATTGATAAATGGATACCTTGAGCCTTAGGGCCCTTTTTTCTCCCTGGTTAGTCCTGTAGGATAAGTACCATTGATTAGCAATTGTATGATGGAATCAAACCATTAATTAGCTTGAAATCTTTGTTGATCAACTTGAATAATACTTAACTTAGGGATAGCATTAACAATCATTTACATCAAGCCTTGGCACCTTACCAATTTTGCAATTTTCATTTCTATGTCATACTCTTGTAAAAATAATATCCATTTACCTCTATGTTCTTCAAATTCATTCTATCTCAGCATAAGCATTGTGGAAGGTCAAGTAAAATAACATTCACCTTATTTCTAAGGATATAGTGCCTAAATTTCTTCACTACCTTAACTAATGCACATGCTTCTTTATCAATCAATGAATAATTCAACTCAACATTCTTAATGTTAGTACTCATGAAAATTATTTGGTGATCACACCCATCAATATTATGAGTTAAAAATACAGTCATATGTAAAATAATAGAGATTTAATTCCTTTAAAAAGTTAGGACTTATTAGGACTAGAGCTTGGCTAATTACTTCCTTGATGTCATTGAATGCCTTTCTGGATTCTTCATTCTAAGTGACCATAACATCCTTCTTCAACATATCATTCAATGGTTTGACAATTTCTAAAAAACCAAAAATGAGTTTTATTACAAAATTTATTTTTCCAAAGAATGATTTTAACTCCTTTCTACTATTTGGAGGTTTTATCTTAGATATAGCTTCCACTCTTTTAGGATCTATAGATATCCCATCTTTGGTTATAACGTGGCCTAATAAATTGCCTTTAGTGACACAAAAGATGTTTTTTTGTGGATTGAGAGATATTTCATACCTTTTTCATCTCTCAAATACCTATTGTAAATGCATAAAGTGATCTTCCTTATTTTAAAAAAAAATGGTTAGATCATCCATGTATATAATGATACACTTACCAATCAAACCATGGAATGCATGGTCCATGGCCCTTTGGAAATTAGATCCTATGTTTATCAACCCAAAAGGCATTCTCTTGTATGTGAAGGTGCCCCACTTAGTTGTTAAAGTTGTTTTCATTCTATCTTCCTTATCTACCAGCACAGGGTTATAGCCTAAAAAATCATCAAGAAAAGACATCATAGCTTATCTTAAAATAATTTGTATTACTTAGTCAAGAGAGGTAAGAGGATAATTATCCTTTTAAAATGATATATTAAAATTTTTAAAGTAAATACATAGTCTGATTTCACCATTCTTCTATTTGAATGGCACCAAATTGGATACCCAAGTAGAGTGCCTGATGGGAAACACAATTCTAGCATCTAGTAATTTCTTAACTTCTTTGAAGATCATAGGCTCTAAAACAGGATTCACAAGTCTTTGTTTTTACCTGAAGGGTTTAAAATTTTCCTTGAGAGGTATAGTTGGGTGATGACTCTTGGATAAAATATTTTTAAATCATCATAAAACCATGTTATAAAATCCTTGTATTTTGTTAGTATCTCTTTAGCTCTCTTATTCTCAACACTAGTGTAAGCTTTTCCAACATTGACCAACTGAGGTTGATCTTGAGGGCCAAGATCAACTACATTTAATCTTTCCCATTTACCTTGGGAACCTTAGGGGTCTCAGTTATTTTGTCTTGATCAAATAATCTCTCTAAGGCAATCATGACTTTAGGGATCTTATTGTCATTCAATTTAATGACTTTGCCATCAAACTTGCCTTCTCTACAAGTACTTTCATCAGCCTCATCAATGACATGAGCTTAAAATGATCTTGAATTCATCATGAAATCTAAGATTTGTTGATCATCACTGAAGACTTGAAAATGATCCACATTATTAGGGATTGAAGGGCAAGGTATTAGCTCAATACTGAAGTTGGGTGAGTTTTGGTTAGGCATGAGGTTGGCTGCAGTAGAGGCTAGCTCATCAACTACTTTGTTCTCCTCTCTAAGGATGGAGACAATGTTAAAGGCATAAAAAGACTCAATTAGATCCCAAAACCTAAATTTATTCTCTTAAGGTAGGATATTTTGCATTGAAATTTACTTTTCACTTGGTTGACTATTAGTTTCAAGTCACCATAGACTAGTAGTTTTTTTCCTTATTTTTTATGGCAAATTTCAAGCCTAGGATGAGGGCCTCATATTCTACAAGGTTGTTAGTGAAATTAAATTAGATTCTAAAGGAAGCATGGGATTTCTCACCAATAGGGTCATTTATAAAAATTCCTACTCTAGATCCAGCTTTACACCTAGCCCCATCAAAATGTAACTTCTATAATCTAGGCACAACATGAGAAGTCTTAAGATCACACACCTTACCAATTTCTAGGGTAAAAACCCCTAAATATAAATTAATTATATTGACCCTCTCATTCATAGCATTGTACTCAGTGATCATGTGTTTCATTCTTGGCTCCCTTTCAACTCTTATCTAGTTTGGAACTCCTTTCTAAGGTAGCCATAAATGTGAACAATATATGGACATGTAGATATTTAAAGCTTTGGTCCATTCCTTGATTAAAAATATTCCATAAGCATCAGGAATGTTGACAACTTGGATATCAATAAACTATTGTACTTGAGGCCTAGAGGCCAATTACATATGGACATTTAATAATTCCCTGATCACCTTGACTCTAGATTTATATAATTGAGTAAAAACTCTATAAAAATGAATAGGTGTCAAGCCAAGTTGTTTGCAAATACCTATTCACATGATATTGTTATATGCACCAAAATCCAATAAAATTTTTTGAAAGTTCTTATAGAACATCCTAACTATGAGTAGGAAAGGAGGAGATTATGCCTTAGCTTTGTGCATAGTCACATTAGCATTGTCAAATTTTGGTGGTTTGTTAGATTTATTTGACAATGATTCTAGGAAGAGGTCCCTTTGTTTTATGATCTACGTTAATTCATGCAATGTGATGTTATATTTTATCTTATTCATGTCTTCAACAATATTATAACCAATCTTATTTGAAGTAATAGGAACATCAACATTAAGCCTAGAGGTATTCCCTTTGGGTGGTTCTCGATCATTACTTGAAAAAGTGTTTGGAGGAGTTCTAAAGTTATTTGGAGGTGTTGAAGTAGCAAGGGCTACCTCTACTCTCTATTTATCAAAGGATAATTCTTCTTCAATAATTTTTGGAAGGCTTGGATCTCCTCAAGGACATCATCAGGTTCATTATCTTCTTCAAAAGGGAATGAGAATGCTTCTACCATGTTGACTTGATCATATGACTTGGATATAGAGGTACCTGCACCATTATCCTTATTAGGGACTACTTAAAATGTGTCTAACTCTTCTTGAAAAGATTCAAAAGCCTTAAAAAACTTAATGTAATCAATCTCACCATGTTTGGTTGTATAATGCACTCTATAGTAATCTGATAAATTAATGTTAGTAAGATTAATATCTATGGTTTTCTTACTAGAATATGTTTCATAAGCCTTGTTATTATAGAAACTATCATTCTAAAACCTATTGTTAGGCCTATTAAATTTTTGAAAATAGATGTTCCTACCAAAAGTCTCCCTAGTATTTCCAACTTATTTTTATAGCTGAAAGAAATCAGTACTTAAATTTTGGACCATTTTAAGAATAAACTCATTCTTGGGAGTTTCATAATTATGAACCTAGTTATTTTTAGTACCAACAACTGGTACTAAAATTATTTGATCACTTGCATTAAATCTAGTAGTAGAAGGATCATTCAATAATTATAGGTTTTGATTAAGAGTAGTATCACTCAAATTTAAGTAATTTAGATTTGGGAGTTGATTCAAGGCTAGGACATTCTGATTGTTGTTAGGAAAGATGTTTAGAATGGGTGAATGTGGATTGATATTTTGAACAGAGTAGGCTATTTGTCCTTGGGGTTGCATTTTATCACTGATGATCACTACTTTAAAATAATCCATGGCTAATGAATTTATAATTGGAAGAGATCTTTTTAGAAATATAGAAGTCATAGGATCTATTGCATCCTTGTAGATTTTTAGAGTTAAATCATCATCACGTTTATAAGGGTTTATGGTCCTATTATACATTTTTTGGAACTTGGCAGTAAAGGACCTTATAGGCTCAATTGCATCCCTCTTGATTGTGGTGAATTGGTGGTATATGACATAAAGACTAATAATTTTATCAAATTGGTCCATGAAAACATTAGTGAAATCATCCCAACTAGTAATATAATTGTAAGGCAAATTGAGAAACCATTCATATGCAGCATCTTTAAAAGTATAGGGGAATAATCTACATGATACATCTTTATGTGTGACATTTAGCAACCTTAAAGTAACTTTAAAATATTTAATATGCTCTTCAATAGTTATAATACCCATTAGATTAAATGTTGGCAAGTATTTTTTAGGATTATGTGGGAGATCATGTACCACACCTAGTACATTGATTGAATATTATCTCAACCAAGTCATACCTAGGTGAAGGTCGAAGGTATGGGTAACTTGAAGAGGTGAGGTTGGCAAAGATTTGAAATGTCTATGCCTACCTTAATCTTTCCTAGCTCTTATATGGACTTTTAACTCAAGCAAATGCTCTCTTGTCTCTGAATGTGATCTTGTTTGGATCATTGGCAATTCCATCTTGAAGATTGAGGATCTTGTTTGAAATATGATGTGTTAAGTTAATATTTATAATAAAAAGGAGTAACCCTACACATTAAGATAATATTTCAAATATTTGTATAAATAACAATACAGGACATCAAATTATAACAGAGTTATCTCAAAGATGTGTCCAATTATGCAAAAATGATCAAAAAAAGTTATCCTAACCTCAAATATCATGGATATTCAATCCTTAAGCTACCTTTATCAAAATTAAGCATCAAATCTCAAATAAATATGATCTTTGTCTAAAGGAATCACCAAGATGGGTCTTATACCATGAATATCAATGATCTTTACACTTTTGAGCAAAGAATTATGCAAAGGTGCAAAGATAACATCAATCTTTGATCAAAACACATTAAGATTAGAAATGATTTAATCAATTCACAAAGATTACCCTCCTTCTAACACCAATGGAGGAAATTCCTTTTGATGAATCTAAGTGTATCATATGTGATCTTAGTGTTTAAGAACACTTCTCATTTTAGAATTTATAGAATTAATGGCATGAGTAGCAAGTTTTGGCAAATTATATTACCTGTGGTGAAATAGTATCGAGCAATGTTTAACCATTCCACAAAATTTATATTAATTGATGTTTAGGAGCCATCATGGTCCAAATATTTGAAAAGTGAGAGTATTTATGCTATCATTGGTGAATTTTGATCTAAGTTTAAACTATATACTAATCTATATGGGTATTTACAATGAAATCTAATCTAGGGTGATCTGGTTAAAAAATAAGCAAAAGAGAAGGGTAGGGTAGAAAGAGGATATGTGATTTTTAATCCTTAAATAAAACATTATGACAAAGTTTTAATTACAACTAAAAGTACATTTAAATATTATATAATGCAAAATAACATAAGCTCATATCTCACCATACACCAAGTAGATTTCTAAAGATAATATGAAAATATATGAGTAAGAAATGAATTTACTTTAAATATTTGTTACAAAATTTAAATATAATTAGCATATATGAATACAAAACAAATGAAACAAATAAAATTCAAGATCCTTCAACTAATCTAGCATAAGCACAAATTAGCAGCCCTATATCATGATGCAAATTTAGAATTCATGAAACCATTCAAAATTCAAAATTTAGAACTAAAAATTGAGATAAAATCCACAATAATAATTGACACATCCAATTTGGAAAATATTTACATAATTCCTTGATTGTATTAATTACTCAAAGTATACAAATTTTGCTCAAAATTCTCTCCCTTTACAAAATAGTAGTATTGCCTTTTATACAAGGATAAAGTAGTATACCAATCAATTAAAAGATAAAAATATATAAAGATAAGGATAGTTATGCTTCCTTACTGTTATAGAATACATTTTATTTTCCAAATGCACTGACCTAGAGGAAAATATGCAAACAAACTAGCATATGCATTTACAAAATAGTATTCCTTTTTCAAAATATCACAAAGATTTTACAAAATAGAATATTAATTAGCTAGATGGTGGGTCCTGTGCCTGAGAAATTTATTATTACTATTGAATAACGCTCATAGCCTTTTGGTGTTGCTCATTGACTATCCCTAAGTCCATAGATGATTTCAAGAGACCTCTTCCTCTTTATTAGCTAGCTCATTCAATTATCTATCATTTCTATCCATGGCTTATTTGGTGATTTTGGCCTTAGTTATCCTTTCTCTTACATTGATTATCATGTATAAGATCTTATTATTTTCTATCCTAGACTGGCCTTGGCTTTTACTTCTTATTTCCTATGTTACCAAAGTAGTCCTATCCTTGAATTCATCATCCCTGATGATTCCTAGGATAGTAAGTTGTGTAGGGTCTTTGAGAATTATCCCAAAGAGTTTATTAATCCTTTCTATTATCTCCTCATCATCCCTTAGGATTCTTTATAGATCCTAGGACCATGCACTTAAACCTTGGACCTACTCAACCATAATTCCTATAATTGCATTCAAATGTCCCAAACTTATTATTTTGAATCTTGGAATCTACCTTTCAACTTGGATGTTGATTAACCTTGTTATTTCATCCTTTAAATCTTGTCATTGGGATATTATATCCTTAGCCATTGTATTCTACTATGTTAATTCACTCTACTTTAGCATCATTCTTTTCAATACATCAAACATGTCATAAAAGGATTCATCAAGCATTTTGATCATTGCCTTAGGCACTGATAAGACAACTTGTGTCTCCAAATTCTTCTTTTCTTTCTTTAAATTATGTATTATTTGCTTCATACCTCTAATGTTTGCTCTGAACTAAGATAAATGAGCCTCAACTAGGCTTTTGACAGCCTCCTCATGGATGGGGAGTTCACCATGCTATTATCGCCCAACTAGAGTTAAGCCTATAAATGGATCAACCTTTTGAAAGGTGAACTCCTCAATCCCCACCATGGCTTTTCTATTTGTCACTCTCTCTAAACTAGTTATCTCTAGATTGAATTACACAATATTAGTTAGTTCAGTGTACTTTAGAGTTTAATAACCTCCATCTAGGTGTTAATTAAACCTCCTAGAGTCTCCATTCACTTGTTATCTGACCTTACAATAGCCACTATTCTTCTCCCTTCCTCCTCCTTCATCAAAGACTATATCCATGGCTTGATATCATCATGTACATAAATATTTATAGTTTGGGTCAAGTCCCATGAGTGGGAATAGGAGGGAATCTTTTGCATTTTCTCATAGATAAACTAATCAGGGATGATTGGTCCATGAATGGGGTACTCCTCACTAAATAATTTGATTTCACTCATAGGGTGATTGAAAGTATTTTTCCCAATTGGGACCATTGCTAATTCTACCTTTATCTTCTTTAATGGGGTTATAGGGACTAGATCTAAGTTAGGCTCTTTCCCTTTTTCTTTCTCAACCTCCTCTATTTAGGCATGTACTTCTTCAACATGTTCTTCTTCATCATCAAACCCATATTCCTTATCAAATACCTTGAGGTCATGCTCCATTATTTCATTGGGTTCTAAGGTAATCATATCTAAGAATTCAAATGGAGACTCTGGTCTGTCAGGAAGGGCTGAAGATGGTCCTTCCTTAGGGCTCTCTTCCAAATTTTCCTTACTAGGACCTTATGTAATTTGTGCTTGGGGTTGTATCCCTTCCACTTATGGTTGATATTGAGGGGGCCTTGAAGTTTTAAGTAGAAAATGATATTACAGAGGTCCTATTTTCCATATGTCTCTAAGGGGCTTCTAGTCACTGGTCAATCTGTGTTTAAGTCTAACATTACGTCTCTTAAACCTAGCCAATACCTCCTCAAAATTATTGGCCTTGATTTGCAAAGTGTTATAAGGACCAAGTTGATGTTCATAAACTAGTTTGGGTAGTTAAGTACTTTCCAAATGCTTAGAGACCTTGTCATTAGGGTCCCACTACCTTAGGTCATCTAGCTAAAATCTAAAGGATTCTCTATGTCTAGAAATAGTGTCTACATGTTTCCAATCTTATAGAATAGTTCTACCAATTATCAATGGAAATCGATGGAGGAGGCCTTTACTTTTCTCCTTACACACTCCATCAATGCCATGAATAAGTTGATATGCAATTTCTTACTCTACTAGTGTGTTGGGAACATATATAGGCAACTTGTAAGGTTAAATAAAAAAATAATAATTCGAATCACTATACAATCTGGATATAACCAAATGTCTCCCATTAGCTCCACATATTTCTTGATCAAAGGGTTAATCATGGGCAAGTGGATCCCTATGATGGCTTCTACTAAAGAAGGATGAACACAATCATAAATGAATTTCATGTTGTATCTATATTTGAAATGTGTGGCTTAGAATAATGGTGGGAGACTATAATTTTGCCCTTGGATGACCAATTTTTGATGTAGGAGATCTTAGTGGAGACTATCAAAGCAACCAATAGATAGAACATCATGAAGAATCAGTTACTATTTTTCTTCTTAATGGCTATAAATTGTCATTCTAAATAGATGTTGATCATTTCTCTAATTGGGGGAGTGATATATTTATCTACCATAAATTAGATATAGGACACCCAAATCTTGTTGTCATAAGAGGTTGAAGGAGATCCAAATATTCTATTTAACAGAGTCATAATTACCCTAACCCCTTCTCTAAATTAGGCAAATGGGATATTTATATCAGCGTCTTAGATCACATGGTTCCCTTAGATAAACCATGGTCTAAATATGGCATCTAAGTCATTCTTGCCAATCTATTCCTTAATAGTGGGCAAATCCACTTGGGGTTTTCAAAGTTTATAGTAACTCTCGAATGCCAATGGGGAAATGTATGAAATTTTATTAAAATTCCTTTCATGAATAATCCAACCTTGCTCAATTATATAGTCTTTAAAAATGGGAGTAAGGATGTCAATATAGTGGATTACCTATAATTTGATGGTAACATGATGAAAACTAGCCATTTGGACTACAACTAGGTCATAGTATCTTATGGTCATGGTGGATATCTTATGTTACTCTTTCATGATGGGTTGCATATATTTAATGGTCTAAAAGAGCTCAGACTTGTTCTTATTTCCCATCTTCAATGTAGTAGTGTCTAGGTCTGTGTCTTTTAAGACCCTTCTTTCATTATCTATAGATAGATATAACTCTATCTCAACCCTTAGTTGTTGTCTCCTAGTTGCCATGGCTTTCGCACTTGAAAATTACTCACTAATATGTTGTAAATGGTCTCTAGGTTAATTCTTTTGTGCACAAATTACAATTGGACTCTTTCAACTTGATTGTGGTTAATCTAATTTCAAACTAGGGTATTTTATGTAGGTTTAGGGCTCTCCTAAATCTTTAATGGTGATGGATTATTCATACTTAGCCTCATTCATGCCTCAAATTTGATTTTGACCTTTGCCTTTATAAGTTTGTATTTTTTATCACACAAAATCTTCATTTTTATCATTTTGTGCTTGTGTGGAACTTATTTGGCATCTATCTATCAAGTTTCATGGCGTTTTTCATAAATGTCTTCAAAGCACTAGCCATTGTTATTTAAAATTTTCCTTTTTATTTATGTTGTTGAATCATCACCAAAGGATCAATGTGGGTTGTTAATCATGATTTAGGCTTTTGTATGTCATTATCCATCTTTTCATCGAGCTTCATGGTTGTGCCACTTGGCACCTCCACATAGTTTTTGAGCTTTGCATCTTGTATCAATCACATATTGAATGTGTATCCACCATGTGTCAAGCCTATGAGATTTTAAAGTTTTGTTAAATAGTCATTGGTGATTTCACACCATTGGATCATCTAGTCTCGATGAATCATGAGCCATTGATCCTACAAGATGCATGAAATTTAATCAGTGCATGGTAGTAGGAAAGAACTTAGGTTGAAATATTTTAAGCTAAGTTTATTTCATGTTAATAAACACGTCATAGACTTAGGCTAAAGTTTTTATTCTAGGTTCTAAATCATGATATCAAATGACTCCTTAAATGATATAAAACATGTGCCTTTGTCTAAGTAGAATATTCAAAGAGCTTGAATTTGAAGGCCTTGAAAATGTTAATGACAGCCTCACAAACATCAAATGATGTTTGTGAGAATGTAAAATTTAAGCTCATGAAGTTATTTAGGTTTGGTGTGTTTAAAGTTAATGATCTCATGGACATAAATGATGGCCTTGTAGACAACAAATGACGTTCATGAGAACATCAAATTTAAGCTCATTAAATTCATGTGTTTCATAAATCTTGAATTTAATTTCTCTATCTAATTAAGATCTATGATGAGGCAAGATCCATTGATCATGATTTGAGTATTTACACATCATTGGTTCAATTTAATGTATAGGATCCTTTGTTATCAAGATTTGAATGTGGGAGTGTTATATGGTGACTCTACAGGGCTTTTTGAGCTTTTGACATTTTAGTATTGTGTTCACTCCATCTGATCAAGATCAAGGATGAGGTGAAGTCTATTGATCATGATTCAGATGCTAACACATGATTGGTTTAGAGGACCAAATGCTCAGGTTCATTGGGCTTTCTTCACTCTATTGGATCATCCCTCATGATGAATCAAGGATCATCAAATTTGCAAAGAAGTAAGGTATTCAAGTTAGGACTTAGGTAGATAGAAATTTAGGCTAAATATTTAAGACTAAGGTATCATTTTCATTGATAAATGTGAATGGGGACTTAGGGTTAAAAATTTAAGCTAATTTTTTTAACAAAGGGGACCATGCTAAAATAAAAGGACCCTGCTAACATAACATTAACCACATTAAAAATATAAGGAACAAAGGGGGGGGAATAAAGGGGATTAAGCATATTTTTTTAGGCTAAGGTTTGGTCATGTTTAAGAAACATGACCAAACCTTAATATGAAAATTGTGTCTTAAGTCCAAAAAAAATAAAAAATATTCTCACCAAAAGTGTTCCTACCAATATTTGAATCAAGGACTTAAGCTAGGGTTTTCTGAAAGTGAGTCCCTAGGACATGAACCTAGGCTTGAATTTTCATAGACCAAAGGCTATTAAAATTTTGAATGAATATTAACTAAGAGGATCTAAGCATGAAACATTCATGAGGGCTCCATAAAACTTGTAACTTATCACATGAAGGGTAACTGTTAGCAACATTAGGTAACCTTAAAGCAAAACCATAAACTAATAGGCCAACTTTATCAAATTGGATTATCTTCAAATTCTAATAATGCTCACAACATGCCATATTTTTAGTTTTAAGGATCAAAGTATCTCAAGGGTCCCAATTTTCAAGAAATGGGGGTATGTTGACATCAACACTTACTTTACAACTCTAAAATGACCTCTAAGTGACATCAAATGACATAAGGACTAAACTAGACAATTACCAAGGCTAAAAACACATTAAAATGACCATTAAACACCCTATGACATTATAATATACCCCTATATCAAGTTTGGACTATAGGGGGTTGACTTATTTTGACTTGTGGTCAAAATAGTCAACATTCATGGTGATTTTTGAAGGGTGGTATGCTTTTTATGCCAAGACCAATAGCCTAGTCCTATCCATTGGGCTATGGAGTCACCTATACACAATTTTGACACATAATTTTCCTTTGAAACCATACCAAACACAAAGAAAAGGACACATAAAATAAGACATATTAAAGTGAAACAAACATGTGTTCAATTAGAACACTTATGGAACATAACACAACTAAAATAAAAGGACACACAAAATAAGACACACTAAAGGGAAATAAACATGTGTTCAATCAGAACACTTATGGAACAAAACACACCTAATCTACTCTTTACAAGACTAACCTTCATTTCCTCAATAGTAGGGATTTAAATGGATCCCATTCATAGGTATAGGAATCTCCTCTCCACTCATCCTTGCTAATTAGAAATATTTTTTTTGCTTTCACTTGATGATTACATATGATCCACTCTATAAGGTATAAAATTTAGTATGTCTCCCTAGTTTTACTATATCTTCAACCAATTTCAACACTATGTCACCTTCTTGGAATGTTCTTGGAGTTGCCTTCTTATAAAAATACCTCTTCATTAGTACTTGGTGAGCCTTGTCTCTAGTCTCTTATAACTCCATTAATTATATCAACCTTACCTCAATTAGAGAGTTCTCAATAAACTCTAGTTGATGTGTCAAATCCAAGGAAAGTATCTCTTGGGATATAGATAGCCTAGCCTCTCTTCCATATATAAGAATAAAAGGAGAATTCCTTATTGATATCTTCAGATTTATTATATCAACCCATAAGGTTGTCTTTAATTTAGTGTGCCAAGCCCTTTTATTATCCTCCAAAGTTTTCTTGATGATTCTAATTATATTATTTTATTATATTCATCCAACCCATTACCTTGAGGGTAATAGTTGGATGAAGTACTCAAATATATGCCATTTTTTATTTTCCCAATCAACTATCCTAACACTTATGAAATCAAGTGCATTATCTAAAATGATAGTATAAGGAGTGCCAAACCTTGTTATGATACTTTCATATAACTCTAAGATAACATTTTCATTAGCTTTCTTTAATGCTCAACCCACCTTGTGAAGTATTCAGTTGCTATGAGTATCCATTTGTGACTAGCACTTGATGGGGGGTTTATCATGCAAATGAAAATAAGACCTCATTGCATGAAATGTTGATCCACTTAAATAGGCCTCAAAGGAAGATCTATAAACTTCTATTTTCTTACAAAGATGGGAACATGGTACACACCTTTTCACCCAAGCATAACAGTCCTTAAAGAGGCTAGGCCAATAATATCCTACTCTCATGATCTTATCAATTGTGGTTCTTGGGGATAAATGACCTCCTATTTTTCCATCATGGAAATTTTCAAGAAACACTCCAAACTGATCATTGTCAATGCATCTCAATAACACACCATTAGTGTCTCTTCTAAAAATCACACCATCTACAAGACAATAAGGAATATCTTACAATCTGAAGTACTTCTTTTGGGATCTACTCATACCATTAGGATACTCACCACTTTGAATAAATGTGATAACATCTTGTGTCCAACTTTGTAAAGGCAAAGAACCAGCTACTTGGGAGCAATCATGATTGAATAAAGTATCTTGTTTTGATTCATGGAGGTCTGAATATATATATTCACAAAGGCATTTACCCCTTATAAACTTTTTCACTTTGATATCAACATCATATTCTATTACTTTAGTAATCCACTCTTCCCTCTTCTCACAAAGGTCTTTGCTCAAAATAAACTCTTTGGTACTAAGATGAGAGATCATAATATGAATCCTATTTTTTGAAACCATATGCCTAAACTTATTTAGTACTCTTATAATAGTAAGGATTTATTTCTCCACAAATGTGTACTTGACTTCATAATCTTCCAAACCTTGACCGAAGAATGTAATTGGTTGTTCCACACCTTCATCATTCTTTTACATTAACATAGCTAAGATAGTATCAAGGTTAGAAAATGAATAAAACATGAAGTATTTAGAAATATCAAGGTTCTCAAGAGTGGAAGCTTATGTAATTATGTTATTTATGGATTCAAATCTATTCTTACTTCCTTAGTCCAAGAGAAGACTTGTTTATTATTGAGCATGGTTGTGATAGGTTTCACCAAAGATGCAAAACCAGGTATGAACCTCCTTACAAAATTTATCTTGATTAAGAAGCTTCAGAGTCCTTTCTTATGTGAGGGAAATGATAGACCTAGAATATCCTCTATCCTTTTAGGATCAATAGTTAAACCATATTTATAAACAATATGTCCTAAGATCTTACCTTCATGGATAGCAAAGATGCATTTTTTGGTATTGAGAGATACTCCATACTACCTACACCTTTCAAAAACTTTCCTTAGGTACTTCATATGCTCATTATCATCCTTAGAAAACATTGTTATGTCATCTAGATATACCAAAAAAAAATCATTGATTAAACCTTTGAAATCCATGTCCATTTCTCTTTGAAAGGTGGCACTAATATTTGATAAACCAAAAGTCATTTTACTATAAGCAAAAGTCCCCCATTATATAGTGAATGTTATTTTAAACTAATCATCTTCATTCAATAGAATCTTATTATAACCATAATATCCATATAGGAGAGAGAAATGTTGAGAACCTAAAACAATTTACAAAATTTGTTTCATTGAGAGTAAAGGATAGTGATATTTAAGTGACACTCTATTAAGATCTCTAAAGTCCACACAAAGTCTTATCTCCTCATTCTTATTTCTAAAAGGCACAAGGTTAGTTATCCATGTTAAATGCTTGAAACGAAAGATTATTTTATATTCAAGGAGTTTGGTAAGTTCTAACCTCATGAGTTGTTCAATATTGGGGTTGATGGCCCTTTGTTTTTGTCTAACTGATTTAACTCTAGGTTCCAATTCAATGGTATGATTTGATAGGCTAGGATCAAACCCTTTTAGGTCCTTATATTCCCAAACAAAGATGTCATGAAACTCTATACATAATTAAATGAAAGCTTGCTTCATTATCTTTCATGGAATAGAGGTAAAACAAGTGATTGTTTGATAATATTTATAATATTTGGTGGTTGGGAGCCATTTTGGCCAAATAGTAGATCTAGACAATATATGAAGTATCTATGATAAAAGTAGTGAATTATGATCAATAACTAATCTAATAAATAATATACAATGGGTATTTATAATAAAATTTAAACTAGAGTGATCTGGTTAAAAAAGGAGGGAAAAGGAAGGTAAGGCAGAAAATAGATGTTACTAGTCTTTATCCCAAACATCATGAAAAAACTCAAATGTCTTCAAACATACACTTAACCACTGTATAATAATAAATAGCATGATCTCAAATCTTACTATACATTAGGCAAACATCTAAGTAATAAAAATAAGAACCAAGTTCACTTTAAATATTTACCCTTACAAGCAAATAGAATTATCCCAAATTCAAAAAGAGTAAAAAAAATGAAATGACCTTAAGAACTTCCAGTCAACCTAGTATGGTCACAAAAAAACAAATCTATAACTAAATATTCATGCCAAGGATTCACAAGAACCATTCAAATATGAAAATAACAAAAATCAAGTGAGAGAGAAACCATAATAACAATTGACATAAATTAATGTGGATAATCTTTATAGAATGTCTTTCTTGCATTAATTACTCAAAATTTTACACAAGTTTTGGCTCAAAAAATCCCTCCTTTACAATTGATAATTCTCCTTTTATAAGGTGCAAGGAAGCATGGCAATTATTCATATCCAATCACAAAAACACAAGTGTATAGGATAGGTGTCCTTTCCATAAATGTTTTATAAATACACTAGACTTTCCTTATGGATTGATCTATAGGCAATGTGTTTTAAAAACTACACATGCTTTTATAAATAGAATATTCCACTTTCAAAATGGACAATGTTTTAGTTTTAGGAATAATATTCTTAATTTATTAATCTTTGGGACCCTTGTGTTGTTGAAGTCCCATGTTACTACTATAGGGTCCTCATTATTCTCAAACATTACCCAATATATGCATTTTCCTATCGTAAAGCTACTTGCAATCAATGGAAAGGTTCCCTATTTTATAGGACCATTTGCTCATGTCTTTGGGACACTTTTCCAAACTACCATTTCTGAAAATCCAATTAAATTACTTGCCATTAAATTCTAGGTTAAACTATCCTCATACATTCGATAATTCAACTCCCTTCGGGTCAATCATTATGCTCACAGGGTCTAGTTTGGGTCCTCATGCCTTGCCAATGCATTTATACAAGTTTTAATAATGCTTCAATGGTATCTATGAGATCAACTCATAATCTTCATGCCTTAGAATTCCCTTAGGTTTGCTTATTTATACTTTTGTCTCATGTAGGTATATGAGATCCTTAAATTGATCATGATTTACCATCATGGCATCATTGTGGCACCCATGCTCATCAGTTATTCAAAATAATGACCATTGCCTTTGAAAATTCAAATTTGATCTCACACCGTATGATATATTTATATGAATTGATTTAGACCATCAACTTTTGATTATTTAGATCCAAATGACTATCTTAAAATTAACATTTGTGTGCCCATTATTTGACATGTATGTGAATGTCTTTGACATCCGTGCAGCTTTCAATTTTAATATATCTCTTTAGGAATATTATTGAGCTTAACTTTGACGGTTACATGGTTATCATTTGACATTTGGTATCCATAAATTTTAAGCACTACCTTGGTATTCTTTATCGATCTTAAGTTTCATGATTGCACAACCATCATTTGATATTTGTGCAAACATTTTTGACATCTATGTGACCATCAAATTTAAACACTACCTTGGGATTATTTGTTGAGATTGCCACCTATCACTTTTGGGTTCACTCTACTTCCTATATGTGCCACTTGGTAGCTCCATGAGGCTTCTATACTCTATTAAAAGGCCAATGTCTAGATCACATCATTGGATCAGTCTCACACAAGCAAATGTGGATCGTTAATCTTGAAAACAAGCATGAAAGTTAGGCTTGACAATTTATAAACTTAAGATAAAGTCTTAAGCTAAGGTTCTCATTCGCATTAATAAATAAAGGCTTTAATCCAATGTCTTAAGCTAAGTTTAAAAATATTAAAATGACCATGGCACAAAAGAGTCTGATAAAATCAATATCTTGGGAAAATTCTCTCAGGTGAATTATTTTGGGATTTTTACGTCAGATAAAATGTCCTATGATAAAAGTTTAAAGGGTCATTTTAGAAAGCCTAAAGGGTATGTTCAAAATTTTGAAGCATCCTTTTATAAAAACCCAAAGGGTATGTCTAGAAGATAAAGTCACCTTAACAAAAATCCTAAAGGGCACTTTCAAAAATTCAAAGGGAATTTTAAAAATTTGAAGGGCACTTTCAAAAAGCCAAAGAGCATTATTTTGGGGAAATTATCTTAAACAAAATGTTCAAAGGGAAAATTCTTATGGAACAAAAGTTTTGAAGGTAAATTCAAAAAATTTTAAGGGCATTTTCAAAAATCTAAAGGGTATGCTTTAGTGAAAATTGTTGTAGGGAAAATGTTGTAGAAAGATAAGTCTAAAAAAGAAATGCTAAAAACGTAAGTTGGATGGTAAAGCTAGTGGAGGAGGAATTATAAGGAATGATAAAAGGATGGATGTATGTTGTTTATATTGGTGTAATTGGGAAGAGGAATTATAAGGAATGATTAAGGATGGATGTCTACTATTTATGCTGGTGGAATTGGATGCCAGAGCAACAACTATGCTGAAGCAATGGCTTTACTATGGGGATTAAAGTTAGTTATATCCCTAGGAATAAGGAACTTGAATATACAAGGAGACTCTAAGATGGTCATAGATGCCGTTAATAAAGCTTCAAATGTGGGAATAAAGCTAAAAGACGTCATTACTGATAACCAATTTCTTTTACAAAAGTTTTCCAAAGTTGAGATTTCCCATACCTACAAAGAAGGCAACAAGGTCGCTGATGCTTGTGCCAACCTTGGGCAGCAATTTTCAAGTTGGAGGGTGTGGTGACAAGGTGTTCATATTCCCTTAAAAATTAGGGAGATCATTCAAAAGGAGATGACTTGTTAGGAATGAAGCGTATTGATGACAAGGATAACTTTTAGAGGTGCTCCACATGGAGAGGGCCATTGGGGATCTCAGAACTTGATAACCTTAGTACTATCTTGGTAATCATTAATAATTCATTATATCATGAGGTTGAGGCACGCAGGTCTCATCATGAAAATCAGACCCCAATTGTTACCCCCAGCTCCTTTGCGAGCAAGAAGGGCAAGAAGAGAAAGCTTGATGAAGAGGAAGAAAATATTAAAGAGACTATAGAAGGGACCCACAAGAATCTAGGTAGGGCCACAGGGGGCCAAGGTGGAAAATCTCACAAGCCTTCCAAAATTAATAAGGAAGGATTCCCCTCCAGAGTGTGAAGGTCAGGGCAGATTACTAGTAAACCAGCCCCAAAGGCCAGACTGATTGATTATTCATAAAGTGCTTCAGAAGAAGTAACCCAAGAAGAAGAGTCTGAGGAGCTAGAAATCCAAGAAATTTTGGAGGACACTAGAGGGAAGCAGGATACTAGGGATTTTGAGGTTACTAAGGAGTAGGGTGTTGACACTATGGGAACTATTGACAATAAGGGGAAAATGTATGTTGAGGAAGCTGGTGAGGGCACTGAGAATGAGACTAATTGGAAAATTGAAATTGGGGCCCTGAAGGACTGCATTCAGAAGCTGACAAGGTCTTCACCAAAGGGCTTCGTAATACAATTTTGCTGAACATGTCTATGCTGGAAGTGGTGGGTAATATTGGGTATGCTAACAATGTGGAGAATGAGAAACTCAATGATCTTATCAAATCAATAATTATGTAAGGGGAGACCTCTCTAACTTTGGTCTTCCCGTGGCTTGTGTTTTGTTTCTATTTATTGCTCTTAGCTATGCCGTCATCTCTCTGAAGGCATTTTTTGTTTGTTTGTCTTCTTGTCTTTTTTTTACTGTATAGGGTTCAGCCCCTGGTTTTCCACCTTACTTTATCAAAAACATAAGCCTGAAAGTTAGAAACATAAGAAAAGGACCTTGCATTTAGCTTAGATTACAGGAAAAATAAAAGGATGAAGCATTCTTGGGACATAAAGGGGACCAAGCATGGTTTTTAGACTAAGTTTTGGTCATGTTGAAAACCATGACTATGCCTTAGGATAAAAATAAACCAACCCCATAGCATTATTTGAATTTTTCCCATGTAAAAAGTTCTTTCTAGATTCAAATCAGGTACTTAGATTAAACTCAAACTAAGGGTTTATAAATTTGACTTGATTTTTAATAGACCAAAGGCTAGTAAATAATCAAGTTAACATTAAAATCATGAAACCCAATCATTGTTCATTCCAAGTAGACCTTATTGGACCTACATCTAGAAAACATAGAGATCTAAAGTTAACAATTATAGACAAGGGCAAACTGGGATTATTCACAAATATGCTAACCATACCAAATGTGGATGATCTTCAAATATAAATAATGTGAAAAACATGTTAGTGACACTCTAATAAAGTGAATTTTCATATTTTAGGTACAAATTTGCATAATTTAACATAAGGGTCCCCTTTTTTTAGAAATGGGGGTATGTTGACCTCAACAAATGGAAACTTTTGGGAAAACATAGCAATATGTTAGCATTTAGAGACTCTGGTTTAGACTAATAATTAAGTTAGTTATTCCACTTGATTAGTCACCATTATTGAGATCAATTCATGGTTGAAAAAAGTATTTCATATGCATATTGGGGTCAAACATCAAGATCTAATCATGTTATGTGTGTGCTTTGATTCCACTTACTATTTATCATGGGATTTAGGAAATAAATTTCATATTTCATGACTTTAACCATTAATATTGACTTATAGCATGTTTGTATATTCATTAAGAACCATGATTTATCTTAGGGAAGGTTTGGGTATTGATCTACTACCAAGTAAGCATCTATAGCCCTGATAGAGATGAATTTGGCTCCACTTAAGGTCTTGCTCCATTTCCAGTCGACGTCCATAGCCCTAGTGGAGATTACCAGAATCACTTTTGCTTGGAAAGATTTTGATTTTACAATAAGCTCTTATTTTTGTATTTTTTAGATCATTTTGTCTTTTTAACAAAGGTTGAGAACTAGGTTATATAGGTTTAGGGATTTGGTCAAATGTTTGATCTTTAGACAATCACCTATGGTTACAACCTTTGTCCTTAGCAATGATGTTTAGTAAGTGCATGCATGATTGTGACCTAATAATTTAAACCTTCATTCCATATGTACAATTCTTCTTAAAGACAAGTTTACATCAAAATAATGTTTAAGATCTTATGAAATAGTTAACCTACCTACTAGTCCTCCTTAGTTCTCCAAACTTAACATATAGCTTTTATTTCAAATCCATAATCAACATTTGCTTAAGGTTCATACCTGTATTCCTAAACTTATGGATTTATTGAGTAATTAGGTGATCTTTGAGCTAAGGTTTTTTCGAATGAATTATTAGAAGCAAGGCACAAAAATCAAACCAATATATATATGTATATATATATATATATATATATATATATATATATATATATGCACTATATACAAATAAGGGATAGGAAGGAAAAAAACAAGACACAAAGAACAAGAAATAAACTAAATTAATCCCTACACTAACTGCATAAATAACATACCTCTAGGATAAAATGGAAATTTATTTATCCTACCATGTAATCTTGAGGCATGATTATTTACATTTAATGGCCCTTTATTATGGATAGAAGCATTTGCATGCTTGTATCTTCCGGGTGATGCAACTTGGTTTCCTATTTCCATCTTCTAGTACATAAGTTGAAGATATGGGTTTAAAACCCAATCATCTTCATCCCAAATTCTTATAATTTACATTAGGAGTGATAGTTTTGCTTCATCATGTAGACATTGAAATCGTGTCTACCCCTTGGTCCTTTCTCCCCCTCTTAGTCCCCTTTGGTCCACTTAACCACTCCTAACCCATGTTTTATTAATTTGAAATAAATATCCTATTTTAAATTAATAAAATCCCTTTTCCCTCTCCCTTGCCACCTCACCACCCTTGGATACCCTTCTTGGATTCCCTTCATTCTCCACATGGCCAATATTAATGCTTGGACTCCCATTCCAACTTCTCCTCTTTAACCTCTCGCATCCATTTAGCCACCTTCGACCATTTCTTCCTCAGATTCGCTGACCCGGTAGTTGGGAAAATGAATGAAAGGCTATTTTTAGCCTTTTTCCTACCTTCCATCTGCTGACATCGGTCAACTGTCAACTGATGTCGATGATATTGCTAGCGTCGTCATCCTTCATAGAAATTTTCTACATCTGTTATCTCTCTTTCACCTCTCTCTCACATGAGACTCTTGAATCGATCAATCCATCAATCTTTGGCTCCTCTCTCTTCCACTACTAACTTTTTGGCTACAGGTACACATCAAGCAACACTCTCCAGGAACTCTGCATCAATTTTCTACATCAATAACAGGGACTCTACCTTCGTCAGCATCACCAACAATAGGGACACCAGTCTGCAACACTCCTTCAAGCCAGTCACAGATAAGTATTTTGTTTGTGCTTTCATTGTGTTTTCTAGTTATCTGCTTCTAAGTTATGAACTAGATTCAACACTCCCTATCCCTAGACCAGACCAGACCTGAATCCTCATCTCTCTATCTCCCTATTGGCCTCCTCTACCCTTATGTCCCTTTTTGACATTCTATCCATTGTCCCAGACCTTTGCACAGACTCTCAGACCATTAACCAAAACTAGACTCTCGGACCCAGACCCCCAGACCATTCAACCAAGACCAAAACTCTGTCTCAGACCCGTCCACAGACCAAAACTCATCCAGACCTCATCCATAGACTACTTCTCTGATCGATGCCGGTCACTTCCTCCACCGACATCGGTAGACTAACCGACGTCGTCATCCTTGACAATCGACGCCGGTAGGAACACTGACACCGACGACTGTGACCAGGTTGACAGCATCTTTCAGGTAAGCTTTTACTTCCATTTTTCATTCTGTCTTTATCATTTACAGTCTTTTATCATTCTATCCTTTATCAGACATCTTTTTATTAATCAGTGGTTTGACATTCCTCAAGCTTTTGCTTTTGGGATCAAGCTTTTGCTTGGCAACCCACCATCTCTTTATCTAACGTCTTCTTTGTCTTAGTCTCTTTCTCTTGCAGGTGTCATCCTCCACAACCAAAGAGGAGTTCTCACTTCGTCTAGATAAACGGTGCGCATGACTACCTCTAAGTACATACAAGCCTTGACCATTCTCTTAGTTTCTCATTTCTCTCTTTGAATGTGAAAGCAAAAATAGCATAGAAACATTCTGGCACGCCCGGTGGGACCCTTAGGGCCTTCCTTGGGTTCCTTTCCTTCTTTTTTTCATTTAGGTGCATTAGGTTTCTCCCTCTTCACCTCTTTATTCTATCTTCCAAATGACATCATAAGCAGGAATAAAAAGAACTTTTCTTTTCTTTCCTTGCACTTCTAGACTAGTCAAAAATCATATCCTTCAAACCCTTTCTCAACTTGTTTTTCATTCGAACTTAACATTTCGACTTGGGGCTTAAAACATGTTGCATTGCATTTCTGTTTGCTTGCATTTCTTAGTCCACACTTAGTAATTAATAATCACATATTGAATTAATCTAGTCCACTTTATGTTACACAACTGAACCATTTGCACTAAATCAAACATCAAACTTACCTGAGACAAGGCCCGACTGGGATTTCATCACCCAGCGGATACCTTACCCCTCCCTGGCAATCCCACTTGGATTTCACCACCAAGGGGAAAGCCCACTCCGTTCTCTGGCGGAGGATAATCTCTAGGCAAGGTATATTTTGGCTAAGCAAGACCAGCTTATCACTGGACTCGTAAAGTGAGGGGAGCTTGCTCCTTAGCACCAGGCCACATACCGAACCTAACATAGACTTTTGAGTGCCTAAACGAACCTAAAACTATCCATAGACTACCTCTTCTAGGACCTTTCTAACAGCCAACCTCCCCAAACATCACTTTAAGGCATAAGCCACACGAGCTTAATAATTTATTCTTAGGATTTAATGCTTAGTGTCTGCCTATCTCCATTTATTTCTCTATTCTTATCTGCTTGTTTAAGGTAGTGAGGACACTCTTCTTCCTTTTTTCCAAGAATCTTCAAATTCACTGAGTCTCTAGAAAACACAGTCATCGACATCGGTTTTACCACTGACGTCGGCCACCCTTCCTCATCGGCATTGGTTATCTGACCGACGTCGGCCATATGTTCTCACCGACATTGGTTTTTCAACCGACGTCGATCACTGTCATAGTCCTTTTTTTTCAAAACAGCAGCCTAAAACCCAACCTTTTTTTTGCCAAAAACCCCATTCTGAGTTTTTTGAAACTGAAAAAACATAGTTTCTAAAACTTGACCCCTCTTGCCTTGAATGGTTTTGACACGCAGTCAAACCAAGGCTCTTCTTGACCATGCAAGACATCAGCCACTTCCATCTTCCCCATCCATAACCAGTTCTATAATGGAGTTCCACTCGGAGACTGAAAGAACTCCTACTCGACCAACCCTGACTCAAACTCCCATCATCCCTAAAAGGGACCAAGATTTCACATGATTCTTGGACCTCAATGTCAAAGCCCTCCAAAACTATCTGCGCAAGAAACCAAATGTGGGACCTTTCAGGTGCAGCAGTAATGACATCGACGTCATCCACTACCCAACCCATCATGACTCAACCTATTGTCTTGACCAGTTACTTGACCATGGCCAATATGCAAAGTTTGGCCTCCTCATCTATTTTCAAACCTACCTCCATTGGGGTATCATTACCCCCTCAACCTCACACAATTCAACCAAGTGCTACACCATACCAAAACTTGGTTGTCTTGACCTCACCCACTCTTGCACCTATACACGCGGGAGTGACAACCTATCCTTTTACTAGTGCCACCACCCAACCACCTATGGCGGTATCTAATCAACTTGTGTCCTCCAATTTCATGACACAAGCCCCTTTAACCACGAAATCTATCCCTATGATGCACTACCCTTATGTTGTGCCTACACAAGCAAAACCAAGTACATCATACACCTCTTCGACCACCTTCCAGGTACCTTACAACCTAGGGGGTGCCCCGCCTACCAATCCATCAGCAGACGTCATCAAAATGCTAATGGATAAAATATCCAGTCTCGAGACCTCTATCTCTGGTTCAAGCAATGCTCTGTCATATGAGCAAATTTGTAATGAACCCATCCATCCTTTCGTCCCTATCCGGTCATACCCCAGTCAATGGGAGCTTCCTAAATTTACTCACTTTCAGAGTAAGGAGGACCCATAACAACATCTTCGGGCATTCAGACATGCCTGTTATCTTATAGCTCATGACGATGCGTTACTTTTACGCACGTTCCCTATGTCTCTTTCTGACCCTACCCTTGACTGGTATAGCTCTCTTACCAAACATTCTATCTTTTCATTCACTCAACTCTCCCAATTATTTCTCGACCATTTTTCTATCAACATCACCAAGCAAGTTTCAATCACAGACCTCTACTCCATCAGGCAATTTGATGACGAATCCATAGTTGATTTTGTCGCCCGTTGGAGAAGCTTGATTAACCAGCTCTCCTTTTCCTTGCCTCAACCTAAGCTCATTGAGCTCTTTTCTCGAGCATGTGCTAGCCACATCTCTTTTACCTTGTGGATTCAGACATTACACACTTTCGACAAAGCTTTCACCATGGCAAGAAAGCTTGAACTCTGTGCCATCGATGAAAATAAGGTCAAATTGCATAATAACAATGCAAAATCTAATGACCCTTCTTCGTCTAAACCTTCTTCTACCCACTCTCAATCCAAGGGGTTGGCAAACACTGTCATCTTTAGACCATCATCTTCAACATCAGACTACATTAATAAACACTTCTAACATCGATCCATACAACGTCAATTCACTCAAATTAGAGCGTCATATGCCTCTGTCTTGGATAAACTCGTCAAGCAGGGGGTCCTCAATCTCCCTTCAATTTGACCACATCAATTCAACCCCTCAACACCTATCCCTGCATGGTACAGGGAGAATGACTTTTGCAGCTATCACCGTGTCAAAGGCCATGACACGAACAAATGTCAAACCTTCAAAAATATCGTCCAGGACATGCTAGACAAGGGGGATCTCATCGTGGATAACCCAAACTCTCTGGCCAACCAAAACCTTGACATCTTCAAACAACTCTTTCCTAATCACCCACCTACTCAAAACAATGTCCAGACCATGACCAATGACCCTCAAGACCATGACATACACACAGTCGACACTATCTTTTCTCTTGCCCCTGACCAACCTCCTTCACAGGTGGAAGACCTTTCTTCCCCTATTCGTCTTCCACATGGTGAAGAATTTTCTTCTCCTATTAATCCTCCATCGACCTCTCTCATATTGGAGGATGCTTTGATGGCACCCACACTGACTGCCTCACCCTCATCCTTTTTGTCATCAATGGGGGATCATACATTCCCCATGCCTAAACCACACATTGAGACCATGACCATTCCTATGCTCTATCCAACTGCAGAGCTACACTCTCCTATTTCTTCTCCACCAAGAGAAGAACCAGTCTCTCCTCCCATTTCGATCGAGAAAGATCCAGTCATGATTTCCTCTTATCTTTTACCTAAGATTGCTACATCTCACTCGCCTCCGTCCACATCCAAATCCCAACCCGAATCTAACCTCACCTCACATAATAGTGGCCCTCACCCCAAACCAACAAAGGCCATTAAACCACACCGAAGGACTCTTCCCCCACCTTCATCATTACCTTCAATTTTGGGCCTGCATCTGTCCACTTTAATAGGGGTGCTTCCTACTCCCATACTTCACAGAGGCAAGTCGCCTCCATTACTCTCTCAACCCATCAGACATATATCTCTTCCAATCCATTGACCAATGCCTCCTAAACCAAAATCACCTACCCTCACTACAATAAAACATCTCGACCCATTAGCAGGTTCTTATGCCTTGTTGTTATGGCAATTGTTGCAGTCCTCTCGTATCAATCTCCCGCCGCTTAGACCATATCAATATCTTGGACCAAAACCCCCTTGGTTCAACGACACTCGCATTTGTGCATATCATCGCATGCCTGGGCACGACACTGAACATTATTGTGCCCTCAAGGTTGTCATTCGCCAATGTCTAGGGAATGACACCCTTCTTCTCGACCACACTATCAGCAAACCTTCAACACCGCCCCACTCATCAACTCTCAGATCAAGACCATCTTGGTTCGACAACTCTAAATTCTGTCATTATCATCACACTCTGGGACATGACACTGAGCATTATTGCGCTCTTAAAGCTGTCATTCGTCAACAATGGAGAAAGGATTCCCTTCTCATTAAGGATCCTCTTGGCCACCCCTTTGACAAATCATCAACACTGACTCATACTTCTCAAACCTCATCACCTAAATTGGGATCTCCACGCCAGACTAGGGTCCCTTCACTGCCTTTAACCCCCTTATTCGACATCAACACAGTCAATCTGACCACCAAGCCTCAACTGACCTTGACCAATCTATCAAGCATTCCCCCTAGCTGCTAGGGGAATTTAACTTTCATCCAAGCCTCGACCAATCTTTCAACCCTGTCTCGACCAAATATCAATCACTCTTTTAATCCTAGACCATCGACCCGATCTCAACTAAACATTCAACCTATCTTCAACCAAACATTCAAACTGACCTCAACCAAACATTCAGTCTATCTTCGACCAAACATTGACCAACCCATTCAACATCAATCAACATGTGACCAATTTGGAATGAAGCAAATGGGGCAAGTTTGCTCCCAATTGACTCGGACCTTACATCATAACACAATCATGGGTCAGGACTTTGTCAGAACCTGAGCCCTTTATGTCTTGCATCATCAACCAGTCCACTGTTAGTCAAGTAATTATTCACTTGAGGTTTAACTTGAGCTCGATCCCTTGAGCACTCCCCGTCATTGTCATTCCTATCTCTTTCAACCCTCAATCCTAACCCTTTTTTCAAGCATGAATGCTTTGTCTTAATAAAAGGGAAACCCTCTAAACCTCTATAGTCAAGTCCATGACCAAAAGTCCAGTCAGCAAATCAATCCAAGAAAAATCAAAAATGGGATGCATATTCCAAGGTCATTAAACTATAAATGTAGATTGCTCCCTCGAAGGATAGCTTCATCATCATTGTTGTATTTACTAGACTGCTCCCTTGAAGGACAGCTAGGCCAAAGTCATATCACAAACATAAAAAGTAGAATATAGACCACTCCCTCGAAGGATGGCTATGCATAAATTTTGCTACATACACAGCACTATCTCTAAAGCTTCCCGCATCGATCAGCTTCACGACATGACCACAAAGCAAGACAATATCCCATCGCAGGCTTCTCGCATCGATCAGTCTGCCTTCAAAAAAAAAAAAAAACTGACTGACAAAACTTTAGAGTCATGGACTTGTTTATAGTCATTCTCAGGGTCACCTATAAAAGGGGCAAAGTTGTTCCTGCCAAAAAGGGTTCCCCCTTCCATCCATATCATATCAATCCTATCACCCCAACATACTCAATGGATTTCGAGCTCACTTAATGTCAAGTGATTCGCTTACTTCTCTAGCACAACCTGGTCAATGACGTAATGCATAAACGGGTCTTTTGTTTCTAATAACCCCTATCTACACTGTCATGCTGGTCCTTGTCAATGAAAGAGTAGTTCACCTTTCACTTTTGACACATCTTGGTCACGCATCCAACCAAATCATTATCTATCCAACCAAACCCAAGCCAAACCCATCAAACATTTTCAGGCCAACGACATGACCTAGTCCATTTCACATAGTTTCTATGGACACCAATACACATGGAAACTATCGACCTGACATAATTTATGTTAAGCATAAACCAATACTTGCTAAAGCATAAATAGACCTCAATTCATTTTTAGCATACATCCATCACGACTGTGGAAAATTGCTAGGGATGAAAGACCCCTCGACCAATGTTACAGACTACACCATCACACAATATGGAAAAGTTTGCAACATCATCTTCTCCCTCATCATTCATCATGACCAAGACCAATCTATCGACCACTTTCTTTGACCACCTGAACCCTTTGTCTGAACTACATTGGTCTGAGGCCCTATGACCTGGGCTATGTAGGCAGCACTCAGATGATACGACATCATCTGGGTTAGCTTGACCACCCTCATTTGTTCATCTCTCTGATGGACAAATCTTCTTTCCTCCTTTTGACCCTAACCTTGACCTTGACCAAAACCAATCCCTTTGACCCTTCCTCCCTTCTAGGGAGAACTACATTAGCCTGAGGCCCTTCTAATAGGGGCTATATAGGCAGCACTCAGATCACATAACATCTTCTAAGGTTAGCTCGACCACATCCTTTCATCCATTCCACCCGCCTTGACCACCATACCTTGGAGATCACGCCTATCTCCTCCGATCGCAACCACTTCCAAGACAACTTTGCCTTGGTTGTTTTTGCATGCATGTTACCCCACGACTAGTTAGCAAAATTGTGCGCAGACTATTTTAACCCTCACAAGTATAGGATCGCAAGCCAGTTGATCCGTACTACTTGTGACTTTTTCATGTTTTTGAGAGCACTTCCTGAGCCTGG
This sequence comes from Torreya grandis, assembly GCA_037957365.1. Taxonomy (NCBI): domain Eukaryota; kingdom Viridiplantae; phylum Streptophyta; class Pinopsida; order Cupressales; family Taxaceae; genus Torreya; species Torreya grandis. The sequence continues at coordinate 2,154,808 of JARHVA010003024.1, forward strand.
AATACTTGGAACATGATGACCATTTGGAGCTTCAGCTTAGATTGAATAACCCAATTAGTAGACAACTAAATGCTGGGGCCTAGTTATTTCAATTTTAGCACTCCTCGACCCTTGACCTGCGACAGTTTGACCCGACCATCTCGTGAAGTGGTATACGTGTAATCACGACTTTTGCAGCATTCACACTCACCATTCCTCATCAACTCTTTGTCAAATCAGCACTCGATTCCAGGTTCCCTTCCCTCGACTCCTACTTTGAGGGGGAATACCTCATCCATAATCAGGGCAATCAACCTCTTCCTATTTTTGTCTTGCAGTTCACTTGAACAACCAACAAGATGAAATCAACCTTATCCTACACCTAGGGCAACCAACTCCTATTTTTGTCTTGCAGTTTGCCTAAAATAACCAACAAGATAAAAAGGGGCAAATGTAGACACCAAAATCGTGTCTACCCCTTGGTCCTTTCTCCCCCTCTTAGTCCCCTTTGGTCCACTTAACCACTCCTAACCCATGTTTTATTAATTTGAAATAAATATCCTATTTTAAATTAATAAAATCCCTTTTCCCTCTCCCTTGCCACCTCACCACCCTTGGATACCCTTCTTGGATTCCCTTCATTCTCCACATGGCCAATATTAATGCTTGGACTCCCATTCCAACTTCTCCTCTTTAACCTCTCGCATCCATTTAGCCACCTTCGACCATTTCTTCCTTGGACTCGCTGACTCGATAGTTGGGAAAACAGACGAAAGGCTATTTTTAGCCTTTTTCTTGCCTTCCAGCCATCGACGTCGATCAACTTTTAACCAACGTCAGTGATATTACCAGCGTCGACATCCTTCATAACAATTTTTTGCATCCGTTATCTCTCTTTCACCTCTATCTCACATGAGACTCTTGAATTAATCAATCCGTCAATCTTTGGCTCCTCTCTCTTCCACTACTAACTTTTTGGCTGCAGGTACACATCAAGAAACACTCTCCAGGGACTCTGCATTAGTTTTCTACATCAATAATAGGGACTCTACCTTCGTCAGCAGCACCAACAATAGGGACACCAGTCTGCAACACTCTTTCAAGCCAGTCACAGATAAGTATTTTGTTTGTGCTTTCATTGTGTTTTCTAGTTATCTACTTCTAAGTTATGAACTAGATTCAGCACTCCCTATCCCCAGACAGACCAAACCCGAATCCTCATCTCTTTGTCTCCCTATTGGCCTCCTCTACCCTTCTATCCCTTTTTGACATTCTGTCCATTGTCCCAGACCTTTGCACAGACTCTCAGACCATTAACCAAAACCAGACTCTCAGACCCAGACCCCCAGACCATTCAACCAAGACCAAAACTATGTCTCAGACCCATCCACAGACCAAAACTCATCCAGACCTCATCCATAGACTACTTCCCTGACCGACGCCGGTCACTTCCCCCATCGACGTCGGCAGACTAACCGACGTCGTCATCCTTGACAACCGACATCAGTAGGACCACCGACGCTGGCGACTGTGACCAGGCCGACAGCATCTTTCAAGTAAGATTTTGCTTCTATTTTTCATTCTGTCTTTATCATTTGTAGTCTTTTATCATTTTGTCCTTTATCAGACATCTTTTTATTAATTAGTGGATTGACATTCCTCAAGCTTTTGCTTTTGGGATCAAGCTTTTGCTTGGCAACCCACCATCTCTTTATCTAACGTCTTCTTTGTCTTAGTCTCTTTCTCTTGCAGGTGTCATCCTCCACAACCAAAGAGGAGTTCTCACTTCGTCTAGATAAACGGTGCGCACAACTACCTCCAGGTACATACAAGCCTTGACCATTCTCTTAGTTTCTCATTTCTCTCTTTGAATGTGAAAGCAAAAATAGCGTAGAAACACACCCATAGATGGATAGTGGCTTATATCATTTTCACTCATTAATGGTAGCTCAACTAGCATCTTTAGATTGATGTTTTCATTGGGTTCTTTCTAAGGTGGAAATGGACTACCAATTTTTGTACAAAAAATTTCTAAGTCATCCCAAAAGGATTCTTCATCTTGATCAACTGAATGATGTTCATCTATAATATTACCATCAAAAATATATTGGTCCCATAATAATAACCTTTTGATGAAGTCATATGACAATTCCTGATCAATTTCACCCACTTCATTTTCATCCTCGATGAAGAAAGGTAGCTTTTATACCCAATTGAGTTCTAGCTCATTTAGTTTTGGGATTTTTATGACATCATTTCCTTCTTGGGACACCTCAATTTATTTCAATAAAACTTGGTGTAATTACTACCCATGGTCATCTTCTTTAGTAGTATCCTCTATTCCATTAGTGACTTCATATGAAGTGTCCTCATAGCTATCTTCTGAAGGGAAGTCAACTTGTATCTGATCTTGTTCATGGGGATGCTCATCTTGGAGAGTTTTTCCCTCTTCTATAATATCTTCAAGTTCACTTGCCTCTTCAAATGGAAAATAAAAATCCTCTATCATAAAACCTTAATATGACCTTGTAAAGCTAGATGTCCCTACAATATTGTCTTGGTTAGGCACAATTTAGTTGTATCCTTTTCACCTTTAGATGCTTTAAAAACATTACAAAGATCAGTGAAATCCATATCACAAGAAATTTTTTGTATGTTTTTAGATGATCCATTATTCTTTCCATCATGAAACCTATTTGGAGGCCTATTGAACCTTTGAGAAACATAGTTTTTGTTAGATCCCTCTCAAATATTTCTTACTTGTTTTTACAACTAAAGAAATTTGGTGCTTAGTTTTTATACTATTTATAATATCAAGTCATTTGAATTTTTTGGTGTCTCAGGCTCATGAATTAGAGCATTACTACTGGTTTTGGGTATTAGATTTCCCTCATTTTGTGGATGAAGCCCACTAGTAGTGTTATTTAAGAACCCAAGGTTTTAGCCAAGATATGGATGACTCAATAGTAATTGGTTCCAAAGTGGAGGTTGGTTCTGAGTAGTTATATTATGATTGGCATTAAGAATGGAGTATGCCATTTGACCTTGGGATTGCATTTGGTCGTTAATGATCATAGCTTCAACATAAGCTAATAATAATGTATTGATGATATTTATAGATATTATTAAGAGCACAAAGGCCATGAGGTCTAAAGCATCCCTATAAATTTCTAAATCCAAATTCACATTAGGTTTATATGGGGCCATGGTCCTACTAAACATATTTTAGAACCTAGCATTAAAGACTCTTATGGTCTCATTGAATTCTTTCTTAACTATAATGAACTATTGGTAAAGAGTACATGGACTAATAATTTTTCCAAATTGATCAATGAAAATATTATTAAAGTCATTCCAACTAGTAATTTAATTCTTAGGTAGGTTGAGAAACCAATCATATACAACATCTCTAAAAGTGAATGGGAATAATCAGCATGCTACATCTATATGAACTACATTTAACAATCTCAAATCAGTCTTGAATGATTTAATATGTTCTTAAGTAGTGATAACATTATTAGTACTAAATGTGGGTAAATATCTTTTAGAATTTTGAGGTAGATCATGCACTATACCGAGCACATTGATTGAAGAACCACCTATCCAATCCATACCTTGAACACATGAGCACCCTAAACAGGTGAAGTTGGTTGAGACTTTGAGAGCTTCCACTTACCTTGGTCTTGCCCTCTTTTTCATTTCCATCTTGTGAATTTTAAAACCTATTTAGTATACGATGCATCAAACTGATCTTTGAAAAGAAAAATGACTAAGTTTGCATATTAAGTCAATTTTGGATAAATACATGTAAATCACAACTATCTTTAACTAAGTAAGCTCAAATATACATCTATACTAATGAATGAGATGGATATTTACACCTCTAAGTTTTAATAAACTAAAATTTGCAAAGAATCAGTCAATCTTTGTACAAAATTGCTATTACTAACTTTAAATGTGGGTAATACACAAAACATGAACTACCTTGGCCCGAATATCCATGGATCTTCAAGGAATATCAATCTTTGGCTAAACCCAAATACTAGTTTAAAACCATAAATATTGATTATCTTTACATAATTGATCAAAGGATCACTCAAATATGTAAAGAATACACCAATATTTGATCAAAACACACCAAAATTAGCAAAGATTATATAAAATCATAAATATTTGATTAGGCCCTCCTTATAATGCCAAAAAATATCCTCTTATTGATGCCTAAATGTGTATCATAGGTGCCTAGAGTGTTTAATAAAAACTTCTCATTTTATAAATCCTAAGAACTCAATGCATGAGTTGTAGGTTGAGATAATCTAGTTATCTTTGATGGAATAGAGGCAGAACAAATGAATGTTTCACAATATTTATAATATTTGGCGATTGGGATCCACCATGGCTAAATAGTATATCTATGAAAAATATGAAGTATATATGCTAAGATCAATTAATTATGATCAATAACTAATCTATAATGGGTATTTACAATGAAATTTAAACTAGAGTAATTTGGTTAAGAAAGGAGCAAAAGGGAAGGTAAGGCAAAAAAGAGATGTTGCTAATCTTTATCCTAAACATCATAACAAAGTTCAAATGTCTTCTAAGCATACACTTAACCAATGTATAATATGAAATAGCATGAGCTCAAATCTTATGATACATCAGGAAAACATCTAAGGAATGAAAATTAATGCAAATAAGAATCAAGTTCACCTTAAAGATCTACTCCTGTAAGCAAACAACATTAGCCCAAATGCAAAAAGAGAAAAGGAAACAAAATTAACTTAAGAAATTTTAGTCAACCTAGCATTAGCATAAATTTACAACTCTATAATTAAAGATGCATGTCAAGGATTCATAATAACCATTCAAATCTAGAAATAAGAACAAAAAGGTGAGATAGAAACCATAATAACAATTGACACAAATGAATGTGGATAATCTTTGTAGAATTCCTTGCTTGTATTAATTTCTCAAAATTTTACACAAGTTTTGGCTCAAAAACTCCCTCCTTTACAAATTGAAAATGCTTATTTTATAAGGTGTAAGGAATCTTGTCATTCAGACATATCCAATCACAAAATTAAAAGAGTATAAGATAGGTATCCTTTCCATCAATGTTCTAGAAATCTACTAGATTTTCCCAATGGACTGATCTATAGGCAATGTGTTTTACAAACTACACGTCTTTATAAATAAAATATTCCACTTTAAAAGTGGATAATGTTTTAGTTTTAGGAAGAATATTCTTAATTCATTAATGTTTTAGACCCTTATGCTGTTGAAGTCCCATGTTATTGATGTAGGGTCCTCATTATTCTCAAATGTTGCCTAATATATGCATTGTCCTATCTTCAAGCTACTTGAGGCTAATAAAGAGGTCCCCTATTTTAAAAGACCATTTTTTCATGTCTTTGGGACACTTTATTAAACTACCATTGCTACAAACTCAATTAAATTTCTCACCAGTGGATTCTAGGTTGAACTATCCTCATACAAGGAAAAATTCAACTCCCTTCGGGTCAATCATCATGCTCACAAGGTCTAGTTAGGGTCCTCGTGCCTTATCAGGGAATTGTTGTAGGTTTTAATACTACTTCAATGGTAGTCATGAGATCAAATCACAATATTCATGCCTTAGAATGCCCTTAGGTTTGCTTATTTATACCTTTGTCTCACGTAGGTCCATGAGATCCTTAGATTGATCATGATTTTATTATGCGGCATCAATATGACACCCATGCTCATTACTTGTTCAAAAAAATGATTGTTTCCTTTGAAAAGTCAAATTTTATCTCACACCATCTAATATGTTTGTACAAATCAATGTAGATCATCAATTTTTTATTATTTGGAACCAATGGCTATCTTAAAATTGAGATCTTCACTCCCATCATTTGATGTCCACATGAACCTCTTTGACATCTATGCAACCATCAATTTTAATATATCTCTTCAGGACTCTTAGTAAGCTTAATTTTGATGATTTCATGGCAATCATTTAACATCCATGAAAATTTATTTAATGTTTATGCATACATCAAATTTAAGCACTACCTTGGGATTATTTGTCAATATTAAGTTTAATAGTTTCACGGCTATTATTTGACATCCACATGAATGTTTTTGACATCCATGTGACCATCAAATTTTAAAACTACCTTGGTATTCTATGTTGGGATTACCACTTATCACTTTCAGGTTCATTTTGCTTTCTATGTGTGCCACTTGAAAGCTCCATGGGGATTTTATACTCCATTGAAAGGTCAATGTCTAGCTCACATCATCAGATCAGTCTCACATGATCAAACATGAATCATTGATCCTACAAACAAGCATGAAAGTTAGGCTCAAGAATATATAAACTTAATATAAATTCTTAAGCTAAGGTTCTCATTTACATTAATAAATAAAGGCTTCAATATAAAGTCTTATGCTAATTTTAAAATATATTAAAATGATCATGGCATAAAATATTATGATGAAATCAATGTCTCAGGGAAATTGTCTCGAGTGAATTATTTTGGGATTTTTACATTGGACAATATTTTTGATGATAAAATTTTGAAGGATCAGTTTATAAAACCTAAATGATATGTTCTGAATCTTGAAGGGTCCTTTTAGAAAATCCCAAAGAGTATGTCTGGAAGATAAAGTGCACTTAACAAAAATCCTAAAGGGCACTTTCAAAAATCTGAAGGGAATTTTCAAAATCTAAAGGGCACTTTAAAAAATCTAAAGGGCATTCTTTTGGGGAAATTGTCTCAGAAAAAATGTCCAACACCTTTCCCCTGAAGACCACATTTTATCAAACAAAATCTCCAAAGGGAAACTTCTTTCAGAACAAAAGTTCCAAAGTGAAATTAAAAAAATCCAAAGGGTATTTTAAAAAATTTGAAGGGTATTCTTTGAAAAAAAATTGTAGTGAAAATGTTGTAGAAAGATATATTCGAAAAACAAATGACAAAAACATAAGTCATGAAAGTTAGAAACATAACAAAAGGACCTTGCATTTAGCTTAGATTATAAGAATAATAAAAGGATGAATGGGTATCAAGACATAAAAGGGACTAATCATGGTTGTTAGACTAAGTTTTGGTCATGTTTAAAAACATGAATAATCCTTAGGATAAAAATAAACCAAGCCCATAATGTTATTTAAAATGTTCCCACACAAAAAATCCTTGCCATATTCAAATCAAGTACTTAGATTAGACTCAGACTAATGGTTTAGGAATTCAAGTTAATTTCCAATATACCAAAGGATAGTAAAGAATAAAGTTAAAATTAAAATCATGAAACACAATCATTGTTCATTCCAAGTAGACCTTATTGGACCTACAGCTGAAAAACATAGAGATCCAAAGTTAGCAATTATAGATAAGGGCAAACTAGGATTATGCATAAATATGCTAACCATACCTATGTTGATGATATTAAAATAAAAATAATGTACAAAACATGATATTGACACTTTGATAAATTTAATTTTCAATTTTTAGGTACAAATTTTCACAATTTGATACAAGGGTCCCCATTTTTCAAAAATAGGGGTATGTTGACCTGAACAAATACCATGCCTAGTTTGAAGAGTTTATCTTTGAAGATCAAGACCCTTTCATAATTATCCTCTTTCATATACATACTCACATTTTCCTTATTCCTTTGGTCATATTAATTAAATATAATTTATAATGTCACTAAGACCTTAGGTATCTTGTTTGTTCTTAGCTACACAATCTGATTATCAAACTATTCTTAGAGTCTCTTTTGATTTCTTGAGGAAAACTCAACTTCATTTTACAAAATGTATGCAATCTATTTTTCACTATCAAATACTTACCAAGACACCTATTTATTAGGTATGTAAGGTATGATAATGATATTTATGTGAGATTTCTTTATCTCCTCTTTTATGGTAGTAGGTGTATCAAATTGTGATCCTATGGCAGCTAGTCTATCAGCATGATTATTTTGCTCCCTTGGGACTGATTGTATGTTGAATGAATTTAAGTCTTTAATAAAATTCCATACCCTATGGTTATATTACTTGAGAAAAGGGTTCTTCATAGCAACCACATTCCTAACTTGATGTACAACTAATTCACTATCTCCATATACCTGCAAATCCTTGATTCCTCTTCTCCTTGCCCATTGAAGGCCATGAATCAAACCTTCATACTCAACCATATTTAAAGTTCAACTAAAATGGAACCTATATGAAGAATATTACTATTGTTTATATGGGAAAACCAACATAACAATAGATCATACACCAATATTAATTCTTGAGCCATCAAAAAACATTTTCCACATTCCATCATTCTCACCTTCTTCCTTGGCAAGTAGGGGTGTTGGTATTTATTCCTCATGTAGGCAATACACTCCTAAATCAATTTACTCCATGAAATCATAAGGGTCATGCTCATAGGTTCTAGTACCATATTCATCAAAAAATAAATTATAAATGCCTTCAATCTTAGAAGAAATTCCATCATCCACAATAGAATCCTTTTCCTCATTGAATACACAATTCAAATTTGAACTTGTTTCAACATAGGGATCAATGGGAAACATTGAAAGAGGCTAAGTTATTAAGGTCACCTTTGCTCCATTTATTGTCCTAAAGGAAAATAAAGACTAGTCAAATGAGAGGTAACCACCTATCTTGTCTATAAAATCTCTTAAAAGGTAGATTGCAAAATGATTAATAAGGTCAACAATAATAAAGTCTTTAAGGATGGAGAAACTAGGGCAATCATGGAGGAAGACCTTCAATTTTTTGATCAAATTTATTGTCTTGGAAGTTGAACCATATAATTGAATCATTCCTTTACTATGGGGTTCATATTTTAAGCCCAATTTATTAGCTACAATTTTGGGTATGATTTATGTAAAAGCACCATTATCAACTATGCAATTATGGACTAGTTTATCACCCATTATGAGAGTGAGGTAAAATGGTAGAGGTTTCTCAGCTTTGGTATATGGTTATTGTTGACCAAATTTGACCCCAAGTCAAATTTGGTTCAAAACCTACTATTTTAAACTTTTTCTAAAATTTTCATATGTCCTATGGGGTCTCTTATTGTCTTATATGTCCACTTACCCTTCCCCTAGTCCCTGTTGAAGTCCATCTTCTTTGTACTGACCTAGTCAACATTAGTCAACCATGGTCAAACTTAGTCAAAGGTTAAATTTATTTTTTAAATATCCTAAAATGGTATTTTATAGGTTTAAATGTGTTCACAAGTCATAAATTTATCAATTACTAGGTCTAATATGTTAAAAGGGTCATTTGGCCACCTTTTTAGCTTAATTAATTGACTTTTAATGACTTTCAAATTAAAATATTTGTCACCAAGGTGGATGAGAACGTGGAGAAGGTAAACTTATGTTATAATCATGTTAGTTTTTAGTTAAAATTCATTTTATTTATGAAATTATATTTTTCCCTTGAAAATAGGCTCATTTGTAGCACTTGTATGGACTTCTCAAGTGCACTTGCAGCTAAAAACATGGTGCCAAGGAAGGGCAGGTTCAAGAACTCACTATGGAAGCTACAGGTGGATTTAGGAGGAATGCTTCTATAGGTTGATATTACTCTAAGTTAAATTCATGTCCATAATAATAAGTCTCAGATTGGTGACTCCTCCATGAACAATCACTTGCACTCCAAATAGATTTTTATGGAATTACATCCAAGAGGGGTATAAGTTTATATATGTTTCTTGTTTTCAAAGATCCATAGAGATTTGTGAGTTTTATGAAGTGTTTTAATGTGGTAATAAATCCCTCTCTAATGGTTTTTCATCATCTAATGACTTCACTCTCAATGCCCTTGAAGTAGGATTTCAAAATTGTACTTGTTTTCTAAGTTGGTAGCCATATATGGGTAACCTGAGTTTTACAATGTGAAAGAGAGCTCCATGGGAGGTTTAAATGTACTTGGTTCCATGTTTTAAATGTTATTCCATTAAATTTAATTTTGAGATATAAAATCAAGTTACCATTCTTCAAGCTATTTTGTCCAATTTTCCTTGTTTATTGCCTTGATTAGTAAAGTGTGCTCACAGTCAAATTCTACAAGAGTTCAAGAGGATGTACGGAGGTACAAATGATGAGATCCATGGTGTAATTAATGTTTGAGGTCCTAAAATATCCCAAGGTCATGTATTTCATACCATGAAGCTAAATATACTATGAAAAGTGTAAATTCTCCTTCAAAAGAATGATTGACTATTTTGGTTCCTCTGTCCCTAAAAGAGGAAAAAAGAGATCCCAAGGCTTTTTTGGGATAATGGTTTCCATGATAGAATGAGCTCTCAATTATATTTATTGGTTCACCTTATATTCCTATCTACATTAATTTCCTATTCCAATTTTGAGGACAAAAGGAGGAGTGGAAGATGGAGTTTGGACAAACTCAAAATGGCCAAAAATCATTGAATCCAAATAGTGATACCTGTAGGACTATAAAGTAAAGTGACCTTATGCTTAGAGTTTTGATCTTATAGGTTATACTAAAATTAATCTTAACTTCAAGTGTTTTAAGGACATCCATAATCCAAAAAATAACTTATAAGTAATGATTCTTGGCATGGTGACCTCATATGGTTACTCCCCTATCTGTACACATGCCTGAAATGGCACCTACAACCAATACACTAAATAGTGACCTATGGAGTTGAGACTAGGTGATGTTTTGAGAAGTTCACATAGAATATGGTACTTTATAAACATGATGTGAAATAAATATAAGTTAAAAATACCCTCTCACACCTATAAATAATATTTCTCACATTTTTTCCACCTTCAAACAGGGGTCAAATGGAACTGTCCCAGTCAAATGTCAAATAATGAGTTATAAGGGTGTGTTTGAGAGTGTTTCAACACTTTAAAAAGGAATATAAGGTGAAAATAAATACTCTTTGTAGTTTATAAATCCAAAATGGTCATATAATAACCTTGATCAAACCTTGTAAGAGCCAAAATAACCTACAGTTAGTTGATTGTGACTGAGACAGTGAACAAAATAATAGGGTAACCTAGGGTAAGGTTTGTTTTTGTTAGGATAAATACATGAGATGTTATGGTAAGTAAAACATAATGGATATAAAATTGACACCTCAACCAACATCAATACGAGATATACAAATCCTTGGAGAAGATAGAAGAGCTCACTCAGACCCTTGGATACACTTATAGTTAAGTGTGTACTAGGCAGTCAAGGGGAAGAATGATAGTTTTGAGAATTGGAAGCCCACATAGGATAAATTGAGGTTAAATGATAGTATTAAAACACTAAATTAAGTTTAGTGATATATATTTTGGAATATAACCATATTAAATGATCCTAAACAAGGGTGTCTTAGTCCACATTCACCTCCTTGCACAGACTTCCTTCTTCATAAGTTGGCCTAGAAATTCCAAGATTTGGAAGGTCTATCCTTGGAATTGTAAGCTAAAATTTGGTGAACATAATTATTATTACCCATGAGACACTCTAAAATAGTTTTATTTAATGATACATCAAGGAAAACCCTTTCTATTTTGTCTCAGAGCAGGGTCAATTTTAGCATACATGAAGATGACAATTTTGAGGAAAATGATGAAATGGTGAACCAAAAAAAAAAAGATAAAGTGATTATTGGATAAGCTATATAACACTTAACACAAGATAAAACACCTTGATATAAGCTTTGAAATTAAGCAGTATACTCTAACCAAGAAGGGTTACAGTCATGCATGAAGGAAACCCTTAAGCCTAGAAGCCAAATTGAGGGTCATGTGCATTTTTTACCTTATCCATGATTTACACTTGAATATTTAATGATTTAAGAGGTATTTTAGATATTTTTAATCCATCATAAAAGCTATTAACTCCATCATTCTAGCTACAGACTCCTATATCAAAACTACAAACTCCATCAGTATAAACCCTATTTTAGGACTTGATGGTGAAAATGAGCCTAGAAGTGCCTCCAAATGGATGAATATGACCATGAGTATTAAAAAAAAAGTTGTAAAATCTATGAGGATAAAATAAATGGAATTAGATTGTATGTAATCCAAATAGGTGATGTAGAAAGTAGGTTTCCTTGACTTTTTCTTGTGTTTTGTAGGTTTTGAAGATGATCATGAGATACCAATCACTTTGGGAGGTAGCTTGGTACTTAAACCAACCCTCCATTCCATTTTCAAAGCTTGTAAATGTTCAAAAGTGCTCTTTATAGGTCTCTCCCTTTAGCCAGTCTAGAGTGGCATTTAAAATAGCATATTAAACAACATGGTAACTCAAGTTTGGTGGATTTTTATGACGTTTTTGATGAATCCAAGCATATGAGGTGTCCTAACACGTGACAAAAGACCCTTGGTATGGATCATTTAGGTAAGATACAAATATTCCAGTGACAAGTGTCAAAACAAGTCTATTGGAGAGTGATCATAGTTATAAAGTGATGATGAGCTTGTGTAATATAATGTCATGATTAATAAAACTCCAAATGTAGGTGGAATCATCTTTGTAAATCCCTCTCATCATCACATATGAGACATTTTTCCATCACTTTCTTTGGAATTCTCAAGAAAGGCCTATGATGAAGGTAGTGTTATCTCTAAATCTTGCACCCTAGAAGAGGGTGTTCAGGCCTCCTCCATATTTGGGCAATGTTGGGACATTTCTAGGCATTTGGGTGTGCTTATAAGTGGAAATAAACCTCTAGGTTTGAAGGAATAGATCCCTATATGTGTGTCTACAAAATGACCACTATTTAAACTAGCTTGATGAAGGGAAAAGGGTTAGAAATTCATAATGGAAATCTGATCTAAAAATTGTGATGCACCAAAATTGTAATCCACATGAATGTTATAAATGATTGCATGATACATTAGAATGTAAGCCTATTGCCAAGATATGAAAAGTTCTAACATAAATGTTAAATGTAGAGGTGAGATGTATGAAATCCCATAAGGTAAAGAAACTAAAATACAACTTGTATAGTTTAGAAAAGGTTATACACATGCAAAATATTATAGATTTAGATGCACTATATATGACCTGTTAAACTAAAACTCCTACTCAAAATGTGAAGGACAAAGGACACAAGGATGAAACCATCACTTGTTTTCACTCTGTGTCTCTTACACACTCAAGAAATTATTCAAAACTTAAAATGAATAGACCTATGCTTGATTGTTTAAAGGTAGGAAATGATAAAATAATTAAATAGGGATTTATCATACTTTTATGGATCTCTTTTACACTATCCCAAGGGTTGTATTTATAGCTGAAGAGGAGAAGATGAGGAGCCCTTTGACACCAAAGGTAAGGAATCTATTCTATTAGAGGTCTTTATCATTATCTATAACTGACTTTACCAAAGATGCTTGTTAGGGCACTCTAATTGATCTATGTCACCTTCTTGACTACACTTAGCTTGCCCCCTTAAAGATGCTTCTCCAACGGTTACTTAATAGAATGAGATATTTGAGTAATGGCATCAAAATGGTTACAATAAGGAGCCACCTATTATAAAAATTTTCCTTATGCTTAACCTCTTCTCCTTGGCTTCTCACCCTTTTTTATGGCTCTTAAGGAATGGCATAGACCATGATTCTATGTCATCGATCTACATGGCATGGATCCCTATAGATCATTTTCCATCTATTCCTCTCTTTCCATGTGGTAGCTTTTCATTTATTTGTTCATGGCTCTCATGCACCATCAATCAACTATTAGATCAAGCATATAATCTAAATGGCTCTACAAACTTGATTTTCACTTTGCAGTGCAATTCAGGTTTTCATGACCTCCTTACTTATAAAGATTATAAGCAAAGCCTTAGGAAAAACCCAGTTTGCACTTGTAGACCCAGTCAATTTTTTTGACCTACTTAGCTTATAAATTTTATAAACTAAGCACTTATAAAATCCCAATTTGCTCTTGTAGACCAATTCAAGTTTTTTGGACTCACCTACTTTGGAGTCTTTGAGCTACTCTACTTATGAAGTTCCTAATTAAAGCACCAAGATAATCTTGATTTGCATTGTGAGAGTCATTTGGGTTTTTGAAGATGCTCAACTTTAGACTTCTCCTACAAAAAGACTTTGGACTTCTCAAACCTGATTGCTTCTCAACAGCTAGTTCATGATGTTAAAATTGACATCTTCTATCCCATCATGGGATATTTGAATCCCAACGGCTACTTCTTTGTCTTGAATATGATGTCTCCCAACATGTCATGGGACAATTCCTTCAGGCACATTTCTTCAATTTTTTTGCAAATGGGAAATTCTTTGGGATTTTTATAAAGGGGAATTTCTTTAGGCTTTTTTCCCAAAGGAATTCCTTTAAATAATTTGTCCAAAGGAATTCCTTCAGGATTTTTTTGGGCTCTTGGAAATTACCCCTTCAATAAATCCTGAAGGGCACTTTGGGAAGGAAAGTGCCCCTTAAAGAAATCTTGAAGGACACTTTTGGAAAGGAAAATGCCCCTTTGAGAAATCTTGAAGGGCACTTTTGGAAGGAAAGTGACCCTTTAGGAAATCCTAAAGGGCTCTTTTGGAAGGAAAGTGACGGTAAAGTGTCCTTAGAAAAAAATCCAAAAGGCACTTGGAGGAAAAAAGACCATTCAGATTTTTCTGAAGGGTAATTTCAAAGACAAAAACAGACAAAGTGACCCTTCAAAAAAAATTTGAATCGCACTTTGAGACAAAGTTTCCCTTCAAAAAAAAATTGAAGGGCACTTTGGGAAGGAAAGGAAAAATGTGACCCTTTAGAAAAATTTTGAAGGGCACTTTGAGACAACGTGTCCTTTTAGAATTTTTTCAAAGGGCACTTTTGAAGGCAAAGTGTCCTTCAGAAAAAATCTGAAGGGCACTTGGAAGAAAAGTGACCCTTTGGATTTTTCTGAAGGGCACCTTTGAGTAAAATTAGGAAGAGGAAAGAAAAGATGAAAAGGAAAGAAAAGAATAAGAAGAAAGAAGTGAAGGAAAGAGGAAAAGAAGGAGAAAAAGATGAAGGAAACTAAACAAAAGCTTGAATAAGAAGCTAAAGAACTTTGCTATTAGAAAAAGGATTTGGCCAAAATATTGAGAAAAGTTTATAAATAGAAAACACCTATGTACATTACTAGCATGGAACAAAAGTGAACAAGGACACTATATTTAGCCAATTTTCACAAGGGGTACAAATTGGCTAATAGTTTGGCAATTCATAGGGGATACATGCTTGTTATGCCTAATACCAATTGCCTTAATCCTTCCATTGGGAATGGAGTCATAAATAAATCATTCAAAATAAATGAAAAATCTTCTTGTCAAAACATAAAAACTAGAAGATCACACACACAGCAAATAAAAGAAAGGAAAAACTTGTGTTACACAACACTTAGGGAACACAATAGAAAACAAACGAAAACACACACCTAGACTACTATTTACAAGATAGATTGTTAAGCCTAATATAAAAAATTTAGATGTATCCCATTTACTAGGGTAGGTATCTCTTCTCCATTCATTTTGGCTAGCTAAAAGGAATTAGTTTTCTTACACTTATTGATGATATAGGGTCCACTCCACAAAGTGTCAAACTTTGTATGCCTATCTGGTTTTGCCCTATCTTCATCCCACTTCAAAATTAAGTCACCCTTTTGGAATACTCTTGTAGTTTCCCTCTTACTAAAGGACTTATTTATGAGTGTTTGGTGATGCTCCATGGATTTATGTGCATCTCCCCTTATTTATTGTAGTTGCATCAATTTTGTTAATCAGACCTCTAGTGGAGTGTTTTCAAGCAATTGCAACTGCTATACAAGTTCTACATCATGGAGTTATTGAGATATGGACATTTTAGCTTCCCTCCCATAGACAAGCACAAAAGGAGAGTTGTCAACTAATTTATTAGGAGTAATCATGTTAGCCCGTAAGGTTATCTTTAGCTTGATGTGTCATGCCCTCTAATTGGTCTCCAACATTCTCTTGATTATTTTTATGAGGTTTTTGTTGGTAGACTCAGCCAATCCATTGCCTTGAGGGTAATAATTAGAAGAAGTACTAAAATAGACCATATTTATTTCTACCCAATCAAAAGTCTTGGCACTTATAAAGGTAAGTACATTATCATAAATAATGGCCTAGGAGACTCCAAACCTTGTTACAATGCTATCATAGAACTCTATGATAGCATTTTCGATTGCTTCCTTCAAAACAAAAGCCTCTTCCCATCTTGTAAAGTAGTAAATGGTAGTCAATATCCACTTGTGTATAGCACTTGATGGATGATTGATCATGCCAATAAAATTGAGGCCCCATTGCATGAAAGGTTGATCTACCTAGATAGGTCTCAATGGTAGGGCTACAAGCTTTGGTTTGCCTATAAAGAAGGCAAATTGAGAACACTTTCTAACCCACTGGTAATAGTCTTTAAAAATACTAGGCTAGTAGTAGCCATCCCTCATGATCTTTACAGCTATCATTCTAGGAGAGAAATGGCCTCCATCTGTAACATCATGGAACTTTTCTAGTAGCATGTCAAATTGGTCATTATCAACACATCTCAATAACATATTATTCACATCCTTTATAAAAATATTGCCATATATAAGATAGTAAAGAATGGCCTATAGTCTAAAATATCTCCTTTGAGACTTTTTTAATCTATTCAAACACTCACTATTTTGAAGAAAACTAATGATGTCTTGTGTCCAACTTTGAGTTTGCATTTGATCAGCTAGTTGAGGTTGAACTTGGTTGGCTAAGACTTCCTCTCTTGGATCTTAAAGATATAAAGCTAGATGTTCACACAATCCTCTTCCTCTTACCAAGTTTGTCACTTTGATATCCACATCATACTCCATTACCTTTATTATCCATCCATCTCTCTTTTCGTTGAGGTCCTTGCTTAAAAGGAACTCCTTGGTGCTAGGGTGAGAAACCATGACATGTATTTTATTGTTAGAAACCATATGCCCAAATTTATTCATCCCTCTAATAAATGTTAGATCCTACTTCTCAAAAAAAGAATACTTAGCCTCATACTTTTCCAATCCTTAACTAAAAAAAGAAATTGGCTGCTCAACCTCTTCATCATTCATTTGCATAAGCATAGCTAAAATTGTGTCCAGGTTAGCAAAAGTATAAATAAATAAATCCTTGGAGTAGTTCAGATTTAAAAGAGTGAGGTATATTGTAATTTCTTGCTTGATGGTCTCAAAACTACTCTTGCCTTCCTTTGTCTAAGAAAAAACTTGGTTTTTCTTAAGCATCATTATGATAGGCTTTACCATAGTTGCAAAGCCTAGAATAAACCTCCTTGAAAATTTTATTTTTCCCAAGAAGCTTTGTAGTCCCTTCTTTTGATGAGGCAAGGACAAGCCCAGAATATCCTTAATTCTTTCGAGATCAATAGCCAGGTCTTCCTTTGAAATGATGTGTCCCAAAATCTTGCTTTTATAAATATAAAATATGTATTTCTTTTTATTAATGGATATCCCATAATCCCTGCATTTTTCAAACACCTACCTTAAGTTCTCTATATGATCAGTAGCATCTTTGGAAAAAATGGTTATATCATCAAGATATACCAACAAAGGTCCCCCATTTCATAGTAAAATCTATCTTGAATTGATATTCTTCATTAACCAATATTTGATTTTATCCTAAATACCTATCAAGAAGTGAAAAGTATTGGGAACTATAAATAACCTATAGAATTTGCTCCATAGAAGGTAGTGGATAAACATCCTTAAGAGACACTCGATTAAGATATATAAAATCCATGCAGAGCTTGATTTCTCCATTCTTTTTATGGATATGTAAAATATTGGCTACCCAAGTCAAGTGATTTATAGGAAATATGATCTTAGACTTGATTAGTTTGGTCAGCTCCTTCATCAGTTATTCAATCTTGGGATTAATAGGCCTCTACTTCTACTTGACTAGTTTAGCTCTTAGTTCTAGCTCAATGGTGTGATGAGATAGGCTTAAATCAAAACCTTTCAAATCTTTGTACTCCTAAGAAAATATATCATGTAATTCTTTTCATAGTTTAATAAAATCATGTCTTGCAGACAAAGAACAAATCTTACCAATTTTTAGGAGCTTGTCTTTGAAAATTAAGACCCTCTCATAATTATCTTCCTTTGTAGACATGCTCACTCTCTGATTCTTCTTCTAGTCATCCTCATTGAAAACACTCTCCAAGGTGATCATCCCCTTGGGTATTTTATTTGTCTTTAGTTGTATGATCTATTATTCATATTGATCAAGCAATTTCTTCTAGTTCCTTGAGGAGAAACATGCTTCATTCTATAAGAAGTGAGAATTGTGCTCATCACTCTCAAACACCTACCATGATGATTTGTTATTGGGGATAGAAGGCCTCCCAATTATTTTGACATGAGACTGATCCTTCTCCTTTGTGACTTTAGTAGTTGTATCGAACTGTGCCCCAATGGCAGCCAACTTATCATCATGTTTTTTCAAATCCCTTGGTATGGGTTGTTTGTTGAAGGCATCAAAATCTTCAATTAGACCCCATACTCTGTACTTGAAGGATTTAATAAAAGGGTTCTTGGCTATATCTTGACTTCTTACTTGGTGAATGATCAATTTTTTATCCCCATAGACCTTTAAATTCTTGATTCCTCTCCTCTTTGCCCATTAGAGGCCATGAACTAGGCCTTCATATTCTGCTACATTCCAAGTGCAGCTAAAGTGGAATCTATATGAGGAGTAGTATTGAATATTTGATGGAGAAACCAACATAACACTAGATCCTACACATAATTTACTTCTTTAACCATCAAAGAAACATCTCCCATATGCCATCAAGTTTATGATCTTCATTGGTAAGTGAAGGGGTTGGAGCATCCTTTTCATGCATACAGTAAACTCCCAAATCAGTCTCTTCTATGAAGGTGTATGGATCAAGTCCATCCATCTCAATGTTATATTTTTCAAGGAAAAGGTTGGAAATAACTTCAAGGGGGAGGATGTTTCACCATCTATGACAAGTTCTTCTTCTTTGCTGATTAGACAATTCTAATTTGAATTTGTTTCCATGTATGGCTCAATATGAAACCTTACTAAGGGCCAAGTCCTTATAGTTACCTTGGCTCCATACCTTGATTCAAAAGCTATAAAATACTAGTCGATAGAAATGTACCCTCCTATCTTAGCTATAAAATCCCTTGATAAGTAGATAGAAAAATGGGCTAGAAGGTCTACCACCACAACATCTTACAAAATTAGAAAACATGGGCAGACATTCAGAAATAATTTCAGACCTTTGATCAATCCCACTATCTTGGTTGAAGTCCCATCAAGTTTCAATACACCCTTTTTATGTGGCTCATATTTTAACCATAATTTTTTAGCCACTACTTTAGGCATGACGTGGTACTTGCTCTACTATCCACAATGCAATTATGGACCAACTTGTCTCTCATAATGAGGGTGAGATAGAAGGATGGAGGCTTTTAAAACTTGGTGGAGGGTTATAAGACATGGCTTGGGCCATTAGTAAGGGATAAACCATTATGATTTGAAGTTTTAAGGTTTACATGAATGCTTGCAAGTTATTCCTATAATAACTCTTTCTGACCAGGCATATGCAAGACTTCCCAAATAGATATGCTTGTCTTGGCATTCTTCAAAGAATCAATAATTTTTAGAGAGGGAACATTCACCTTTTCTTGGACCTTTAAAGGTAGAGGAGTCTAAACCTATTATTTTGTAGGTTTGACAATCCTACTTGCACTCTAATTTCATTGAGGAGGATGACTTGTAGTAGGTATAGCAGTAGGATTCACACTTTGTGGCCTTAGAGAGGAATTTCTTGGAGTTACATGTGCACCTATAATATCTCCTAGAGCTCTCTTTTTAGCTTGTGTTGGATGCAACTAATGTTCTTTAATTCAACACATAGTTGTCTTTGACTTAAAAATTCATCATGCCTACACTTTGATTGCTCCCTTCTCCATGGACATCTCTTTTGTTGGGACCTACTTCATATTAAGTCATGTAAGGAGTGGATTCCTCTTGTGTTTCCAAATCTTGGTTGGCTCATCCATCATTATGAATGAATTGATCTTGAGGCTATCCCCATTGGTCAAAATGATCTTCTCCTTAGACCAGATTAGCATGTATTGGGACAACTACCTTCATGAGAGGGGTGGAGTTAAGATTATATGCATTAGGTTACTTATTTTAACTTTGAAAACCTTGTCCCCTTATTTGATAATTATACTAGGGTGGATCTCTATATCTTTGTTGAGGATAACATTGATGACTAGGGGGAGTACTTGCCTAGAACTGAGCTTATTTGAGTTGAGCTTATAATGACCAAATTTCCTCATCCTTATCAAAAACATTGTCTACCTTCTTGGGAAAGGCTTTTACCTTCACATTAGAATTAATAACTTATTTTATGCTCAAATCTTTAATTGAATTATGGGATAGAAAAGGCATGGAAACTCTTAAAGGGATCTTTCCAACCTATATTAAGTTATTCTCAGCTTCAATAGCTAGCTCATATACACCTAGGAGAGTGAAACCTCCCATTTACTATAAAATAATAGATACATCAATCCCAATACCTTTGAGGTAAGTGGGGAACACAAAGCTTAGAGGGGGTCTCGTGATAGGTGATATCTTATTCCATGTCCTCTAAAACCTTTCATTGAAATCACCCATGGATTCATGAGGACCTCTTTTTATTACATTCATTTGATCAATCAGTGAAGTATGGTCACTTTTATTTTTAAATCTTGTTACTATAAATTCCTTAAAACCATCCCAACTTGTGATGTAGCCACCTGCCAACATTCTGTACTAGTCAAGTGCCTTGCCTTTTAGAGACATAGTCAGTATTCTAATCGAAATATTGGCTCTGGTGACATTATGGAAATTACATATGTTTGAAATGTCTCTAATATGCTTTAATGATGTAATATAACCTTCACCATTGAAACTAGGGAGACACTTGGTAGCATTGGGAGGAATAGGGTTATCGACAGGAAGGTCAATATGATTTTGGGTGTTAAAAGCTAGAAAAGGTTGATGTCTATCCATTTCTCTTTTTTACCCCATTTATCTGCTTTCCCCTTGATCTCATATCTCTTCAAATTCTTCAATTTCTTCCTCTTCTTCTCCAAAACCTCCTTGCCAAGGACCTCTTAGGGCTAGGAGTGGTTTAGAGCATTGTTCTTCAGGAAGAGTTTTAGCTAAAGGGGTTTGATCAGAAATCCTAGATGACTTGGTGAGGACCATGAAGTATAATGTGGAAAAATTTATCTACAACCAAGGATTCTCACCCTTTTAGAGTCACCAAATGTTGTATTAAGAATAAAAACTTAGGATTTTCAAGACCATCAATAACCTTGACATGTAAATAACTAAGAACTAGGGTCTCACCAAGTGTTCTAGAACTATTGTCTCCAAATATTGCACCTTAGAAGAGGGTGTTTAAGCCTCCTATATATTTATGCAACATTGGGACATTTCCAGGCATGTGGGTGTGCCTATAGGTGGAAATGAACCTCTAAGTTTGAAGGGTTAGATCCTTATATGTGTGTCTAAAAAATGACCATTGTTTAAACTAGCTTGATGAAGGGAAAAGGGTTAGAAATGCATAATGTAAATCTGATATAAAAATGGTGATGTACCAAAATTGTACTTTACATGAATGTCATACACGATTGCATGATATATTAGAATGCAATTCTATTGCCAAGATATGAAAAGTGCTAACATAAATGTTTCAATGTAGAGGTGAGACATATGAAATCACACAAGGTAAAGAAACTAAAATACAACTTTTATAATTTATAAAAGGTTATACACATTCAAAATCTCATATATTTGGATGCACTATACATGACTTCTTAGACTAAAACTCCTACTCAAAATGTGAAGGATAAAGTACACAAGGATGAAACCATCACTTGTTGTCACTCTGTGTCTCTTGCACACTAAAGAAATTGTTAATAAATTGAAATGAATATACCTATGCTTGATTTCTTAAAGGTAGGAAATGACAAAATAATTCAGTAGGGCTTCACCATAATTTTGTGGATCTCTTTTACACTAGCCTAAGGGTTGTATTTATAACTAAAGAGGATTAATTTGGTGCCAAAGGGAAGGAATCCATTTTATTTTAGGTCTCCATCCTTTTCTATAACTAACTTTTCCAAAGATGGCACTCTGATTGATCTATGTCACCTTCTCGAACACCCTTGGCTTGCCCCATTGAAGATCCTTCTCCAACAGTTTCTTAAAAAAATGATATATTTGATAAATGGCATAAAAATGGTTGTAGTAAGGAGCCACCTATTATAAAATGTGTCATGATGCTTAACCTCTTCTCCTTGGCTTCTCACCCTTTTTTATGGCTCTCAAAGAATGGCATGGATCATGATTTCATGTTGTTGATCTACTTGGCATAGATCCCTATAGATCATTCTCCATATATCCCTCTCTTACCAGATGGTATCTTTTCATTTTTCTATTCATGTCTCTCATTCACCATCAATCAACCATTGGATCAAACATATAAGCTAAGAGGCTCCGCAAACCTGATTTGTACTTTGTAGTGCGATTCAGGTTTTTATGACCTCTTTACTTATAAAGACTATAAGCAAAGCCTTAGGAGAAACCCAATTTGAACTTATAGACCCATTCAAGTTTTATAACCGACTTATCTTATAAATTTTTCAATCTAAGCACTTGGAAAATCCCAATTTACTCCTGTAGACCCATTTGGGTTTTCTAGACTCACCTACTTTGGAGTCTTTGAGTTGCTTTACTTATGAGGTTCATAAGTAAAGCACCCAGATAATATCAATTCACACTATGAGAGTCATTTAGGTTTTCAAATATTCTCAACTTTATAATTATCCAATAATAATACTTTAGACTTCTCAAACTTGATTACTTCTCAATGGCTAGTTCATGATGTTAAAATTGATGTCTCTTGGTCCATCATGAGATATTTAAATCCCAACAGCTACTTCTTTGTCTTGAATTTTATGTCTCATAGCACATCATGGGGCAATTACTTTTGGAAAATTTATTCATCTTTTTTTCAAAGGGGAAATTCTTCAGCCTTTTTGCAAAGGGAATTTTCTTCAGGCTTTTTTCCTGAAGGAAATCCTTTGGACTTTTTTCTGGGCTCTTGGAAAGTGCCCCTTCGAGAAATCTCGAAGGGAACTTTGGGAAGGAAAGTGACCCTTTATTAAATACCAAAGGGAACTTTTGGAAAGGTAATTTCCCCTTTGATAAATATCAAAGGGCACTTTTGGAAGGAAAGTGACCCTTTGAGAAATCTCGAAGGGGAAATTTCCTTTCCAAAAGTGCCTTTCAAGATTTCCTGAAGGGTCACTTTCCTTCCCAAAGTGCCTGAAGGGTAATTTTGGAAGTAAAGTGACCCTTTTATAAATCATAAGGGAAATTTTGGAAGTAAATTTATGGAAAATTGTCCTTATAAAAAAATTTGAAGGGAACTTGGAGGAAAAGTGACCATTCAGATTTTTTTGAAGGGCACTTTTGAAGATGAAAAGAGATAAAGTGACCCTTCAAAAAAAATTTATAGGGCACTTTGAGATAAAGTGTTCCTTAAAAAAAAATTTGAAGGGTACTTTGGGAAGGAAAGTAACAAAGTGACCCTTCATAAAATTTCCAAAGGGCACTTTGAGACAAAGTGTCCCTTCAGAATTTTTCTGAAGGGCACTTTCGAAGGTAAAATGTCCTTCAGAAAAAATTTGAAGGGCACTTACAAGAAAAGTGGCCCTTCAAATTTTTCCAAAGACCATGTTTGAATAAAATAAGAAGGAATAGGAAAGAAAAGAGTAAAAGGAAAGAAAATAAGAAGAAATAAGTGAAGGAAAAAGGAAAGGAAGGAGAAGAAGAAAAAGAAGGAGAAGAAGATGAAGGAAACTGAACAAAAGCTTGAAGAAGAAGCTGAAGAACTTTGCTGATAAAAAATAGGATTTGGAAAAAAGATTAAGAAAATATTCCAAAGATAAAACACCTATTTACATTGTTAGCATAGAACAAAATTGAACAAGGACATTTTATTTAGCCAATTTTCATAGGGGATGCAAATTGGCTAACAGGTAGTTCACAAGAGAGAATGATGGAAATTATTTGTTATGCCACACTTAGAGAAGAGGCTAATTTGGGATGTGATGAAGTGTATTTTAGTTTTATGACTCTTCTTACACTTCATCCATATGCCTTATAATTATTTTTCACATTTGGATACTTGTCCTTATGCCTTTTCAACTTCTCCTTTCTCTCTCATCTTCAAAGTTCTATACGTATGAGCCATTTTGGCTATTGATTTTTACTTATGCTAATGATAATAAATTTGGTTATACTCTAAGTCCATTTTCACTACGTGTTGAAGTGATCCATCTTGAATGTCAATTATAGATTGAATTCATCTTGTTTTCATGCAATCCTTGAAAGTGTTGCTACAAATGACTTCTCTGCTAACAGGTTTCATGAAGTGTATACTACTGCAATAGACTCTTGATGTGTGTATGAGTTTGGTAGTGTTATATCTAACCTTCCCTTCACTTGCCTTTATTTATTGATTTTTTATTTGCCTTCATGAGAAACACTAATGCTAAGGAGCTCCATTAATGGTGTTAAAGCTAGTTTAGTTATCTTAGTTCATTATGAAAATTCCAAGTGTATGAATGGAAACAACTCTTGGTGTATCACCTCCTAGTTTTAGTTTATTTTATGTGTTTTTCTTTCCCTTTTCACCCATAATAGGTATTTTTATTAGCATAAGCACATAGATTTATATCTAGGGAGCTAGCTCTTAAAATCTAAAGGTTTACTTCCACTATAGGTGCCCCACACACCTAGAAGTATTCTCATGTTGGCCAAATCTTGAAGAGGATAGAACAACCTCTTCTAGGGTGCAAGATTTGGAAACAATAGTTTTAGCATGCCTAATGGGACTAGGTCCAAATAGTGAGAAGATTTTTGGTGTGTCTTCTCTCTTATTAGCTTTTGGAAGCATCCAAGAAAGCACTAATGGTGACTCCAAATGAATTTCTAGTTGTAAGCAACCTAGGTATCTATTGTTAAATATTTTGATCAATTATTGTCTTTTCATGTGACTTATGAAGTTGATATAGATGGATATGATGAGAATCCTTACAATACCTCTCCCTATCAACCTTTTTATGACCCTTTCTATCCTTCTCAATAGTCCTATAAAGAATACCATCCTCCATATGAGTCATGGTAGTCTTATGGTCAGCCTAGTCCCTTTCTAAATGATTATGTTGTTGTTGACCAGCCATATGACCCATATTCACCTCAGCCTTATCATGAGGAGTCAAGAAACACCATTAGTTGGGAGGCCAAATATGAAGCTTTGAAAACCTTGCTTGAAGAAATTAAATATCCTAATCACTTTGTCCAAGCTTACTAAACCTCTCATCCTCAAAATGTGTGGGTAGTTATGCCAAAGTTTCTAGAATTGGAAAAGTTTATGAGTGTATTAGATAAGTGTTATGATGAAACTCTTGGTGGTCTTATGGATTGGTTAAGAGTTTCAATTAGATTGTTAATGTACATGTGGGGGTATGGTGAGGAAGATAATCAATGTCATTAGTGAAGGATTTTCCATGGAAAGAGAGTCTTTTTAATGGTGGATTGATAGGTTAGGGATATGGGAAACTCTTGAGGCTATGGAACAAGTTGAAGCTATAAAAGAATCTCCAAAAAGCTATGAAAAACCTCAAGAAGATGAGGAGGATGATGAAATCTTGTATGAATAATATCTCTTTAATTTTTCTCATCCTATCTTACCTCTCCCTCAAGAGCCCATTCAAGAAGTTTCACCCATCTCCATGCCCATCCATGAACATCACACTCCATCCCCAACCCATAGACCTATATATCTCTCTTCTACCATTCATCTCCTTGAATAAGAACCTATTCAATCCTTAAAAGAGCCTATTAGTTTCAAGTTTCCAACTTGGGACCAAATTATGAATTCTTCAAGAAAATTTTAAAAGAGAAGTCCAATAAAATGACGAAATTCATGAGGTGGATATGGAATAAATTGATGTGCCCTCAACCCAAAAAATCCTTGTTGTTATCCAAGATTCATTTCAAGATCTCTCTTTCTTCCATATCCATTCATGAGCCTCTCACTACACCTTACATTCTTTCTTTGGCTCATTCATCCATTTTCCACACTCCCACCCCATCTATTCTTGAATAATAAACTATTTTAAGGGAAGCATCAAAGGAAAAACAAATTTAGTTTGCAGCAGATCAAGAGGATGACATAAGTAATGATGAAGAATAATTTATCATTGAAACTCCACTTGGGGCTATTAATCATAACTCACCCTTCTTGAACCAAGAGAAAGAAGAATCAAATGAAGTTATATCTTATCAAAAAAAGGATGGGGATATACTTGGAGTGGACCATATGACCAAGGATCAAGATGAGGTATTTGAAGAAGTTCATGAGGAAGAGGTGATCCTTGATGTGAGAGATGACAAATAAGAATGGATGTAGTAGATTGAGTTTCTACAAGATCTTGAAGAAATTTTCAAGGTTAAAGTAAAAGTATATGAGAATATAGGGCAAGGAATATCCATGAGAGACAATGATCAAGATTGATAATATCACACTAATCTCCTTGATGAACTTGAAGCTGATAAATCACTTATCCATTCTAAAGACATCATGGGGAGATAAGAAACATGCTTTGGTGAGGCATCATTGGATCATACAGCAACTGAGGAGTGTTATGAAGAAGTTGAGGTAGTTGAAGTGTAAGAATAATTCGTATTTATAGGTGATTTGTTTGAATTTGTCTCAATTGCATTTAAATCCATACCAAGAAGATTAGCCAACACCATGAGAAGATGAAGGCTTTCATGCCAATATTCAAATGGAAACATGTCACATGTATCCCTTAATTATAGGAGGCAAGAAGAATTTTAGACTTTCCCTTTGATCTAGAAGGGATAAATTATTATAGGATAGTGTGTGTTTAGTTTGGTTTTGTTTCAGTTTGTTGTTGTGTTCCCTAAGTGTTCTTAAAACAAAAGTTATTTGTTTACTTTCCTATTATGTGTGTGTATTTGATTTTATGTGTGTGGTTCAACCAAATTATTATCCTTGAGTAAAATACCATGTAAAATCAGTTATATTTTTCATATGCATGACTTTGTGCCCAATGGAGGTGTTAGGCAACTAGTCTTAGGCATAGCAACCATGCCACCCTTAAGAATCACCAAGAATGTTGACCAAATTTGATCCCAAGTCAAAGTTAGGTCAACCCCTACTATTTTAAAAAAATTAGTAAATTTTCATATTTCCTATGGGGTCTCCTATTGTCCTATATTCCCACTTACCCTTCCCCTAGTCCCTGTTGAAGTCCATCCTCCTTGTACTGACCTAATCAACAAAAGTCAATGTTAGTCAACCATGGTCATACTTATTCAAAGGTTCAATTTATTTTGGAAATATCTTTAAATGGTCTTTAATAGTTCTCAATGTGTTCAAAAGTCATAAATTTATCAATCTATAGGTCTCATATTCTAAAAGGGTCATTTGGCCACCTTTTTAGCTTAATTAAATGACTTTCAAATTAAAATATATATCACCAAGGTGGATGAGAATGTGGATAAGGTCAAATGATGTCAAGATCATGTCAATTGTTAGTTACAAGTCACTTTATGTATGAAATGATAGTTTTCCCTTAAAAATAGGCTCATTTATAGCACTTGTATGGACTTCTCAAGTGCACTTGTAGATAAAAACATGGTACCAAGGAAGGGCAAGTTCAAGCACTCACTATGGAATCTACAAGTGGAGTTAGGAGGAATCCTTATATAGGTGTTTATTAATATAAGTTAAATTCACATCCATAATAATAATTCTTATATTTTTTGCTCTTCCTTCATGAACAATCACTTGCACTCCAAACAACTTTTTATGGAATTGCATCTAAGAGGGGTATAATTTTATATATGTTTCTTATTTTCAAAGATCCATAGAGTTGTGTGAGTTTGATGAAGTGTTTTTAGGTGGTAATAGTTCCCTATATAATTTTTTTTTATCATCCAATTCCTAAACTCTAAATTCCCTTGAAGGAGGATTTCAAAATTGTACTTGTTTTCCAAGTTGGCAGTCATACACAAACCTAAAATGGCACCTACAACTAATACACTGAATAGTGACCTATGAAGTTGAGACTAGGTGATGTTTTGAGAAGTTAAAATAAAATATCATAATTTATAAACATGATTTTAACTCAATTTGAGTTCAAAACACCCTCTCACACCTATAAACAATATTTCTCACATTCTTTCCACCTTCAGATAGGGGTCAAATGGAACTGTCCCTATCAAATGTCAAACAGTGAGCTATAAGGGTGTGTTTGAGAGTGTTTCAACACTTTAAAAAGTAATATAAGGTGATAATAAATACTATTTGGAGTTTATAAATCCAAAAGTGTCATATAATAACCTTGTTCAAACCTTGTAAGAGCCAAAATAACCTATAGTCAATTGACTGTGATTGAGATAGTGAACAAAATAGTAGGGTAACCTGGGGTGAGCTTTGTTTTTGTTAGGAGAAATCCATGAGATTTTATGGTAATGAAAACATAATGGATATAACATGTACACCTTTAATAATATAAATATGATATATACAAATCCTTGGATAAGATAGAAGATCTCACTCATACCTTTGGATACACTTACAGTTAAGTGTGTACGAGGTAGTCAAGGGGAAGAGTGATAGTTTTAATCATTAGAAGCCCAAAAGGAGTGATTTAGGTTAGAGGAAAGTATTAAAACACTTATGTAAGTTTAATTATATATAATTTTTAATCTAACCATATTTAATGATCACAAACAGGGGTGTCTCATTCCACATTCACCTCCTTGCATAGACTTCCTTCTTCATAAGCCTACCTAGCAAATGCCAAGAGTTGGAAGGTATATACTTAGAATTGGAAGCTAAAATTTGGTTAAAATAATAATTTTGACCCATGATAAACTCCAAAATATTTATATTTTATTATATATCAAAGCAAACCCTCTCTGTTTTGTCTTAGAGCAGGATCAATTTAGCATGCATTAAGATGATAATTTTGAGGAAAAAGATGAAATGATGAACTATAAAGAAAAAAAAAGATAAAGTGATGATTGGATAATTTGTATTAAACCTAAAAAATATAAAATACCTTTATATAATCTTTGAAATCAAGCAGGATGATCTAACGAAGAAGGGTTACAGTCATGCATGAAGGAAACCCTTAAGCCTAGAAGCTGACTTTAGGGTCATGTGCATTTTTGACCTTATCCATGCTTTCCACTTGACTAGTTCATGATTTAAAGGTTATTTTATATATTTTAAGCCATAAAAAAATATACAGACTCCATTAATCTAGCTATAGACTCCTACAGCAAAACTATAGACTCCATCAATATAAACCTTGTTTTAGGACCTGATGGTGAAAATGAGCCTAGAACTACCACAAAATGGATGAATATGACCATGATTATAAAATAAATTTTGTTTTAAAACATATGAGGATAAAATCCATGTAATTTTTTTGTATGGAATCCATACAAGTGATGCATAAATTAGGTTTTATTGACTTTTTCTTATGTTTTATAGGTTCTAAAGATGACCATGAGATACCAATCACTTTAGGAGGTAGATTGGGACTTAAACCAACTCATAATGCCATTTTCAGATCTTGGAAATTCTCACAAGTTCTATTTCTATGTCTCTTTCTTTAGCCAATCTAAATTGGCATCTAAAATGGCATAGTAGACAACATGATAACTCAAGTTTGGTGGCTTTTTATGATGTTTTTGATGAATCGAATCATATTATGTGTCCTAACACGTGCCAAAAGACCCTTGGTATGTGTCAATTAGGGATGATCTAAATATGCTAGTGCCAAGTGTCAAAATAAGCATATTAAAGAGTGATCATGGTTACAAATGATGATGAGCTTGTGTAAGAGAATGTCATGATCAAGAAAATTCCCAATATAAGGTAATCATATTTGTAACTCCCTCTCATAATCACACATGAGACATATTTCCATCACTTTCTTTGGAATTCTCAAGAAAGGCCTATGATGAAGAGATAATGATGGAGAAGATTTGTTATGCCACACATGGAGAAGAGGCTAATTTGGGATGTGATCATGTGAATTTCAATTTCATGACTCTTCTTACACTTCATCCATATTCATTGTAACTAATTCTCACCTTTGGACACTTTTCCTTATTCCTCTTCAACTTATCTTTTCTCTCTCATCTTCCAAATTCTATAAGTATGAGCCAGTTTGGCTATTGAAGGATTCTAACTCTTGGCATGGCTAAACCCTACCAAAATTATACCTTGATTTATACTTAATATAATGAGAATCAAGTTGGTTATACTCTAAGTCAATTTTCACTACGTGTTGAAGTGATCCATCTTGAATTTCAAGTATAGATTGAGTTCATTTTGTTTTCATGCAATCCTTGAATGTGTTGTTACAAATGACTTCTCTCCTAACAGGTTTCATGAAGTGTATACTATTTTAATAGACTCTTGAAGTGTGTATGAGTTTAGTAGTGTCATATCTGACCTTCCCTTCACTTTCCTTCATTTTTTGAGTTGTTATTTGCCTTCATGATAAACACTAATGCTATGGATCTCCATTAATGGTGTCGAGGCTAGTTTGGTTGTCTTAGTTCATTATGCAAATTCCAAGTGTATGAATGGAAGCAACTCTTGGTGTATCACCTCCTAGTTTAGGTTTTATTTATGTATTTTTCTTTCCCTTTTCACCCATAATAGGTAGTTTTAGTAGCATAATCACATCAAGTCATATCTAGGGAGATATCCCTTAAAATCTAGAGGTTTACTTCTATTATAGGTTCCCCACACACTTGGAAGTATTCCCATGTTGGACAAATATTGAAGAGGTTTGAACAACCTCTTATAAGGTGAAATATTTAGAGACAACAGTTACACAATATTGTTAGTGACATTTGTAAGAGATACATGACCATGACTATTTTTTGGAGGTGAATTACTGGTAGGGATAGTGGATAGTTTTTTTATAGGGGCTCTTTTTGGCCAAGCATATGAAGGGAATACTAAATGGAAATAGATGTCTTGGTATTCTTCAACGAGTCTATAATATTTAGAGCAGACATACCTACTTTTTCCTAGGCCCTTGAAATCAAGTAATTGCTTGGAATTTGATGAGTTTAAGTACTTTGAATAGGGCTTCCAACATTCTGATTTGGAGGAGGTAAAAGAGTGTTTGGGATTGGCATGCTTTTAACCATGTCTTGTTCCCTTGTAGGAGGATTGGATAAACTTGTAGGCATATTATTATCACTTTATAAAGCCTTCCTCTTGGCTCTATTTTTTTTTTCAATATAATTTCCTTGATTGAGCACAAAAGTGTCCTCAACTAAGAAGTTGGTGAAGATTTCTCCTAAAGGCTTCCCACCTTCACTTATTTGCATCATGACTTCATCTTCAGCAAATAGGAGAGGAGTCATTCATCCTTAAGAAACTAGGGCTTGTTATCCAACTTCATTATAATCCATGAATTGGCCTTATTTTTAATCTTATCCTTTTACCAAGTTATTATGCACTTGTATCATCTATCTTGTGTTGGATGTAGTATTGGGATTGTACACATTGGTAGGCTTGTTAAAGTTAGGCTACCCTTGACCTCTTCATCTCCCATATTTTTTGTCATATTATCATTAGTAGTGATAATTATTTTGATTATAAACTTATTTCATATTAACTTTCCTAAGCTAATTTATTAGCATTTGAATTTTTCCATCTTTATCCATGACATCATTTTCATTCCTATGAGTAGTTTTAGGATTGGTGTTGGCATTAGGAACTTGGGCCACACTTGGAGTACTAGTAGGTAATAATATGAAATAAATGCATAGAAACTTTAGGAGGTAGTGTTTCAACTTGGATGAGGCCATTCTCATCTTTAATGGAAAGTTCATATACTTTAAGAAGAGTGAAACCACCCATGGATTGAAGTATGATGGCAATGTTAGTACCAATGGCTCTCAAGTATGTAGGGAACACAAAGCTTGTAGGTAGTCTCATGGGAGGAGGAAATATATAAAAATTATTTTGAAACCTCTCATTTAATTCATGCATTATTTACTTATGGGATATTTTATCACATTGATCTGATGTATGAGATAAGTTTGGTCACTTTCATATTCAAATCTTGAAGTTAGCAACACTCCAAAGTCATCCCATTATGTGATGCATCCACCAAGAAAATTCCTATACCAATCAAGTGATTTCCCTAGAAAGGATATGGAAAGGATTATAATGTTAATATTATCTTTAGTGAAATTATGAAAACTACAAAAATTGGATATATCCTTGATGTGTTCACTAGGTGTGACATGACCTTCACCATTGAATGTAGGCACACTCTTCGTAGCATTAAGGGGAATGGCATCATAGGCATCAAGATGGATTGGATTCTCAGTATTAAATTTAGGGAAGGCATGTTTCATATCCATTATGGATTTTAATTATTCAAGTTCTTCACTTTGTTTTTTATAAAAATCCTCTTGCTCTTTAAAGGGTAGATTACGCTGAGGTTATTGAACTTCAAAAGGAAGTTTAGGTTCAATAGGTGGATTTTAGGATTGATAACTCTACTAGATGATGACCTGGTAAGGACCATGAAGTATGAGATAAAATTTATGAAAAAAAATTGAACTAAAAATATATTTTACATTGATTGGAGTCATTAAATGTTGAGTAGCACACCAATTTATAACTGATGTTGTCAAGACTAACATTCACCTTGACAAGTTATCTTGAGGAGAATAGGTCCCACCAAGCATGCCATAACTATTGTCACCAAATATTTCACACTAGATTAGGTTTTTCAATATTACTCTAATATTTGGGAAACATTAGAATACTTATAGGTATGTGGGTTTACCTATAGGATAAGCAGACCTCTAGGTTTAAGGGCTAGATCCCTAAATTTATTTTGAAGTACTTATCACCTATTCTACTGATTGATTATGTGAAAAGGAATAGAAGTGTGCATAAAATAAATATAATATAAGGGGGTGATACACCACTAATATATCCAATATGTTATCATACTTCTTTCACTAAGAACAATATCTATAAACTAGCCACAAAGTCCTAAGATGTTTTGATATAAGTGTTTCAATACAGAGGTGATATACATGAGAACACTCAAGGTAAGTAGACCAGGGATCATAATAATAAATAAAATGAAACTTTAAGGGAGCCTAACACACTATCTAAACTCTATATGACCTGTTATAATGAGGACATCTTGCACAAGACATGAAAAGATAAGGAAAAGCAAGGATAAGATCACTAGATTGAACCATTCATCACTTTGCACACTTAAACAAGATGTTTATGAACTAAAAAATAGATTTAATTCATTATTAAAATTCAAAATATGACATAAAACTAGTAGGGATTCACCATACTAGATGTGGTATTAGTCTACAAGAGCCAAAATGGCTACTACTTATAGAAATTAGGGGAGGAGAAAAGAGAATGAAGTCTGAAAATCACTAGAACGTGTGTCAATATAAGATTATGAGTTAAATATACATGATAATTAAATATGTAATAGACCATGCAAGGTCTCATAGGAAAAATGTCCTTCAAAGGCATGAAACTCTTGAAATTTTGTGTAAGACTCTTCATTTGTTTGCCTAGAAACTGCCTTCATCATTTAGCCCTCTTTGGAAAGCTCCACAATAGACTAGGGATATATGACATGATTTCACTAAGATGTAGGGTTTATAAAAAATCTCAAACATGAATTTGAGGTGTCCCTAATCACCAAGATTCTTATGACCAAGTTTTCTCATTTCTTGCATTCATAATCACTCACCTTTCACACTTGGTACCAAATTGGTCTTCAGTTTTCTAATCCAATCCATATATAGGAGTGTATGACACTTTTAAATATACTTAATTACCTTATATACATTAGGTATACCTTATAAATTCCTCCCACTTAGATTTTTCACCTTCTCACTTGGTAGTCATTCCTTGTTCACTATGCCAGTTTGGACTGGTTGAGATGAAAGTGTTAACAGAGGCACTTATGAGATTATCTAAAGAATGAAATGGAAATTAATAGTTATTATAGGTCCCTATATCTCTCCCAAAATGATTTTCATCTTTTTAAACCCTTATATACTTTCACAACACACCAAGCTATCAAGAAAATTCATTTTCCACTATGTCCATATAAGTAGGGTACAACTTAGGTTTATGGAAAGGAACCTTGGAGAGTCTATAATCATATATAAATACATTTTATCCATCTTTTATTCCTCTTCTTCATTCTTCTCATCAGATCATTACCAAGGGTTTTGGAGGGTTTAGAGATGATTTGGATCTTAAGGATTGTTCATACAATCCTAACATTTAATCCTTTGATGAATACCACTAAATCATTGTTATGGACCCTCTCCAAATTTTATTATCTATTAGAGATACCATTATAATTTTTTTTACAAGTAAAAGCATTCCACATTAGCTTCTCAAGCTCTCCTTCACATCCTGCATAACCTGCCATGCTCTTGAGTCAAGATATGACTCCTCTATTACCTCTCATATAAATCAAAAGTTTTAACACATCTTATATCTCCCTATAAACATGTTACAATGTTTTGTAATGATCTTGTAGTATTATAAATTTTGTTATACCTCTTTAGGTGATTAGGCCTAGTCAAGACTTAATAGGTTTGTCTACATACTTATGAATTTAGACCATTTTATTTGGTCTTAGACACATATGAGACTTTTATCATGCTTATTCATGTCTAATATAACTCTATAAATATTTTTTAAAGGTCTCATTAACTTCTAGTCCACCTTATCATCAAGATTCCTCTACGCTTGTAGGTTTTAGTTCCCTAGGAGTGCCCTCTATCTAAGATAAAATAGAGGGAATCTATCCTATTTCTTTAGAAAAAAGGGTGGTATGAGGGTATTAATTAAGTTTTAAGGACCCTATATACTAATTTTCATGGTTATATCACCTCAATATCTCCCTCAATTCCCTGTAAAATTGAAGATAGACTTTTTGAACCTTAACTGTGTGTAGGGTCTACAACTATGACTATAAGTTATCCTTTGAGAACTCTTCTTTACCCTATTTCATGCTATGATAACCTCTTGATATGATTACCACCATTTTTGAAGACAATAAAATCATTCTCATAATCTCAACATTTTCTAAGCTCTCTAAGGTACACCTTCCAAGACTGACAAACTATGTATAATGTTATTTACTTAAGAGAGAAAGTTACTTGTAGATATGTATTGCACGCTCAGACCCTTGATCATTGCTATAATACCCTTTTGAGTTCCTCAAGGTTATTCTCATAGTTTAATTTTCTCATACCATTCTTCATGTTTTACCATCATCAAGATTGGTTGTTCTTAGATCACTACCATGCCATAGTTAATTATAGTTGACTATCCTTAGAGCAAAAAAGGGGTTTGTAAATGCATTTTCAGTTTTTGAAACTTATGTCACATGGTATAAGATTAATTTGAGGTCCTTGAACAAACTTTAATCATCCAATTTTCATGTTTACATGTTTAATCACCAAGGTTTAACTTATGGTATTGTATGTACCTATAGTCAAGCTATAAGTAGTCTCCTTGAGAGCAATGGTGAACCTGTAAGTGTGGTCAAGACCAAAACCTTGTATTCCATCCCACCTTGATGTAATTTGAGACATAATTATCTTAATTAATTAAATAGGATCACCTAAAATTGAAAACATTCCTCTATACTAATACTTTGGCTTGCAAACCACTTGAGAGTTCAATATCTTGTAGAAAACATTGCCTTTCTATAGTGAACAAATGCATGATTTGGAAGCCTCATTTTCATCACTTGTGAAACCAAACACCCTCTCTCCTTTTGAAATCTAATACCCCTTCATGAATTATACAAGATGTAAACTTCCAAACTCACTTAGGCTCTGTACCACATCATTATATAGTCACACCAAAAGTGGCTAACGTTCTATTTTGGGGTTTTTAGGGAAACTTATCCCTAAAGCTCAATTCTTCAACTTGAAGCGATTTATCAATTCCACTTGCCCCTCATAGTTCCATCATTGAATATAATTTTATCTTCATACTAATACCTAAAAAATGTCTCAAAACATATTCACACACCTTTAAGCAACACTTTCAAATCTTTGTGGTGGGGCACCTGTAGGTGAACATTTTTGTATGTAGGATAGTGAGTAAGAACATGAGTAATGTGCATAGTGTATGACATATAATCATATTTAGATATTCTCAAGGTTCTCAAATGAATGATTATAACCTTTAATTACTTTAAAATAGTTTCAACACTTCCCATTCCAATTTTCTCAATCTCTTGTAAGTGTACATCAATGGTGTATGACTGTGCATATATGAGAATTAACTGTCACAATCCATAATATGTTATTGGGGAGGTTTGGATTGATTACTCATGTAACAAGAATTCATTAAAACCATATTGTAATCTTTATAACATCTTCATGAACATCCTTAATACCTCACACACCTCACTCAACTGATTGTGTACAAAATCATGTAGGAAGTTGACTTGAGTCCTTGATTGTAACTTTCATGATGTTAATCTTGGAGAGTAAGCTTGGAATGGAAGAGTGATTTATATGATCTAATATGCATAATTTATATCATTATACATTCATTTAATACCACTACATGAAATGATAGCCTCTGTAGTTGATGATCATGTGTACAACTTGGCAATAATGACCCTAACCTATATTTTTGAGATGTTTAGCTCCTCAAGTCACCTCCTAAAATTAAAAAAAACATTGAAAACATTATATAAGTAATTATACATCTTATTTAATTAAATTCATCAATTTATTTGTCTGGAATAGCACATATAGAAGTAAAACCTATAGGGTGTGGGGATTAGTATACAAAATAAGATAGTTAACTTATTAAGAATGGTTCATAAAGTATAGAAAACCATTATTCCAAATCCTACCATGAAAATTAATTATACCAAGTTTACTATCCACCACAAAGAGCATTTTACCTAAAACTTCTCTTACTGGTCATACCATCAAAAGACATGTTGACCAGTTTTGTATGCTTAGTGGAGTGATGGAGAAGAGAAATAGGTTTGGTCCATTTTTGGAACTTAAAAATTAGATAAATAATTTAAATGGATTTATGGATGTTTAATATCCATTCCATATGCATTTCCCATGTGCCACTCTCCTTTATAGACTGTACAACTACCAAAACTCCTTTTTCACTTATTTTTTTAATTTTAGTTAAGTTACAAGTTTAAATTAGTAGTAACATTCCTAACAAGTAATATAACATATTTGATGTTTTAAGACAGATTATAACACTTATAAACCTTATAAAACCCTACCACCTTCCTTTATGGCTCTAAAATGACCTCTAAGTGACGTCAAATGACATAAGGACTAAATTAGACTATGACCAAGCCTAGAAACAAATTAAAACACATAAAAATTACCATGATATATCCTATGACATTATAATATACCTATATATCAGGTTTGGACTATAGGGTGTTGATTTATTTTGACTTGTGGTCAAAATAGTCAATAGTTGATTTAACCAGTTGGTCAACTAATACTTGACATTTAATAGCCTTCTAATATTTATATTCAATATAAAACTCACTAATCAACATTACCAATTTACCCATATGACTAGTTAAAATTGTTTTTGATAAGATATACTTCAAAGGATCCACTTTTGTAATCAATAGGGTCTTATTGTTCAAATATAATGTCTAAGCTTCTGAGAAGCAAAAACTAAAGCAAGACAAGATTTTTCAATTTGTGCGTCATTATGCTCATAAGTGACAAGGGTTAGACTCAAATAATAAATATCTCTTTCTTTTCCTTGATCATCATGTTGGGAAATAAGTTCCCCCAAGGCATTAACAATTGTATAAATGTATAATAACAAAGTTTTCCGAGGCATAGGTGGAACACATACTAAAAGATTTACTATGTATTGCTTAAGTTATTCAAAATCTTGTTGAGAACAACATTCTATTGATATTTAATACCATTTTTTAGAAGATGCATGAATGGATGGCCATGATCAACAAGTTGGGATATGAATCATTAAATATCCTAGATCTTTCCATGTAGGCTACGAAGTTGTTTCAAATAGCAGGAGGTATATTAGCAATTGCCTAAACTTTGGTTGGATAAAATTTAAAGCCCCTATGAGAGAAATGAAGCCTAAAAATATGTCAAAAGTAACCCCAAAACACACTTCTTATTATTTAGACACACTTTATATTTATAAAGGATTTCAAATATTCTTCACAGTATTTTAGGATGCTCTACACAAGTTTTAGATTTGCCTAAAATGTCATTCACAGAATATTCAACAATGTCATGTATAATATCATGAAAGATAACAGTCACTATACATTGATATATGGATCTATAATTTTTAAATCCAAAGGGCATGACTTGATAATAAAAAATTTCCCAAGGAGATGTGAATATTGTTTTGGTTTGATCCTCTTGAGCAATTTTGATCTAATTATAGCCAAAGGAGCCATCCATAAGAGATAGCATCATGTAACCTATTATAGATTCCATAATCATATTTATATTGGGTAATGAAAAATCATATTTTCAATAATATTTGTTAAGGTCTATAGAATTTTCATAGATTTGTATGTTGATTGGCTTCTTACTGATTGAAACAATGTTGGAAATCCAATTTGCATAAAGAATAGGCCTAATAAAAACTACTCGAAGCAACTTTTCTATCTATACTTTGACTAGGATGGAATTATGTGGACTAATAGGCTTAGCATCTAGGCACATAACTAAATAATGTACTACCAAATAAGGATCTAAACTAAGCATATTAGAATATACCCAAAAATATTATCAATGAACTCTTTTAAAAGAGATAATTAATTCATGTTCTTCTAGAGTGAGATACACGCTATGTTTGATCATCCTGGGATTATCAAAGTAGCCAATATTCACTTCTATAGTATATTCCATAAGAAGAGTGGAACTATTTTCCAAAATCATAGGCAAAGAAGACAACTAATCATCTAGCTCTGAGTGTGGACTCTTAGACATACCCATGTATGAAGAATCAAAATCATTCATAGGAGATAATGGCCAATGAGATATTAAATGTGGATTTTATATGACCATATTCTCAAATTATTCATGATCTTCAGGATTGATTTTTATCCAAAATACAAACATGGAGTTGTGGATTCCTAGGCTTCCAATGAAGGAGAGTGAACTTCCCCATCTAGCGACAACTAAAACAGGTTTTCACCAATGGACTTATCTTTTTCTTTACTGTTTCTCTAATTCAAAAGTGCCTCAAAGAGATGTTCACTTAAGGATATCAATATCTTATTTTTATTTTGACCAAATAAGTTCATCTACTCCCAAAAATAGGACTCAAGGTCCAAAGTGTATACAAATCCTTTCTTGTGGTCACCTATCAATAAATTGTCTCTTAATACCATGAACTCTAAACTAGCTTCTTTCTTTGAAAACTCATCAGGGATGATATAAGATTCTTGTTGGTCCCAATCAATAAGGTTTGGATAATGAACGATAAGGGGAAAGGTTGTAATATCATAAATATTAAGAGCATAATGGGTATTGAATAGATTTGTATTAGAAAGC
This sequence comes from Torreya grandis, assembly GCA_037957365.1. NCBI lineage: Eukaryota > Viridiplantae > Streptophyta > Pinopsida > Cupressales > Taxaceae > Torreya > Torreya grandis. The sequence continues at coordinate 2,194,576 of JARHVA010003024.1, forward strand.
TCATCATAAATGTTACAATAGGACTATGTGTCACTTTCAAGATGTGTAGGGACAACACTAAGTGATTTGTATCCAAGACCTTGCTTATTTTCATGTTTAGTAGGAAAAATAATATCTATTCTATCTTTTTCTTTTCATCCCAAACCTTTTCCCTTATAATCATGATGGGCCATAATTCTATTTGGAAGGGGGTACTTTTTTCTTTAAAAATAAGGAGCAAAATCCTCATTGTATAGACATGACTCATATTTTTGTTTTAGATCTTTTTGACTAAATGATTTTCTCAAGATAAATGGAAGATGCTCCTTGGGATAATATTCCACCTTATTCTTACACCATTCCATCTTGGGCCTTCTATGGGATTTAGGTGATCTAGGTAGTTTGGCAACATGAAATTCATTTTTAATACTGTAAGTCTCATTTTTAATACTGTAAGTCTCAAGGCCTTTGTCATGAATATTAAAATGAGAAGAATTTAATGGGTAAAAGGTGATTCTAAATAGGAAACAAGGGTATTGATATCTAGATAATTGGATTCAGGTGGATTAAACATCACTTTATTTTCCTTTATATTATATTTGAAACCCTCTACTTCTAAATGTTTACAATATTGATATGGTTGTAAATCCCCAAGAATAGTGAACTCTATTACAAAATAAGGAAATTTGATACATTGATGGAGCATAAAAGGAATTGAATGCATCTCATGAATCCATGGGTGACCAAGAAGGAGGTTATATGTAAATTTAAGGTCATCACATGACATAAGGTACTATGGATGATAGACCCAACTTGGATGGGCAAAGAAATTATACTTGCTAATTAATGTTTAGTATTATCATACCCCTTAATAATAATGATATCATTCTTTATATTTTTCATAGTATATCTCACATGTTGGACTAACTTCAATGAAATAATATTGAATCCAAAACCATTATCTATAATTACTCTATTGATTTTATGGCAAGTAGTTGTACTTTAATGTATAAAAAATTAGTGTGGGAAGATATAAGGGATGATATATCACTTTGATCAAATATCAGTTGTGGGCCAAGAGACAAGTGTCCTACCAATGCTTGAAATTTATCCAAAGCAATATTATTAGGCACTTGAGACTGGCTTAAAATTTTATACAAAATATCTTCATGGATCTGAGAAGTACACAAAAGATCTAAGATGGAAATTTGTGTTGGTGTATTATTTAATTGATCCATAAGATCATACTACTTCTTGACAGGAGGTGTATATCTAGGTTTGGATTGATCTATAATAGGATTAGAATTAGAAGGTGAATTAAAATTAGCTAAATAAGATGCAAGCCCTTAAAGGGTAATTTTAAAACATTGAGTTGTAATAGCATAATATCACATTAATGGAGCATAGAAGGAACTACATGCATCTCATGAATCCATAGATGGACAAGAAGGAGCTTATATGTAAATTTAAGGTCATCACATGATATAAGGTAATATGGTTGATAGACCCAAATTGGATGGGTAACAAAATTATAATTGCTAATTATCATTCAGTATTATCATACCCCTTAATAGTAATGATATCATTCTTTATATTTTTTATAGTATATCTCAAATGCTGGACTAACTTCAATGAAATAATATTGAATCCAAAACCATTGTCTATAAGTAACCTATTGATTTTATGGTAAGTAATTGTAATTTAATGTATAAATAATTAGTGTGGGAAGATATAAGGGATGATATATCACTTTGATCAAATATCAGTTATGGGCCAAGAGACAAGTGTCCTACCAATGCTTGAAATTTATCCAATGCAATATTATTAGGAACTTGAGACTGGCTCAAAATTTTATACAAAATATATTAATGGAGATAATAATTACACAAAAGATCTAAGATGGAAAGTTGTGTTGGTGTATTATTCAATTGATCCATAAGATCATACTACTTCTTAATAAGATGTGTATCCCTAGGTTTGGATCGATTTAGAATAGGATTAGAATTAGAAGGTGGAAATAGATTAGTTGAAGAAGATGCAAGCCCTTGAAGGGTAATTTTAAAACATTGAGTTATAATGGCACAATCTTAAGTAGGAATAGGATTATGGGAATTAGAGGAATGATAGATAGGTCCTAGAATGGTGACTCTAGGATGAGTATTATATGGAGGAAGAACTCCCAAGATATATGGACTATATCCTAGAATTGAGGGATTTTATTGTTGGGAAGTATTTTTTTGGGAATAGAGGTTGATTGTGATCTTGGCCACATTATGTTACATGATATGTCCCACTATGTTTTAAATGCAATGGGTAACATGGTAATCAACATTGTTAGCCTAGGAACCTTGATTTTTATTACAATTGTTATTTTGTTGATCTTTTCATTGTTCATTTTGATTAGTATGATGTTGAGGAAAAGGGTCTTTATATATCCACATGTTCTTATTAGAATTAAAAGATGATGTATTATTTAACTTAATTTCCCCTTTTCATATCATGTCTTGAATGATATGTTTAAGTTGCACAATTCTATGAATTGTATGGCCTTTGACCTAATGATACTCATAATATTCATTATCCCTATACCACTCTAGTTTATGTTGACTTTCATCAAAGGGTTTTATATTTGGCCAAGTAAGCATATTCATAGTGAGTAGCTTGTGAATTACATTCTCGATGGGCTCTCCCAAATTATAAAATGGTCTTATATTAAATTGATTCCTTTGAGGAGGATTCCTTTTTAAAGGAAGTGGTTTTGGTTGAGGTGCATTCTACAATAGTGGTGACTAAATCATATGGACATGTCTTTCTTTTATGACTCCATTACCAACCACAATCATGTTATGATTGAAAGGTTTGGGCTTCTCTACTACATTTATTGGGCTTAGAGTTGAATTTTAGTTCTGAGCTTGATTCTTATTTTGATGTTGGGATTGATTCTATAAATAAATTTTAATCAATCCTTTATTAATGATATCCTTCTCTATTTGGATACCTTTATTAATGACATCATCAAAATAGTTAAGACATTATAGTCTGAGGTTAAAATCTAATTTAAAATTTAAATTGGTCATAAATATGTTTGCTAATTCACTATCAAGAAGTGTATCTAGAAATAAATTATACAATGCTCTCCATATTTAAATATAAGTATCAAAACCTTCACCCCTCATTTTTTGATAGCACACAAATCAACCATATTCGTTTCATGTTCTATGTTATATGAAAAAAAATTAACTTCTCTAAAAAATCATCAAAACCTATGATAGAACCTTTGGGAAGATGCATAAGCCACTCTAAAGCTAGCCCATCTAAACTCTATGAGAATAAGCTAAGTAGGAAATTGTTACCATGGCCTACTTCTTGGCAGGCAACAAAAAGTTCTTTTAGGTGTTCCCTTGGATCTTCCTTTCCTTTATATTTGTCAAATTTAAAAATCTCAAAATAAGATGGAAAATGGATCTTGAATATGCATGCATCAAATGGATATGAGCATATATGATCCAAGTTATAATTTTTGGTCTTGACTTCTAGATTGTAATCCTAAAATTACATCCTCAACAACCTGCCATTCTTGAGAAAAGTAAGTGTTTTGGTATGTAGGTGGGGGATTGTTGACTAAAAATAAAACTATTTATTAGTTATATTTGTGGTAACTCTTTGTAATAACTTATTATAATTATTAATCCTATTACTGAGATTGGATTGGTTAAGAGGAACTTGGTATTGATTGGGATTAGAAGATGGAATGTAGACTCATATTTGCATAGGTGGAATTTGTTGCCTTTGATTGAGGAATTGTTGTTGAGTGGTGGGAATTAACTATTGATTATAAATAACCTATTGTCTATAAAGAAGTCATTTTTGTATACTGAACAAGAATTGACATGTATTATAACTATTTTGATTGAATCTAGTAGGATTATGTTGGGGGAGATGTGAATTGGAAGGGATATTATATGTTTGAATAGGGACATAATTGGAATGAGTTTAAATATATAACTATTGAGGGGGGATTTGTTTAGATTAAATTGTAAGACTGGGATTAATAAGAACTTGAGTAAGATTAGGGAATGTTTGTTGTGGATTCTCTATAACTAGTTGTGACGAATCTACAAGTGAATTTTGCTAAGAGTAGTATACATCTCCAGATTAGGAAGTGGATTAACCAAGAAATATTTAACTTGATTCTCAATAGGTTGATTAAACTCTAAAATTAGAGTATTAAAAATTGGATTAACTAATAATGTGGAAATATTATTTAAAACTTGACCATCTTATTGGGTTATAATGCTAGGTGAAAGTTGGGGTGGGGATATAATTATCTCTTTCCCATTTCTAGATGTTTCTATAATTATCAACATTTGAACAACTATAGGACCATGGTTAGAGGAAGGTATATCATTAGTCCACTCTATAATTATGATAGTGTTTTGTGGTTATGATTTCTCAATGCTATGTAAGGCTTCAATAAGATAGTCAGGGGGAACCTTAGCACGTAGTTATAATAAGTGAAGTAGATCTCCATATTTATTCTCAAATAAGTCTTGCTTAAATTAAGATTGAGTTTTATCATAGGTAAGTAGCACATCTTCATACTCAGGTTGGTGAACTTCCATATCAAGTCAATTCATGTAATCATATCGATCATGGGGTAATTTTTTTTATATGTGAATGGGTATATTTAACCTTGAGTCCAATAATCATCATAAGAAGTATTATAAGCCATATCACTTCTTTTCTAATAAGGCATGTTGGACACTATAGTAACCAAATAATTTGACCTAAATGTAAGGATTTGGACATGAACTTGGAATAAACCTAGATGGAAATGGGAATATTATTTATAAATGACAAGAGAAAGTTCTATACTTGAATAAGTTTCATTTAAACATGAGAAAATCATATTGACACTAGAATTTGATCCTAGTTTTGAAGTGGTTTCAAACTAGTAACTTGAGAATATTATTAGGGTCCAAATTCACACATATAACATAAAAATATTATTTCAGATAAGAATGTTATGTGTTTACACAATTATGGACATGAGATGTATAAGGGAACAATTTTGACCTAAAAAGTGGATATATTAACACCTATTTGTGAAGGTGTATGTAGATTATGACAAGTTTTTGACACCAAAACCAATCAATCAACACTCAATCTAATGACCCAAATTTTATGACTGATGTGGGAATACTCCACATTTATCAAGTCTTTTGATACACTTTCCTTGAGAGAGGATTAAAATTTTAAGATTATTTAAGTAATTAATGTAGTTATTGGTGGTGTTTTAATCCCACCCATCTCTCAAAATGTTTTTACATAAAACATATTTTTAGGTGCAGTTACTTTTACAACCCTATGTCATTGAATGTTTATGGATTAAAGGTCATATACTAAAGTTTTCATGGGCTTTCTAGATTGTCATGATATACCTTGTGATATGTGTGCACAAAGATATCTATCAATTAAATGTCAAGATTTAACTAGCCATTCACCAAATTATCTTTTCCCTTTATGACCACTTCTATCGTAAGGATTTCAATGAAGTGTTACCAAAAAAATTAAGTTCTAAGGGACCTTTCAGCTAAGATATCACTGATGTAATCTTAATTTGTATACCCCATTAGATAATCGGGTTGGTATAGATGTTGGGTAATGACATCCAATCACTATTCCCTAAGGACTTGCAAGAAGGAAATGACACCCAAATTACACATCCAAAATAAAAATGAAAGGTATTTACATTTTGATTTTCATGAATCCCACTAAGGACAAGCACAGATCATAATAGGAAATTTTCTTAAGATAAAAAAAATCATCACCTTTATGTTTCCAAGTCACCCTAACAAATTGGAGAGCATATGTGTAAAATAATTACACAAGCACACAAGTGAACACTTAAAACAAAGAATGTATGAAAGATGAACAAAAATAAACATGTTTTATAGCACCAAATTAAAAGATTCATTCTTTTTAAAACACTAAATTGAGAGATGAATTTGCTTTAAAAACACCAAAGAAAATATGAAAAATTAATAAATGTTTGAATGAATATTCACACCCTTTTATAACCTTCAAGAAAATAAATTGAGTAGTTTCTCTTGGTGGGTCTTTGGCATGTTCAAATCTACAAACAAAATGTTAAAATTTTGATAACAAAAAGAGATGAAAAGAAGAAAATAGTATTTTAATGATACCTTATAAAATATAATTCATTTTTTTATTAAATTTTTCGATATTTTTTATAGGATAAATTTTCACACCTATAAAATAAATTGGATTAAATCAAATAACATATCAAAATTTATGATCATTTTACCATCCATTTTTAGCCAAGAAAACAAAAATAAAAATAAAAGGCAGTAATCAATATGGCTTTTGGAATAACTGTGTGAGTTTTTTCCCTCAACATTTTTGATAACTACCATGATTCAATTTCTTATCTCCTAATGAAGGATCATGGTAGTGATCTAAAATGTTGAGGGTAAAAAATCAAATAGATATTCTAAAATATGTTATCACTTTCTATATGGACCATGAAAACATTAAATCTTTGGTAAAAGGTGGTAGTCATAAATTTATAAATAACTTATAAAATATAAATTAATTTTTAATGAAATTTTTATAGGTTTTTTGTATGAAAAATACACACATATAGAAAAAATTAAATTAAAATATACAATATAAAAAAATGATGATTATTTTACCAGTCATTTTTATCCAAAAACTAAAATTAGAAATAAAAATGGCAGTCAATAATTTGATAATAACTATTAAAATATAAATAGTTTTTAAATTAAATTTTGGGAGATTTTTTATAGGATAAATCCTCACGCCCTTAAAAATTTATATTAAAATGGATAATATATCAAAATTTATGATCATTTCACAAGTCTTTTCTTATTAAAAATCAAAATAAACATTTGTTAACTAAAATATCAATAAAGAGACTACAAGAATATATGGGGTGTGAGTTAAGTATCATTGGGTATGTTATGTATCATTAGAATATATAATATTAGTTTTAATTATTCAATAGTTTCAAAAAATTAAATGAAGTATCAATAACTAATCATTTACATCTAAGATCTCGTGAGAATACAAAGATTAAGATAATAATGTTAAGATTAAATCAATACAATGCAAGCCTTCACTGAAAACCTCATCTTCATGTATGATTTGGATCAAATGTATATTCAAGTAGTATGTTAAAATTTTATTATCCAAAAATTGACCATATCTACATGAATACTTTAATAATTTGAGTTGATGAGCATGGACTTTGATGTACAAGTTAGCATATGAAATTGATAGGGCTTCACTATGAGTCTTGAACATGTTAAATTACAAAGGGAAATGGTATATTTATAATAATTATGAATCAATAAGTATAATTCATACTTATTCAAATATGGATGGATATAAATTCATCCTCAATAAGGCATATGTATTAGTACATGGATTGATAACATGAGCCCTTCATCTTTTCAAAGATGAAGGGTTGAGCATGGCTCTTAAAAATATCAAAAGGAAATTAATATTAGATCTCCATATTGTATATAATATGGAGGTTGGATAATTATCTTTAAAATGTCCTTGTAAAAGCCAATATGGGCCCTTCATATTAATTTTAAGATGAAGTGTGGAGAATCATTCCCAAGAAAGCACATGGATAATCAACGTAGGCCTTTCATCTTATTTCCAAGATGAAGGTTTGAGAATGCTCCACTAAAATATCTCACAATATTTATTATGAGCCCTTAATATTATCTCTAAGATGAAGGGTGGATAATAATCTTTCGTGTTAATTCATTTAGTAATTAGTGAGCTCCTAAGAGAATATTCTATAGAATTTCAAGATTCTTTCTTAAATGAAGATGCCCTTTGGAAGGAGAAGAAAAAGGAAGAATTAAAAATTGAAATGAATTTATAATTATATTTAAATATAATTATAATTAGAAGAATGATAAATCAATTAATCAAAGATAAATTTAATTAATACAATGTAGGGAATCTGATTAGAGGAATGATTTAGATAAGGGGACTTAATTACATTAATTGATCAGTGAAGTAAAATTAATGAATTAATTATAGTAAAAGAATTGATTAAATAAAATGACCAGGATGATAATAAAATAGACTTAATACAATGAATTATCCCACCTAGCGATGCCCAAGGTGAATTCAAAATTACATGTTAGATAAACACATGAATTTGGATCAGTTTGTGTGTAATTACGGAAAGTCATTCCATTTTACAATTTCGACTTGTAAGTGATAAAAATGAAGTGTCTACATTTTTCCATATTTACGAAGACATTGTGATATGTATATGAAGTAATGTCTTCTCAAATACTAAGAAAAATGTTAAAATGATCATAGAATAAAATTTAATGGACATTAGTTTTGATGACTTTAATAAATGTGTTATCAAATAGGTTCAAATGTGTACTCCTAGGCACAACTTGCACCCATATTGACAATCAAAGGCCTATTCAAAACTTGAAATACTTTGGTGATAATATTTCATAGAGCTATGAATATTTGAATGTATCTGACACCTCTATCCTTACACATACTATTCCTCTGAAACCTAGTTTCAAACTATTTCACCAGAGATAAAGGCCAATTAATCCATAGTTGAAGCCTTTAATTTTCAAAGAAGTGTAAAAGCTACTTTATGTAAAGATCATCTATCTTGTTAATCACTCCACCTGGGTGGTCAAATTGGTGCCTTTTCAAAAAAATATTTGAATCTATGTGGACTTTAGAAATATGAACAAAGCCTCTAAAAAATATAACCACCCACTACCTTCACTAAATGAATTCTTGAAGATAGTGAATGGATCTCAATGATGTCATTTCTTGATGTATATTCAGGATACAATCAGGGAATGGTCAATTATGAGGATAATATAAAGATAGTGTTACCAACTAAGTGGGGTACATTTATATATAAAATGGTGTCATTAAACCAAATCAATGTGGGTATCACCTTCCAATGGGTAATGGATATTACATTCAAATATATCATTAGTAGATGCATATTCATATATGTGGATGACCTAACTATCTTTTCCAAGAATATAGAAGACTGCATTAAAGACTTGAGAATGGTATTGCAAAGGTGCAAAGACCATATAATCTCCTTGAACTCAAATAAATGCATATTTGGGGTCACAGAGGGTAAATTTTTGAGCCACATCATTTATAAAATAGGTATTTAAATAGACCCAAAAAGAGTGGAGTTAATTCTAAAAATATCATTCCCTAGTAGTAGAAAAGAGCTAAAGTCATTACTCAATAAATTTAACTTTGTAAGGAAGTTCATCTCAAGCTTTACAATGATAGTCTGACTGTTAAACAACATGATAAATAAATATGATAATATTTAATGTATGACTAAATCATAATTAACTTTATCTCAAATCAAGACTTAAATTTTAAACACATCAATGCTTATTAGTCCAGACTACATGCAACCCTTACATATATTCATTCACTTCAAACCACTTAAGTGTTTTTATTCTAACATAGATAAAATAATATGGGATGATAGGAATGTATCATTTATAAAATCCACACTCAAAAATAATAAACTCAAATACTCAACCACTGATAATCAATATTTTTCCTTAATCAAAGTGGTCAAAAAATTTAGACATAACATCCTATGTAGCAAAGTATTTACTATTGTGCCTTATCTAATTTTAAAGTTGATGTTGATGTAGAACAAGCTAGGTGAGAGACAAATTGAGTGACCATCCTAAAATAATTTAAACTATATTTTCATCCAATGGATATTTTTAGAGGTCAAGGACTTAGCAAGACTATGGCTGAGGTGGATCCACAGATTACCCAGTAGCAGTATATAATACAAAGTATTACAAAAAAAGACTAGTACCAAGATGTAGTCTATTATTTACTCAATAATTAATTCCAAGGTCACCTGAACTCCACTCAAAGAAGAAAAATATACCTAAAAATTAATATATTCATGATCAAGTCAGATGCATTATATATAAATAAGTATGAAGGCATATATCTGAAATGCCTAAATAAAGAAGCAATAGGAATAATTAGTGATTTCCATGGAAAATATAGAATTATCCATGACTCAGGGAATACCATGACTCAAAAAATAATCTTAATAAGATATTATAGGCCTCATGTTCTCAAATATTCACATGTTCACATGATAATTTCCCACATTTTTCAAGTAGTTATGCATAAAGAATGCACTCTAACCATACCACCACAGCTAGTTATTGAGAATTGTCCATTATTAAAGTTCAAATTTGACTTTATGAGGGCCATTAATGTTAATTAATCTATTTGACACAATGTTATCCTCACTTTAACTAATTATTTCACATGTTGTATTAAGGCCAAAGCATTCAAAAATTACACAACTAAAGTGGTGATCAGCTTCCTTGAGGATTACATTGTCACTAGGTTTGCAATGTCATTTATTCTGGTATGTGACAATGGCCCTAATTTCTCCTCACTAAAATTTACTGAGTGGGCATATGATAAATAGTAATCCTTAAAAAAATGTGATTACTATCCACAAAATAATGGGCTAGTTGAGTCAATGAATAATAATTTACTAGACGTGATCAATAAAGTCTTCAAGATGAATCCTAAAGACTGGCACACTATTCTAAAGTTTGCATTATGGTCTAATAAGACCATAATTAAGTCTTCTCTAGGTACCTTCCTATACCATTTGGTGTATGGATAGGACCTTATCTTCTCCTTCAATCTTAGAATCCCAGTCTCTTTTATTTTTAAAATATTACATATAAATAAATAAAAATATAGAGGCTCACCTATTGAATTTAATTCAGTTGGAATAAAAATGTGATGTAGCCCTATTGCACTTTAGCAGGCATCAAGGAGTTATCAAATGTTATTTTGACAAGTAATCTAAAACAAAAGTCTTTTGAATCTCTGATTTTATCTTTCTTTGAGATAAGGCTCATGAAAATAAGGGTCAACATGGAAAATTATATGCCTTGTGGATAGGACCCTTTTAAATCTATAAAATATTGGTGAAAATGTTTTCTGCCTAAGGTGTACAACTAGTGAATATGTTCCATTACATGTTAATGGAAAATTATTCAAGCACTAATTCTAAACTTGAATTCGATTGGGTTGTTCCTATAAATAATTCCATTTTGTTTTCTTGTTTTCCCTTCCTTTATTCTATCATGTTATATTTTTTTTGTTTTGATTTAGTTTGATTTCTTGATTTTTTTTTTCTATTTTTGAAATTGGGCCTATCCCAAATATTTGTCCCTATGGTTCCCATGTTAGTCAATGAAACATGAGGAATGATGAGCCTAAAGGTAAGTGGAATAGATTACATTCTAGTATGTAATTAATATGAGTAAGTTGTGGTATTATATTTCATAATCAATTTAGTTCCAAAAGCTTTAGCCATTTGTGTCTATCATGAATTAGTTTTTGTTTGGTAAATTATGGATAGGTTATCTAACTCTTGAAGATATTATCTTGAAACATTTCACAAAATGCACTTTAATGATCTCTGAATTTTCCTAGATGAAACTATTGCAGTTAATGTTTGAGAGTGAAAAATATATAATTTTATTTTTCATTTACCATGGTGGTCCTCAACCCAAGATTGAGAGGCTCAATACAAGTCAAAAGTAAAAGAAAATAAAATAAAAATTATTATTCAAAAACTCAATATTTGGGTGACTCAAGCAATCTCTATCGGGGATATAGATGCCTAGCTAGTAGTAGAGCAAGGCCTTTTGGGGGACTTAAGGTAACTATGTCAGAGCTATAGACATGTGGATAGCAATAGAGTAATTTATAGGAATTCATTCCAAGTTAGAATTAAATAACTTGATGATCCTAGCTACAACACCTAGTCCTTGTATATTTCAATAATAAATTGAATACACAAGCACACACTAGTCAGTGAGATTGTAAGATTTAGGTTATGAAGTCCTTCCCTTCTTATCTTTTCATTACTTGTTTCATTGTTCCATGCATTGGGCTAATCCAAATATTTAGGGTTGTAGGAAGTGTTTAATTATTCCAAAATTCATAATATTATTTTCTAGAAGAGTCATCATTTGTTTTTACTTTCACAACACACCCTAATTTCTTCATAAAAGCTTAGAAACTCTTTTTCTTGGGAATGTAGTCTTCTTATTCAATGAAGTTTGGCCCTATTTTATTTACTGATCTGGTTAAAAAGGGTCATTGAGAAGTTGTAGTATTGATTTTATATTGGTTTTATTTTTCATCTAAGTATGAACTTAAGATGTCCATCATGTGCAATCAGTCTAAAGGAGTTTATAATTAGAGCCTCATTAAAACAACTATCTCAATTTGCCTGAATCTATTAAGTCTTGGTCAATTTTGTGACACATTCTGAATTACATTGAAGTTTTCATTTTCAAACCATTTTTCCTCAAATTTATGTTGATTATATAACTCTTGTATAGTTTCTTAGTGTTTTCCTTCAGTAATTTGATTCAATATTATATATTTTTAGTTTATTTGGCTAAATATTTGCATTACTTAGCTTTTAAAACTCAATCACTTTGAGGACTTTTAGACCAAATTATATTTGAGTTTTTGAGAAAATGGGACCATTTTATCTACTGAATTTATGTCTATGGAGTCTCTTTTGTTCCTTTTGAATTGAAATTACTAAGTGTTTTCACATTTTGCTTTTAAAGCTTAGTCATTTTCCTTAAAATAGATTGTTTATGGATTCAATTTTGGCTAAGTGTTTGTCTTTATTTGCTTATATTATTATTGATTTTGTATTCATATTTTGCCTTAGTCATTTTTTTCAAACTTTAAATTCAAACACTAAGGGATATTATCCCTTTTTATGCCAATGGTGACTTTATTCTCTAGTGAGCTCCCAGGTAAGTGAGGATTTTTCACTTATCACTCACTCACTTCCTCAAGCCTCTTCAAGACTTAGTTACTTCAAATATATTTTGGGAATCCAAGATGAGGATGTGTGGTGTGATCTCACTTCCCTACTTCCTTGGGCCCTCTCAACTTTCAAGGTAGGCCAAATACCTTTTGGACTTATAGGATCATATCACATGGCATAATCTCATTTTCCTAGGCCCTTAAGGTAGTCTATATACTTTTGATCGATAGTTAAGTTCTTAGATGCTCAATATAATGCCACATGGCATGATCTTATTTCCTTATTCCTTGGGATGGTTTATGTGTTTACAAGCCTTTAGTAAGGCCCCAAATAAGTGAGATCTTGGTAAGTTTCAAGTTCTCATCAAACCAAGATCATAGAGGATAGTATTACATGTGGTAAATCAATAAATCCTTAAATGAATGAATGGTTTTCATGTGCATGAGCCTTCAAACTAGATGACATGTTGACATCTATATCAGCATTGTATGAGCCTAAATTTGATGATAATCTAGCTCATCAAAATTATCAAATATAGAATGCATTTACTTTAAGTTGAAAATGTTTATTTTCTTAAGTCTAGACCCTATTTTGAAATAATTAACTAGGTATTGTATATCATTCTATCCCATGACTTAGTTAATTTATTTGTTGTTGGACTAATTCTATTATGGATTTTTTTAGTTTGGGCAAATTTATTATCTGATTCAAATTCATTTTCACTTTGTTTTAGATTAAAATGACTAAATTATCATATAGTTCCTTTATTTTATACTTATTTATTCATCATTAAATGGGATTTATCATTTTTATTTTGATGCCTTTTACCTTAATTATATTTCATAAAACATAAGTTTTAGTGGATATTCCTTTATTCAAATTCTAATATCTAATTGATCTTTGTTTCAAACCCAAAATAAATAAGGAACTCCCACCTATCAAAATCTCAAGGATACACTCCTTTGGGTCACTTCACATGAATAACTCACCCTTTAATTATTTGAATGCCCAAGATGATGCCACATGGCATAATTCCTCTAGCTTGAGCCCCCATGGTGTTTGGTGTATGGTTAGCAAGCAATAGATCTTTTAGGTGAATGGGATGCTATCATGTGGCGACATCTTACTTCTCCTTGCCCTTGGTTGATCAAATTAGTCAAATGGACAAGATATCAAGTGAGTCCCTAGAATGCATCCATGTGTCAAAATATCAAGGTTTCAAATTTATTATCACACATTGAATATTGAGATGGGACATGTTGAGTTTCAAGTGCCCAAGATGAATCCACCTATCAAAATCTTAAGGCTCTAGGGAAACTAGAATGTAAAACCTAAGGCCAATACCAACAACCTCTAGGTGATCAAGATCACACCATGTGGTGAGATATCATTGCACTGGAGCTAATAAAAAATTAAAAAGGCGGTCTAGGCACTTAGCTAAGCTAAAAATTAATGGAAAGTCACCACATAGTAGGACCCTAATATATATGGATGTGTTATATTTCATAAGAAATGAAAAGTTACTGCATGGAGTGACCTTCATGAAGATAATTTGGGCTTGAATTTGATGATTGTTCTAACCCATCAAGGTTGTCAAATCCCATAAACTTGACCATGGGTCTAATATTATCAAGGGGATCGAGGTATTATTGGTTTATTACCAATAGAAGGATCAAGGGATATATAACCCAAGGAATTCAAGTGGTGGCTTGGATTAAATAAATTCTATGCACCTAGGAATTAGGCAAGGAATCACAAAATATAAATTCAATTTAACAAGAAGTGGTCTCTTATTGTATAGAATGTTAATAGTTGGAGATCCCAAGGAGGATACCAATGACATTTCGCTACTTGTAATTTAACACAAGATCAATCATAGTAGTCCTTTTCACTTGAATCATGGTTAGAATCAAACCTAAGTGGGTCTCAGATGAATCTAACTCACTAAGTGATCATAATTGCCCATTTGTGGGCCAAGTTAGGGGACTATTTTAATGAAATGGCTATATAAGATTGATTATTAATTGTTTTAAGGGTTGGATCATTAGTATTAGAGATAGAATATAATAACTAGACCTTTTTTCTACTATTTTGATTTTTTTATTAGTTTATATTATTCTTATTTCTACTATTCTGATTTTGTTATTAGTTTATATTTTTCTTAATACATTTCTATAGTTTTAGCTAGAAAGGGTGAATCCCAGACATTATTCCTTGCTTGTAATATCTTTAAATTGATAGGATCTAATATTAAGGTTCGTGGTAATTATGTTCCTATTTATTTATAGTTGGATTCTTTCCTTAGACTTTAGTACCCTCTTTATTTATGACTATGTGAATGTTAGTCATATATAATAGTGATTTCATGGGATTTCCTTGATCAAGTGAGTTATATTTATCTACAATGAAATATTATCTCATATATTTTTCTCCCTCCCATTTGTTTTTTGATATTTATTTATAATATGGAAGTTTATTTATAGAATAGCTCATCTATAATCAATTCTTATAAGTTTCATTTGGATTGCAAATTTATCACTTATCTCCTCTAAAGCATTATTGAATCTAGTATGTTGAATATAATTGTTGCTTAGTAAGGAATTCATTAAGAAATCTAAATGAGCCAATAATTTCCTAGTCTAAGTTAATTTTATGGCTATAAAAGCATATCTTATAAAGGCCCCTTGTAAGAAATATCTTGCATCAACCAATTAAGGTATCTAGTTCACCATGACTTGGTAAACAAAGACCTTGGTTAAGTTTTCATTGAGCCTCCTTCCTTTCAAGAGAGGTAGAAGGAAAATGTAAAATCCTCACTAGGGGATCCTTTCTTCCCCTTATTTTCCTCCTATATTTTTTTTTTCGTTCTAACACACCACTAACAAAAGTTATTTTGAGTATTTGAGAATTTGTTATGCATTCATGGCTTTATTGAGTTACTAACATTTTCATGTTCTTTGTAATGTTTTAATGTATTTAATAATAATTTCATATTCATTTTATAATATATTTTTCCTTTTTTATCTCTATCTATGCCTCATGTGAATGCACATGTAACCCTTTCATGATGTGCTAGTTTAAATATTTACACTTGTTTTCTAGGTTCATGCTAGTGGCATAGAAACTTGGTTGAGTGATATAAAAACCTTGACATTTTGGTTTCATCAATTGGACCTCATTGAACCAATTCATGGATATGGTGTTCATTAATGGGTATAATAATATATTTATAAAGGTTTAAGATAGGTTTTTTTTATTAATATATAAATTTTGAAAAGAATCATCCAAATAGAGGATATTTGACTCATGTTAAGTAAATAAGAGAGCATTTGTATGATGTTCTTAATAAAACAATTATTGTAGAGATACCTCTCCATCTACATGCATTGTTGGCTCCATATGTTATGGTCCATAGTAAAAACATTAGTATAAAAAATCTATGGATATAAGTGTGGTTTGATAAATTGAATTAAATGGATGAGGTGTGGATGAGATTGGTGTATGTTTTCTATAAAAGTGTGCTTGGAAGCTACCTATTATAATTCTCAATTACCACTTATTCTTTCTCTAAATAATAAAAGTATTAATTTTTATGAGAGTCTATAGGATCATATATATCTCAACTACCCATACAAATAAATAATTCAATGTTATATTAGGGCATTGAAAACTTCCACATGGAGAGTCAAACACCCTCTATGCAATGGCTAACCATATGATGGACTTAAAGGGGAAGGTGAGGTCCCATGTTGAGCCAGTATGGGTTAAACACCAAGAAACATCAAATGAAAGGAAATCCAAAATGATCAAGAGCTTATGAGGTTCATATATTATGAAAGAAGGATATCGGTGATAGCCTCCATGGACCTTAGGTGGATTTTAGATTTGAATTATAATTATATCACAAGGACCCACACTAAATGGGAAGAATAAAATATAAGATTTTTCATGGATTAAATACACTCCACTAAATAATATACGTGCACTCATGATAAATATGTTGATCCTCTAGTTGGACCAATTGAAGGGGTTTTTTGGGACCTATCAAACATGCAAAATTGTTTGATCATTTGAAAAACACCAGCCCCTAGTCTACCTAAATGTGTGTGTGTGTGTGTGTGTGTGTGTGTGTGTGTGTGTGTGTGTGTGTGTGTGTGTGTGTGTGTGTGTGTGTGTGTGTGTGTGTGTGTGTGTGTGTGTGTGTGTGTGTGTGTATATATATATATATATATATATATATATATATATATATATATATGATTATATCCATAAGAAATATGTACATACTTTTAATTTGTATTATATATATGTGAAACACATATGATATATATATATA